>JBBIGA010000106.1:19644239-19657037 GCA_037576975.1 Alestes dentex | reverse complement strand
AAGCAACAGAAGAGTGATACAGAATTTTATTGTTTTGATCAAATTGAATGTGTTCTTGGGTTAATATCACTTTAGAACATTTTCTAAATTCAGTTCTATTTTCACACATAAATCATCCTGTTGTCCTCTACAGTGGACATGCTGGGAAATTAAAAAAAATATATATATTCAAAGAAATTTAAATTGTAAAATTGTTTTTTAGGCCCAAATAGATAGAAAATCACACAAAAAAGAAATTGTAAGACACTTTTTTTCTTTGGTTCTCAAGAGGTTAAAGAATTCTCTGAAAGTGCACTATGGATCTGCCCACTAACAAAAAAGACATTCACACATTAAGTATTTAGTGAAAGGACAAGAAACACTATTAGATTCTGTCAATGACGTCCTAACACAAAATAAACACTGATGGCAACCGGTAGTCAATGGTCTTTTGAAAAGATGTGCTGATAGAAGTGAGAGTGTGTGACCAGAGATCAATCAATAAGCTGATTACAGTCGGCCTTCGAAGCTCTTATAAATCATATTAATGTCGGGCTGTTTAACTGTAAAGAAATTACATTGGTATCCATTGATCGTTAAAAACCAATAAGCCAACTACTGCATCAGAATATACAAGCACTGCACTGCCGCTTTTTGGTTACACACCTACTAACTCACTTTAGTCTTGTCTCTTGGAAGTATGAAATAAGATGATGTATTATCATTATTGTGATAAATTCTGCCATGATAGCTATTATATTGTCAATACTTCTACAACACTGAACAACTGCCTGAATTCTAAAAAAGGCTGGACTATACAGCATGGTGAAAGGAGAAGCTCCATTCAAAACAGAACGTAATCTAGAACTGGGCATAACCCTTGTCTAAAAAAAACGTCCCTTAGAGGTATAAAAACTGCTCTAACTGCACTGTACAAGGTAGCTGATTGGAGGTCAGCCCATTATTCCATAATATCATGTTTATTTTTATTTATTTATTTTTTATTTATTTACTAATTGATGATAGTTATGACTTCCTGTTTTGTCTAAAAAAGTTTAGTTTTGCAGATGTGTTATTTTGCAAACATTTTTCTAATCACTGTACTCATAGCTACGGTGGCCCTGAAGTGCAAACCACACCAACAAATTACTAAACACAACAACAAATTGAGAAACACAAACTAATTCAGAAACAACAAGAAAATTGAGAAACACAACAAATTGAGAAACACAAAAACAAATTAAGAACCACAAAAACAAAACTGAGAAGCACAATTTTGTTTTTGTGGTTCTTCTCAATTTTGTTTTTGTGCTTCTTAATTTGATTATGTGATTTTCAATTTGGTTTTGTGCTTCTTAATGTGATTTTGTGATTCTCAATTTGATTTTGTGCTTCTTAATTTGATTTTGTGATCCTCCATTTGTTTTTTGTGCTTCTCAGTTTTGTTTTTGTGATTCTTAATTTGTTTTTGTGATTCTTAATTAGTTTTTATGCTTCTCAATTTTTTTTTGTGCTTCTTAAGTTGATTTTGTGCTTCTTAATTTGATTTTGTGATTCTCTATTTGTTTTTGTGCTTCTCAATTTTGTTTTTGTGATTCTTAATTTGTTTTTGTGTTTCTCAATTTTGTTGTTGTGCTTCTCAGTTTGTTGTGTTTCTCAATTTCTTGTTGTGTTTAGTAATTTGTTGGTGTGGTTTGCACTTCAGGGCCACCGTTCATAGCTCATAGTTTATTGTTCACAAATATTGTGATGTTTATTAGCCACATCACCCACACTTAGCTGCTCCCGGAGTGCTTTCTTTCACAGTCTCTTAGAGGAATAGTTAAATCATATATGCTATAGTTAATAACAAATAATGAAAGCTAGCAATGACTGATAAGTATTGATCATGATCAACTGATTAATGCTAAGAGGTGATAACTGACTTTTGTTCTTGTTAGCAACATTAGCATTATTAGCTTCCTTTAAGTTCTAGATATTCATTGGTTAAGTGTGTGCTATAAAATCCTAGGTGATTAATTAGGATAACATAATAGTAGCAGTCTACCTAATTTATACTGAAAGAGCTGATAACAGATCTAGCAAAATATTATTGCACATTTATCTGGAGTAATGATGAGACTAGAAACTAGATTTACCTACGGTGTCAATGTTTAAACAGGGAAGTAAATTGAAAAAAATGACAAGGACCCAACAGAACATTGGTACACATAATTGATAAGTCTATGTTTACTTTAGTTTCAAGTTAATGGCCAGACATTATGTAGAATTCTCTTGAGTGTATTTATATCATATATTGTTCTTTTTCAGTTGTTTTTGGCAACAACCACTAACTCACTTTAGTCTTGTCTCTAGGAAGTATGAAATAAGATGATATATTATCATTATTGTGATAAATTCTGTCATGATGGCTAATATATGAATTATACACAATGACATTTTGTGTATACTTCTACTTACCACCTTGATACTCCAAACAATTAAACATTTTCATTAGACATTTTTGTGTAATTTGGTTTGGTTGAACCCTATTTAAGCCCCCAGTTATTACATGACACTTTGTACCAAGGCTGTACCCAACACTTACCTTATCCAAACCAGAAATGTAAGGGCCTGTAAAAGAAAGCTGACTGACTTCAAATGCAAAAGACCATTTTAGAAGTTCAACTGTTCCAACAAATTACATGGTAGGGTTGGCAATGACCCCACTCATGATGCAAGCCTGCAGTTCTGTAGAGTTTATAAAGGATCTCAGGAGGCCTTGCACGCAGAAGAAGCAGTGTGATGTTATAAGCTTTTTACGAGAACAAGGATGAGCACAGCTTCTTCTGCTGACTCATGGGTCATACTGTGATAGCATTCTGCATGTCTAGGATTGCCGCTCAAGAATCATTGCTGGCCAACAGTCTCCTTTTTATTGCATGGCACACTCCATATACACAGATCAATATCCAATTCAGCTCACATCACCTCCTCCTGATAAGCACCGACCACACACATACACATGCAGCCAACACTCCCGCTGAATTCAGTCACACCTCGATTGCTTTCGTTGCGGGAGATTCATGTTAATAAGCAGATCTCCTCGAGATTGGGTGTCTCAGGTGACGCATGCTCAGAAATAAGATGTAGCTACAGAGTGCTATGAAGGTAGCCATTGTCATGTTACCAAATTGCTGGGCATCAGAGACAGATACTGTGTGATACCCAGAGATGTGTGATGTCTCTTTGCATTTTGCTGTTTGAGGTAATACTGAAAAGATGGCCAAATTTAAATAAGTATTGGGAAGCTCCTTGAATATGTTTTTTGTATGCAGGAGAAAATAAGATTTACACCCACATCCCTCCCACCTTCTTACCCACCTCCCTTCTGTGTAAAGAAGATGATTATCATTGTCTTAGTTCTGTTAATTATTCCTTACACACACAAGTCAACATTCCATAAATCTTCAGGTGTGGGTAACTGATTATTGCGCTGTGTTTAATAAGCTTTCAGAGTTTTAATAATTGATGCATAATTAGTTGTGAGTTATTGTCGTATACTGTAGGACTAACAGACTTTCTCTAATTATGCCCAGATGGAGCTTGCTGAGCAGTGGATGTTCATGGAGGGAAAGCCTCGACAGAGGATCCAGAGGAAAAAAATGGATCTTTTGCAGTAATCAGAATAATGAAATACAAATCATTCTGCACTGCCTGTAGTGGTGTGTGGGAGCCTGAACTTGCATTTTTTCACAGGGAGAAAACTCACTATAGTGACTTTATGGTTATAGTTAACTATTGTGAAAATAACCACTGTTAACTAAAGTTAACCGAAAAAGCAGTTAATCCCTCAAATGGCCAGGATTAATCTGGCGTTTATTATTATTATTCAGACAGTTTGCACTCTAGTTCAAGAGCACATGTTGGCATGTTCAAAAAGCAGTCTGCTTTAGTTATTTATTAATTAATTAGTTGACTTATTTATTTATTATTTTAGTTTATTTATAATTTAGTTACTTAATGGAAGCTATGTTACATTTATCACTATGGCATCCAAAGACGTTACAGACCACGCTGGATAACCTTGAAAACTATATTAAGGCCAGCAGTATAGGCCATTTTTTGTCCTTCCAACCTTTTTTTTAGATACATTGCATCTATAACCTGTATTCTCATGTAATAAAAAAGCAAAAAAGGTGCTTTTTATTTCTATATATTCCTGAATTCATGTCCTGTATATTGCAAAATATATTAACATTAATGGAGGCCTAGCTTAGCCCACTCCAGACACAAGCATATAATTTTCATGCCCCATCAGCGGCCGCTAGAGGCCGTCCTTTTCTGATTTGTTTTATTGAAGTGTTGGGTCTTTTATTCTGAAATCCTGAGCACACCGGGTTTGAGTTTGCTTATTATGTGTTTCAGCTGGCTGGTGTGCTCAGAGAGTATGAGTTTTGGGTTGTTACTGGTTTGGGGAGTTTTAGTTGGGTTATTTAAGTTCACTTGTGGTGGACCCTAGTGTCGGTCCACCGTCAGACATGCATGGTTTGTGCATTTCCTTCAGTCTCCTTGTGTTAGAGTTTAAGAGTTTGGTTTCTGGCCCTTGTGCCTTTTGTTTTGTGCGTAAATAAAAGTTATTCGAACAATGATGTCTGCCTACACGACAATAATACACTATGTTGCCAAATGTATTCACTCACCCATCGAAATAATTAAATCACTCCAATCACTTCCATGGCCACAGGTGTATGACTTCAAGCACCCAGGCATGCAGACCACTTCTACAAATATTTGTGAAAGAATGGGTTGCTCTCAGGAGCTGAGTGAGTTCCAGCGTAGTAATATGATAGGATGCCACCTGTGCAACAAGTCCAGTTGTGAAATTTCCTCACTACTAAATATTCCGCAGTTAACTGTTAGTGGTGTTATAACAAAGTGGCAATGATTGAGAATGACAGCAACTCAGCCATGAAGTGGTGCCATGTAAACTGACGGAGCGTGGTCAGCGGATACTGCAGTGCATAGTGCGCAGAGGTCGCCGACTTTCTGCAGAGTCAATCGCTACAGACCTCCAAACTTCATGTGTGCGCAGAGAGCTTCATGGGATGGGTTTCCATGGCCGGGCAGCTGCATCCAAGCCATACATCACCAAGTGTAATGCAAAGCGTCGGATGCAGTGGTGTAAAGCATGCCGTCACTGGACTCTAGAGCAGTGGAGGCACGTTCTCTGGAGTGATGAATCACGCTTCTCCACCTAGCAATCTGATGGATCAATCTGGGTTTGGCGGTTGCCAGGAGAACGGTACTTGTCTGACTGCATTGTGCCAAGTGTCAAGTTTGGTGGAGGGGGGATTATGGGGTTGTTTTTCAGGAGCTGGGCTTGGCCCCTTAATTTCAGTGATAGGAACTCTGAATGCTTCAGCATACCAAGAGATTTTGGACAATATCATGCTCCCAACTTTGTGAAAACAGTTTGGGGTTGACCCCTTCCTGTGCCAACAAGACTGTGCACCACTGCACAAAGCAAGTTCCGTAAAGACATGGATGAGTGAGTTTGACATGGAAGAACTTGAGTCCTGACCTCAACCCAATAGAACACCTTTGGGATGAATTAGAGCGGAGACTGTGATCCAGGCCTTTTTGTCCAACATCAGTGTCTGACCTCACAAATGTGCTTCTGGAAGAATGGTCAAACATTCCCATAAACACACTCCTAAACCTTGTGGAGAGCTTGCCCAGAAGAGTTGAAGCTGTTATAGCTGCAAAGGGTGGGCTGACACCATATTAAACCTTATGGATTAAGAATGGATTAACACTTTTTACTTAAATTTAATTTCTGCCAAAACAGTGTATAGAAAGAATTCCCTTTCTGTACATAATTCATGCTTAATGTGTCAGGTACAAATGGATAGTCCTTGCTCTGGCAGAATCCATTCTCTTCAAAAGATATGGGCTGTCAAAGGCACCTTGTGCAGATGTGACAACCAACCCCATAGCGGGGTAGGTTGTCACACCCTATGGGGTTGGTTGTCCCTGTGTTATTCTAAAGGGAAAAAAATGAAAAATATAGACATTTTTAAAAATGCTACACAATTTCAATGAAATATCAAACGAAACACTCTCGTGTTTATAAAAACATCAAATGAGTTTCATTGGTTCCTTTTTAGACTCTTTAGATTCAAACATGTAAATGCATAAATGTAAAACACTACAGGCTATGAATGTAAAACACCACAGGCTATGAAAATTACTACTACTATGAAATCTGAAGAAACTCACACAAAAATACAGAGCACAGGGCCAACTACACTGTATAATTCATAACACAGACCTAAAGAAAGGATGATTCTTAATCAACATTCACCAATCACTATCCACCTTAGAATCACAGTTCTGACAAACGTAAACTGGCAGACCAGGTGTGCAGCCTTTGAGGGCCCGCCCCTTGTACATGATGCACTGAAGCATGCGTGGCAACCAACCCCGAAAAATATGCGACAACCTGCCCCAACTGACATTTTTAGTTCTTTTGGAGTCTTGTCCCCACATGTATTAGCCTAGCTAAGAAAAAACCTAACTTAAATGTAGCTCTCTCTTTAAACTTTAAAATGGTAATAATTATTTTTTCTGTCAACCCATAGTGTAAGAAAAATATGAGATGCTTCAAAATTTACTTTTGCATATGAAAAACAAATAAAGTTGTCTCACCTCAAGGTTATGCTGCTTTCACCTCTACTGTAAACACAGAGGACCTCTGACACTTATGAACATTTCTGTGTCAACGGTTTTGATCAGCGCCTTCTAATGGCTGGGATATGATGACTGTGACAACCTGCCCATGTGACAACCAACTCCGCTCTCCCCTACATCCCATTAAAATCCCATTCCCTGTAGAATCTAAACAGAACACCCAAGTATGTTGATTTCCTATATGCTAATGACGACAACAGAAGAATCACACTGGGTATTTCTGAGGCCCATTTTTAAAACTTTTAACCCCTCCCCCCCAGCTTTCTCAGCTTGTAGAACAGCTGCAGTAACAACATTGCCTAGTTTTATTGATTAAACAATAAAACAATGAGATTTCAGTAATCTGTTCTGTAAAAACCTTTCTCTGGAGTGTGTCTTCACAACAAGCATTTTAATTCTAACATCAGTATCTAACATCAGGCTAGATTTTTCTTTTTTAGTGTCTTGCCTTCGGCTGCTCAGAGAACTGCCCCTTTAAAAGAGGAAATAAGAAATAAAAAGTATAGTAAAACTGATGAAACCGGTGCAGTGCTTGTGTTTGGGTTTATGCTGACATAAACAGACATAAAAGTGAAATGAACTGTTACTAAGTTGGAAAACATTTTGAGAATGACAAGTGAACTAATGAACATGTCAAAATTACAGTAACTCAGGATGCAAAACAAAACAGACATTACAATGCCGTGACACCTTGTCTGTGTGCGTGCACTCACTGTCTATTATTGCAAGTAAGCTGTCTTTGAACTGCAGAACCAGTCAATTGGGTCGTAAATCACTGTAGGAAAATTACAATTTTAAATTCTGTACGGTTCTTGCTTGCTTATATCTGAGTCATTAACAACAAGCATCTGTTTGAGTGACTGTCAACATACTGATCAAGCCTTGCAACATTAAGTTGCAGTTGTTTTGAAGTTGACGGGTGTGAGGAATTATGACGGCCCTTTGGTGGGGCGGACTGCTATGGCGTCCTGTCTGTCTGCCTGTTTTCTGCCGTCCAGTGGATCAGCAAACCTTCAATTTCTCGCCAAAAACTGCCTACAGCCCCACACAGCTATGATTACATTGACTCGGAGAGGAGGAGCTGCGGCAATGCTAAAGCCATTAATCAAGGGCCAGAGAAACCAACAGCTTGATTTCACATCTCTCTTTCGCTATGTCTCTCTCTCTCTCTCTCTCTCTCTCTCTCTCTCTCTCTCTCTCTCTCTCTCTCTCTCTATACCCTCCCTTACTGCTGTTGGTGAGCCACAATCATTTGTCTTCATCCCACCATTTCTGTTATGAGTACATTAAAAGCTTCATTGTCCCGAAATTAATTTTGATACAAAGACACACTCCACTGAGGCAAAGGTTGTTTGGCAACGGCATGACAGTACACAGCTACCCAGGGATTACTGTATCTTAATGGATCTGATTTACAAGTTCACATTAAGCTCATTCTCTCCACCGCTGATTTCAAAGCGCTATCGCATTGTAATTTGGCACATCAAAATGCTCTTTAAATGTTTTGCTGTTTTTGTTGATGTCAGCCTTCTAGGGCGAGGATGTATTCATGAGCACAAAGGGGCCATGTTGACGGATTATTCCTGCATTATGTCAATGAATACAGAGATTTCTGACAAGTCCCAAAGCCCAAAGGATAATGCCAGATATAACCTAAACCTGCAGATAAATGACCTAAGAGGATGAAATGGCAGTCTGCATTCATAAAAGGCAGAGAAAAGGATTCCTCATATTCGTAAGAATGACCATTGCATATTGCTGATGCAAAAGGTAGTGCTTCCACCCCCTTTATCAATCCATTCTTCATTAGAGCCCCTGTCAAACACTTTCCATTTAATCATCTTGCTGGAGAGATCAGTGGGTGGGGTGATTAATATAATTAGGCTTTAATGAAAACCCTAAATCAAACGGAAGAACTAATTGCGCCATCAGTAAGTGTTCTGCTTATAATAGGAGCCTAATACATGATTGCGGTTTGCTACACTGAGCATGTGGTGACTGCTTGGAGAATACTGGCAACAACCAGAGTGGAGGCTGATCTAGGAACAGCTTTCAAATCAGTCCTAGCCTGAGACAGCATAATATAAACCCCAACACTGATTTCAGATTAGTGTGCATTTCCACTGTCTCTATTGTGGATGTAGAGAATTCCCTGTGCTGGTTGGCAATAATCAAGCTGAAGGACCAAACCTTTCATTTTAGTGGTACTGAGAGGTGTTATTAGAAAACACAGTCTCGGTCTATGTATCAGCACCTGATGACAATTTTCTACCCAGTCTGGTCAAAAAGCAACCACACCATTATCATGTTTGTGTAATAGGAATTGTATTCCCTTGGAAGATGAAAAAAGTCACTAGGGATCAGAAAGTGAATTAAAAAACAATTGGTTCTTTTTGAGCAGAGCCATTATTTGACTGTGTTCCAACCCAAACATGTTCCTAAACATTCCTTTTGTCAGAGAAAAAAGTACATTATTTTCTAGACTCTGTTTGGCCCCTTAATATGTTTGTTAGACCCAGCAGCTGAGTTTGTATTAATCAGAACATGTCCACATTCCATAGACTGTAGAATTGTGAATCAGTATCCAAATATATATATCAGTGCACAAATATTGTAAGGGGTTCTAATCATAGCAGTGCAAACAACAAATGTACCTGTTTGTCTGTGTATTTAATGTTGTAAGGCACAGGTTCTCAACCCCATTCCTGAAACATCCCCTGCCCTGCACATTTCTTAGAGCTCCCTCACACCCATTCCAAGAGAAGGTTGTGCATTAACTGAATACTTGGATAAGATGTGCTGGAAGCAGGGGAAAACATGCAGGGCAGAGGGTAAAGCAGTACCAGAAATGAAAACCACTGTCTACGCAGAATAAGGTTCATTTTCAGAAAACATATTAAGTAAACTCAATTTATACTGGTTCATCCATGAAGTGGTGGCAGTTAAAAAAGGCTGCAGATTCTAACATAGTTAACATAGTCAGCCCAAGATACTACACAGCATGTGAGACATGCTATTGATCCAAAGACATCTGGGAGTTTGGAGGTAAGACATAAATGATAAACTAGTTCAGATTCTTTTTTTACGTTTTTGGCTGCATAGGGCGAAAACCATTATTTAACAGATTTAACCAATTTCAGCTTTTCTTATCTGCTCCAGAACAATTGAGATTTATGGTCTTTTTGTGTTTTTAGCTTTCATTTTTTCCTTGGCATATAATGTTAATTTCTTTTTTGTTTGTGTGTGACTGTCTTAAATGAGATCCAGTCTGCAGCCAGAGCTATCTTCATAAGTTTGGGAGTCTAAGAAAATGAAATTTGGAATCAGTTTAGTTGGCTTAGCCCACGATGCTGGTAGAGTCTATTGACACCAAGTCCTGTAGTACAGCACATGGTGGTAACTGTGGCATACTAGATACAATACCATATCTATACCTTACCAATACTGATACAAGGACTAACACACAGTATAGAGAATATACTTGTTCAACAGAAAAAGAGAAGTTATTCGCGATGACACACACCCTAAGGTGTTTTATTGCTTTTGGACAGCAGTTCTGGAAAATAAAGAAAAAAAGTAAAGCAGTCCTAAACATTGTATCAAATGCGCTTTAATATTACGTTTAATATAAGCTAGCTTTGGTGCAACAACAGGAATTGATATAGGCCTCTTCGTCTTAGTTATCTAAGTTATCTACTGTATTTATTTTTGTATGTCCTACAGTAGAAAATTGGAAACAGTTTAAAGCAAGTCATTACTTAGAAACTGCTGCTCAGTTAAATGTACAGTTATTGTGAAATAAACATTTATTGTGATAAATGTAGAAGTAAAACGGGTCTTACCCGATCAGACTTGCTGTTGGAGCTTACTGTTGTATAATGGTGCATTATGTGGGGTACAGTAGTACGCTATTTTGAACACAGCCCTCGCTGTTTCAGTTACAGTGTAATTAGGAGTCCCCAAGAGGAAGAGGCGAGGAAATTGGCTTTCCGTTGTATCGTACCTGTAGCATAATTAAGAATCACTCTGATAGCACTGGGCTAGTGGACTTCTTTCTCTGGAGAGAAACTGAAGACGCCTCTCTCTCTCTCTCTCTCTCTCTCTCTCTCTCAGTGTAGAACAGTGGAGGGTGAGGGGTCAGCTCTCTTCATTAGCACAGAGAGGAAACGTTGGTGTAGTTCGATCATCCTGCAGGAAGCCTCAGTCACGCTTCGCCTCTCTCCATTCCGGAGAGTTCTGCGCCATTGCTATTCTCTGTGGCTTAAACCCACCACTCGCTAGATACCCACTAATTGAGAGCTAATGAAACTCACATAGAGCTCTCCCATGAAATGGTGCATGGATTACATTGTTATTAATTTGGCTAAGGTGAGTCATAGTATGTCTGACCCTTTGTCTTTCTTTTCATCTTTTCATTTGTTTAAAGGAAAGGAAGTGTCTATGTCCCCCAGAAGAGATGGCACTGAATGTGAATGGATGTGTTCCGCAGGCTAAATGAATGTGTTCATAGGTTCCATAGATAACCAGTGCAGGGCAGTATGCCTTAGATTCTAGCTAGAAACTGCAGCACTGAATGTTGTACAATATTTTAAGACTGAAAATAACCCATTGCCTTCTCTCATATCTTCACACGTCCATATGTTCCGCACATAGAAGCATAGACTTGACAGGGGCTGACGTGATATGCCTGCCTTTTATATATATGTAAAGAGATTAATTGCCCCCCAAAATAAGTCACTCCCAACACATCCAGGAGTGGCATCGAGTTCAAATGTAAACCTGGGTCACAAATGGCACAATAACCATCCAATTGTTGTTTTTGTGTTTGAGTGGTAGGCAGGTTACGGCAGTGGTAGTTTAAAGGGGGCTGAGATACAGCCCTCATGACTGTAACTTAACTGGGTTCTGGAGCCCACATCTGTCTCTGCTCTGCACCATCATTACACATTTTATGTGGGCTGTAAGTATGTGCCATATGTGGGCCAGATATAAGCCATATCATATTTGCTATTTGGGATGGCTTAAACAGGGAGGTTGCTTAAATATTTTCTGTTGTATCCTCATATCCCTGTGCAAAGTGGATGTATGGAAAATATAGTCTGTATTTAGTCAGTATTCTTCATGTTCCTTTACTGTAGTAGACTGAGCAAGTTCCACATTCCTAATGTTCAGGACTGCTAGGAACTTAAAAGTAGGCAAACTTTAGGACAGTGCAAGAAACTGGGAGGGTGTTACCCACTGTAGGCTGTACCTTGGTTTATCAGCGAAAGCTATAGAGGAGTAGTTTGACAGACCTAACAGATTTATTTGTTTCATTAAATTGTCTGTTGTCTGGTTTTGAGCTTTATTGTCCGATGCCCTGTTGGTACTGCTAGTAAGACATTAAAAGGACAGATTTGTAGAAGTAGTAGCCCTGTCTACATCTATTCACTGCCCTTCTCTCTCTATATCAGACATAACATTGTTCTCGGCTAGATCAGAGATCTGTGTGTGTTAATGGCAATGAAGATAGGCAAAGGCAAAGTGTGAGAGTAAGCTGTTCAAACACAGAAAATTATAGCCTTTTTCTTTTTGGTTAACCAAATCATCATCTTAGTAGACTTGAATATTCAAACAGCTTAGCACATTTTTAAAACATAGAAGTATAGTATCTGTTCTTATCACTTTAATATCTGATATGAGGACTGCCAGTGGCACCACTGAGGTACCCTTGAGCAAGGCATCGTCTCCACACACTGTTTCCCGGGCACTGCATGGCAACAATTTCTCGCTGCTCACAATGGGGGATGTGTTCACATGTAACAAAATGGGTAGTTTACTATACTTTATTTTATATGCAAACTGTGTGTTTCAATTGTTTAATACATTTCATGCGTTACAGATCAATTATTGTTTTCAGCGTGAGCCTCACACTTCTGTTTGATCCATGGACTCTTATCAGGGGAAAGGCTTCTTGGTTAGAAGTAGGGTTGCACCGATACCACTTTTTTACAAACCGATACGAGTACGCGTATTTTTATTTGTGTACTTGCCGATACCGAGTACCGATACCGATACTTCTTAGAATGGTGTCCATGCAAGTGCAAG
>JBBIGA010000106.1:19621860-19644139 GCA_037576975.1 Alestes dentex | reverse complement strand
CGAATACGAGTACGAGTATTATAACGAAGTATCGGCCCGATACCCGATACTGGTATCGGTATCGGTGCAACCCTAGTTAGAAGTATTTTGTTTTTAAAAAATATTTATTTTTTAGATGTCGTTATGATATTGTAATTATAGGTTGATTAAAAGTTTTATATAATAACTAATTAATGAATTTAATAAAGGAGTCAGTTACAGCACTGTTTTGACACTGCATCATAATAATGAATGATTCTTTCGAGAGGGAGGTTGACAGTTCAGGATGTTTGTTTAAATAGAATTATGGTCATCTGAAGTGTTAGCCGTGAGATTTTTTTTGCATTTTGAGTGACGGCTCTATAGCACATTCTTAATCTAACCTACCTTTAACACCAATAATATATAAAACACTTGGATTAAGTGGTGTGAGTTTTACATTCCCCAAAAGTTGAAATGAAATCCAATGGCCCCATACATAAATTGTGAGGATATGGTATAAAGAGCCCAGTCTCACGAGTTTTCGTGAAGCCATCACGATATACAATCTATTCAAAATCGTGCTGCGATCACGCTTTACCCTTTGTTTCGTGCTAGGACAACACTTCTTTTTTTGTGCTAGGACGCTTCACTACCCTGTATTTTAATGTGCAGTGCGTAACACCGCCAGTATCAGCGCTAACTGGTTTCAACCACTTTGCAAACAAAAACGATAAGGAATCAACTCATTATTTCTCTCCTACCATCCCTCAGTCACCAGTTAGCACTGATACTGGCGGTGTTACGCAGTGCGCATTAAAATACATAGGGTAGTGAAGCGTTGTCCTAGCACAAAAAAAATGTTGTCCTAGCGCAAAAAAAAAGGCCTGAACTGTGATCGCAGAATGTTTTTGAATAGATTTTATGTCGTGATGGCTGCACGAAAAGTTGTGAGATCGGGTTGGGTATAAAATGATTAAAATGCTTTAAGTTGTTGAAGCCAACACGATTACCTGATATGTATAATCAGCTCCCAACTAGAAGTGTGGATCAAAGCACCTCCTTTAAGACAGTCACATCTTTTTCATCTTCCCCAGTAATACCTTCCCTGTGATCTAAACATGGTAATGATATGATTGCTTTTTGACCAGAAAGGCTAGAATAATGCTATCGGTTGCTGATAGATTGAGACTATATTTTCTAATCTCACCTCTACCCCTCTCCTCCTCCCTGATTCGTTGCCTCTATTTTCATGCTCAGGTGTTAATTGGCCGAGAGAGCGTGACAGTGATAGATTTTTGCAAGTGCAATTACTCAGACAAATTGCCCTTTAGAGGAGATGTAGATTGCCTAACGCTCCTGTGTCCTCTTAGATTTGAATCCCTAACACTTTGGTCATTAATAATAGGGAGAGGGAGAGCCGATTTCACATGCCATTTCAACCTGTGATAAGACCAGAATACTCTCATTCTGTGTGAAAATTGCAAGGAGAAGATTGTCCTCAAGCACTGATGTGGAAGCACCTCCAACCATGACCTTAAACATTATAAAAGGAGTGCATAAATGGTTTAAGAATTACCAACACCTTGTAGATGACAAACGTACTTGTGACATCTCTATATGTTTCACTTAAATATTAGATTATAAACGGCAATGCAGTGGCTGACAGGGCCATAAAATCTGTGTTACAAATGTGTTGAGGAGACACATTTCCCTTCATGACAACAGCTTAGGATCTGTAAAGTAAAAGTAAAATAGCAATTGTTTATGCTGTTTAATTAACTCCTCTCTGTTAATAACATGACTTATGCTGTTGCATTTGTTTTTGATACACAAAAAACATTATTTTTAAAAATTCATAGATTTTAATCATTTGTGGCACCATTTCTATAAAAAAAAGGAACATATGTCACACTTCAGTTACCTTTAATTGTCTGATTAAATAAATCAGTCATAAAACATTACCAATCTGACAAGTGACCATGCAGTCACTTGGAAAATGTTCTAGTGCATTCAACAATAGAAGGCAACTTTGTGCTTCTCAACCCGATCTCATGACTTTTCGTACAGTCATCACGACATAAAATCTATTCAAAAACATGCTGTGATCACACTTTAGGCCTTTTTTTCACATGTCATTTTTCGTGCTAGGAAAACGCTTCACTGCCCTATGCATTTTAATGCACACTGCGTAACACCACCAGTATCAGAGCTAACTGGTGACTGTTAGGTTTAGGATTAGGGTTAGGATTAGGGTTAGGGTTAGGGTTAAGGTTAGAGTTAGGCTCAGGGTTAGGGACTTTCCCCATCTCATGGCCTTTCAGTCTGTTTCAACCGCTTTGCAAACAAAAACGATCAGGAATCAAATAATTATTATTACACTTTTAGTGGGAAATGTGTGGTATATTTTCACAAAATTGCATACAAGCGTTCATTCATGGGCTACAACAAAAAACTACTTCACATGAACTGAAAAACTTTTTTAGCGAAGTGTTGTCCTAGCACGAAAAAATGAAGTGTTGTCTTAGCACGAAAAAGACCTAAAGCGTGATCTCAGCATGTTTTTGAATAAATTGTATGTTTTTGAATAGATTGTATATACAGGGTAGCACATAAAAATTCCACATGCTAATACATTTTTTGTTGCTCAGAATAGACATGCACTCTTTAACTACTGTGGTGGCAGATTTTGAGGAGTATGATCATAAATATGCAGTAATAGGGGACAAGGCCAAAGTCTGTGAATGGCTAGACATTAGATTTAAGATAGGGCTATCTGGATCGTTATATAGTCTGTCATTTTCAGCACTAAAGCAATGGTCTGACCAAATGTACACCATTATCCACTTTGCCTAAATGCCAGTGTCAAGACTAAATGCCAGTTACCTAAATGGCAATGGCAAACTAGAGTCGTGAGGCTAGTTGTACCCCACAAGGCACTATGTAAGTTGCCCTAACCATCATACACTTGCCTCAAGTTTTTTATCAGTATGTAGACTTTGCGAAAAGGGGGGCAAATGTGCTGGACTGCATTTACACAAACATCCCTGGTGCATAACATGTCAAGCCCTGCTCCCACCTCAAATCATATCTTAGTTGTGCTGATCCCAGCGTAAAGACTGCTTGTCAGACGTGCCAAGCCCGTACTGAAGCAAATGAAAATCTATCTACCAATAGCCTACCAATCTCTGCTCTTAAGGATTTTTGGAGCACACTGACTGGGACATGTTCATTGAGGCTGCAACTTTGTCAGTGATGGGCTACATCAGCAAGTGCATCAATGTCGTTACAGGCTGTCAGACAGGAGATCATTAATCAGTTGTGTGCTCAGAGGATGTACAGACCAGGTAGCATATGTCCTCACAGACATCTTCATCTCTCTGAGCACCACTGTCATTCCAGTGTGTCTCAAAGCCACCATCAGAAGTCATCAGGTTGTTCCTCAGTCCTATCACACTCAAACAAATAATCATCAAGTGCTTTGAGAGATTTGTCATGAGGCACATAGAATCACAGCTGTCCCTCATGCTGGACCCCAGCAGGTTGCATATCATCCCAACCGTTCAGTGGATAATCCCATCACCACTACCCTTCACATGGACACTTATGTTAGAATGCTGTTCATAGACCAGTCCAGCATTCAGCACCATCATTACTCAGCATCTGATAGATTTACATTTACATTTACGGCATTTAGCAGACGTTTTTATCCAAAGCGACTTCCATTCCCTAACTACAAGGGACAGTCTCCCTGGAGCAACTTGGGGTTAAGGGTCTTGCTCAGGAACCCAGTGGTGGTATGCTGAGGGTAGGATTTTAACCCATGACCTCTTGGTCCAGAGGCAAGTATCCTACCCACTGAGCTACCACCAGTGGTAGGAAAGCTGATTCTGCTGGGCCTGAAGACCTCCATCTGCAACTGGATTCTGGACTTTGTGACTGGGAGACCTCAGTCAGTAAGGATTAGAGACAATATTTGCAGTACCACCACACTGAACACAGGGCCCTCCAGGACTGTGTGCTCAGCCCCCTGCTGTTCACACTGCAGAGACATGATTCTACTGAAGGACTATAGAGAGCACCCCTTGTAGCTGCATCCTGACATGGTACGGAAACTGTGCTGCATCAAATCACAAGATCCTACAGAGGAAAGTAAGGACTGCTGGGGAATTTGGGTCTCTCTCCCCCACTCTGTTGCAGACATTTACACCACACACTGCATGTGCAAAACCACCACCATTGTGGATGACCCCACACACCAGTCCCACACATTTTCTTCCTTCCTTCTGTCTGGCAAAAGGTTTTACAGCATCTGGGTCTTCACTACCAGGATGGGGAGCAGTGTCTTCCCCCAGGGCATTAGACTCCTAAATTAGTACTGAATTTAAAAAAAACTGTACATCTCTCACACACACACTGAACTGAACTTCTTCCTATTTCCAATCACATGGCATACACACACCAAACTGTTCCTCCATAAACAAAAAAAGTTACTTCATCATCACGTGCTTCAAGAGACACATCAAGACACACTGTAAATACCTGGTATTTATTTATATACTGTTATTTATTGCACTCTGCCTCTTTGCAGGACTTTGCATTTTTGCACCCTTAACAGCTGCTAGAGTGCAGTATGTCATAAGACATATTCACTCACACTAGCACTGTCACTGCTCTGTGTGTTGTTCTGTAAATTGTTGTAGTGTTGATCTTATGGGTTTTTTTTTATTCTTTCCTTAGTTCTGTCCTGCCCACACTTGTGTAGTCTTGTGGTGTTCTGTTTTTTGTTCTTTGTGCACACCATGGTCCTAAAGTATTGTTGTCTCATTTCACAGTGTACTGTGTTTATGGTTGAAATGACAATAAACACCTACTGGACTAGACTTGAATCTCCACAGAATTTCTCATTATCTAAAAAAAGTGACAAATGTATGTTGCATTGCTAAAAATAGCAATAATAGCAGCCATCTCAACACCTGAATTTTTCCTTGAGGCTGGGGTGCAAAGCTAATGATGATTTCAAATATAGCACATATGCTGTCTGACAAAATTTAGAGGATATGGGGAAAACTGTGTAAATTTTGGACCAAACGATTGTTTCAAACATTGGCTCTTTCTAAATCGTTCTCCCATATATGCATGCTTGTACGCCTGGAAGGCCACTGTGTAGCACCCAGGTTCTACAATAGTCATTTGAACGATAGAGACTACAGCATGTGGGTGGGATTGTTCATCTTGGGGACGGCAAAGACGCCACAGCTAAATCTCTCAGAGAGACAGTAAGGGATTTGAAATGCGTCAGAGTGACAGGGAAAGAAGATCTCCTTGAATATGTCCCTGTGTACAAAAGCGGGTTGCATGGAGGCTGAGGATGAAAAGGCCTGTTTTTATTGTGACCGTTAATCCTCTCTCCTAAATGTATTATCTCTAGGACTGAATGCGCTGATGACTTATTGACTCTTTTTGGCATCCTAAAAGCATCGGGCTCCATCTGCCAAGAGCTGTTTGGCATCGAATCAGCCTTAATCCCCTTTTGCTTGCAGATATCTTAAAAACCCTCCCAGCCCACCCTACCTCTTTCCCTCTGCCCTCTCTCTCTCACATACACACATTCACTCCTTCATTCCCTTTCTTCTTTTGATCCTTTTTGCGTGTTGTCAATCAGCACCACAGCATCTGTGCATGCCCCACTGAAAAAGACTTTTTTATAGTCCTGGAAGTTTTCAAAATGGATTTAGAGAAAAGCTAAAACTTTGTCTCCCTCTCTCTTTCTCTCTCTTTCTCTCTCTCTGTCTGTCTCTCTCTCTCTCTCTTTCTCAAAAAATAAAAAGAACAAGCATTTTAGCCAGCATGCAATACATCTAGAACCATTTTTTGACAATCAGCAGGTATAATCCATTTGCTTTTTTGTTTTCTCCAAATTTGTCTGTGTGTGATCAGCTCAGTGTGGATTGTCTCTGCCTCTGTCTTCTGAGTATCTTTGTGCGGGTGGAGAATGATCCCAGGTCCTTCTGTGTGTGTGTCAGTGTGGCATTGTATCAGCGCTATAGTCATTAGACAGTTTTGTGTTTCCTTCATTTGCACATTTGTGCTCATTTATTTATAACATTTGTTTTCCCAATGAATCCACTTGGGCAAATTTAGTAGGAAAATATTAGTGTTTCAAGGGGGAAATTTATTAGTAGGACACCTACCATTCAAAAGATTGCATCCACGTCACTTGTGTGAAGTTCATTGATTGCACCAAAAAAGTTAAGTGAATGTTTGTTTTCTCCCTTTTTGATTATGCAGCCAATGAGTTCTCACAGTCAAAGTCAATAGGTGTGTGCTCACCATACAACAAACTGTAAGTAAAGAGCAGGGCCGTGCAGAGATGTTTGAAGGGGCGGGTGCTCAAAGTTAAAAAGGGGTACATAGAACCAGGTTTAATAACAACAACCCACATTCATCAAGATCCTAATATGGAATCGCATCATACTATATCACTGTCATCAGGTGGGGACAAAGCAAACGTAGCCTATGTTTTACCTGATGGGGCACAATGTTGCTGTTGAGGGGTTGCTGCTGATGCTCCTGCTGCTGATAGTGCTGGACGGCAGGGCTGTGTTGAACTGAGACTGCAGACATTGAAAAGTCCATAGGAGAGATGGTAGCTGATTAAACAAGTGTGGTGAGATAATAATAAAATGCAAAGATTGGTCACAGCACTTGGAACCATAAGGCAACAGATTTTAAAAAATGTGGGAAATAAACTGAAACCAGAATATTAGCAAAAGAAAGGGGTTGTCATGGTAGGGTAAGACTGTAACAAAAAATCTATACAGACAGAGGTGTGTGTGTGTGTGTGTGTGTGTGTCCTGTTGGCACCTTCTAAACATCACAGAGTAGCATCAACCATACCAGCAACTGGGGGGATTAGATTGTAGAACTCTAAAATCTCTTTCTTTCTTTCTTTCTTTCTTTCATTCAAACATTTAAAAATAACAATACAGCAGTAAAAATGAGAAAACAATAGGAGGATAAATCAAACATTTTATTAATCAGAAAACAAAAACAACAGTGTGTGTGTTTTGGAAAGAGCAGGAAGAAGTAAGATGCTTTTCATGTCCTGTCCCAGATCATAACAGTAACTTTATGTTGGCCATAATTAGGTGGATATACATATTAGATAGTTTTAGTGAAATGTAAGCCCCCCAGAAAGGCAGGGAAAAGCCCTGTTACTTACTTTAGAACGAAACATGTTCCCTTACTCAGTTAGCTAGCAGCTAATGACCACCACTACTTGTGCAGTGAATAAAAGGACAAGTTTTATCGCGCTGTTGCACAGTGCACACACAGCATTCTCGTTTGTTTCAATTCGTCAGTTGCCACAAGACAACTTAACAACGTGTACATAATAACCTAATACTCATGTGCGCTATAGACTATTTTGTACGGAGTTCACCCTACTTACTTTTATTGCTTTTGTTGCATCAGTCTGTGTCTCCCAATTAATTAGTGTGTTTCCCCTACAGCTCTGCACTGCCCAGCCGGCAAAAACTACGCATGCTCTTTGCAAGCTCGTTCCTGACTCGTAACCAGCGCGCTCTGCCGTCAAGGGTGAGCATTGGTTAATGGTCATCATGTGACTGGTGCAAGCCAGTTCCTTTCTGATTAATAGTTAAATGTTATTGTTGAGGGGCACAGGTGGGACTCCAGTGCACACACACATAAAAAAAGCCTCAAGAAAAGGGCACTTGGGGTACACAAGAGGAAAGGGGCAGGTGCTCAAGACCCCCCCCATACCGCACATGCCTGGTGAAGAGACCTGGTGATGAAACCAGAAGGAACACAGTGAGAACTCAGACTGCTGGCCACTAGTAGATAATGACTGCCTGTCAATGTAGCTTCAGTCATAAGCTGAAGATGAAAATCAATATAGCTTTAAGATTATCTCAGCCTACCTGTTGTGTTTGGGAGAGATGATGATATGTCTTTGTAGCTTCAATCAAGATTACTTTAACTTTAGTCATTATTTTATCTATCAGATAAGACAACATACACTATTAACCTAAGAAATAAATGACATGAAGTTTATTAGCATTGCTTGGTTAAAGCAGAAGGGAAATTAGTCTCCTCAGCTGCTGGTGGTGTTTTTATACATCTCTTGTGAATTCGTGTTTAGCTTGAATTCAAGAGGGTGTAAACTGAAGTGTTATGCCATTGCTGAGATAAACATTTCAGATTGCGAAGAAAACAAAAAGCATACTGTCTTTTGTTTTAATTCAGTGTTCAGCAAAGCGAAGTTTGATCCAAACTTCAACATTACTCAGACTCAAATATGGATTTAAGAACGGATTTGAGACAATTTTTCAATGGCTTTGGACTTGTCTTCAGCTCATTAGTATTGGCACTCAGACATGTCTTGGCTTTGGCCACTGATCTCAGCAAATATTCTAGTTGGTCTTGTCCAGATCCCTTTAAAAACAGTGTTTCCACTATTAACATTCCACAACAGCAAAGATTTTGGTATGGCTGGCAACAATGAAGAAAACTAAACTAAAGAAAACATAAGAAACCGCAATGATTGACAAAACAACACTTCCATAAAAAAACAAAAAACAAAAAAAAAACCAAAACAGCCATGGGGGTGGATGAAACAACTAATTAACAGACATTGGTTTAATTATTTCAAAATCTATCTTGAATGGGCATTTATACTGGCTGCCTGTTAACCAATCATATGCTTGCCAAAATCTCTGTATGCATCCACGCTCATTATTTTTATTTTGGCCACAGACATGCTCATTACAAAATCATCACCTTAAAATAGAAGATATGCTTTGTCTCTAGCATCCCGCAGAATTATAAACAGGTAAGCAGTCTCAGTATCTCTCATTTGGACTTGGTCTTGACTTGGACTCAAATCTCTCAGCACTCGGTCATGTTGTGTTTGGGAGAGATGATGATAAGTCTTTGTGGCTTCAATCAAGATTACTTTAACTTTAGTCATTATTTTATCTATCAGATAAGACAACGTACACCATTGACCTAAGAAACAGATGACATGAAGTTTATTAGCATTGCTCATTATTTTTATTTTGGCCACAGACATGCTAATTACAAAATCATCACCTTAAAATAGAAGATATGCTTTGTCTCTAGCATCCCGCAGAATTATAAACAGGTAAGTCTCAGTATCTCTCATTTGGACTTGGTCTTGACTTGGACACAAATCTCTCAGCACTCGGTCATGACTCTTGGCCTTCTTTGTCTAGACTATAACTTTAGTGTTCAATTCTACCTGTCTCCACCTTCCTAAGTGTTTTCCAATAGATACGAGGTCAGGTATCACTTACTTAGTGTTCCCCATCATGAATGGTAATGCCCCATTTTATTTCTGTACCATTCCTTGTGTACGTGAACATCTCATGGATCATTAACATTCCACGTACACAAAGACTCCTTGGTCCATGTACTTACACTCGTCACCTATCTTTGGCAGGTGACCTTTTGGTTTTCCCATCTTGAGTAGACTAAATGTTTATTTACGTACAGTTGTCTTTGCTTTATGTTTGGGCCCTCTTAAAGAGTACTTTTGTGGATTGTTTAGAATTTTCTGACCCTTCTCCAGAGGTTAAAGGGCACATTCTTCCATATACAGACAGCACATGGGGCCTCTTGTAGCTTCTAACACTAAGTAATGTTGTATGAGCTTTAATGGAAGTGACGATACGCCATATTAATTTGTATTTTTATCATTAAAATCTTCATCACATTCTAAAAAAGTAGTCACAAACAATGAGAAATGCACTTGATTCAATTCAGACTATATAATAAACCTAGATCGATCAAACAATACTACATTGTCAGAAAGGGAGGACACAATGTGTGATATGGAAAATGCTGATAGTTGCTGTGCAGGATTGAATCCTAGGTGGGTATAGAGACACAAGTACAGTAGCTTCAGCAAATACCAAATCAGATATTGATTGTGCACACCTGGAGGCACCTGCAACAAATGTAAATGATGGTGACATCCATGATCCTGATGAAAGCACACATAGAATCAGTCAGTACAAGTCACCTCCCTACACCTGAGTCAGTGGTATTTAGTTACGATCCATTCAGATTCAAAGACTGAAAAATGTCCTTTCAAATGCTGACAGACAGGAAAGTCACAGAAGAAGATGAGAAGATTTACTACCTGCACAAGTATGTGGGCACTAACAAAGACTGAGATCTACTTCCTGTTAAGGACAGAGTCCACTCACCATACTGCTTGGGAAATTCTAGGAGAAAGGTATGAAAGGCCTTTTGTCATTTCTAATGCCTTCAGGGACAAGCGGAACTCATGGTCAAAGATAGGACTCAAGGACAGGCATGAACTACGAGAGTATGCAGACTTTTTCAGAGGCTGTGAAGCTGCCCTACCACAGGTTAAGAGTCTTGACATTCTCAGTGACTGCAGTGAAAATCAGAAAATTATTTCCAAGCTTCTTGATTGGTGAACATCAAGATGGAATCAATGAGGTGTAGAAATAGGAGAAGATAAAGGAACATTTCCTTCTTTTAACCACTTTGTCGCAAAGCCAAGATCCAGTGACGCTGCTGCATGCTCTAAATTAAGTGAAAGGACCAGAAGTACTGGTGTGAAGGTGCTAGCCAGCAGTGCTGATGAGAAACCAGATTTGTCTTCTAACAAAAAAGTGCTTTCTACAAAAAAAAAAAAAAACAAGGGCATAGTATCATGCCAAAACTTCATGGAGAAAACTTTTTCAGAATGGATCAAGTTTGTAATAATTGGCAAACATAAATGGACAAGGTAAAGGAAAAGAGGACAGAGTCCACCTAAACTTAGGGAGCATCAACTGAGACTATGTCCAAAATGTTGGGCAACTTGTTTACAACAACCACACATCTACCAGCATCTCAGTATGGCTGTCTACAACAAAAGAACCAGACTTAACATATGCACTAAGAGTGACACAACATTCATATGTCATAAAATAGCAGGCATTCTGGCCACAAAGAAGGAGCAGATGTTGAAATTATCCACAGTGGTATTAAGAAGCACGGCTGTATTGTATTAAAAATGGATTGCTCTGCAAGTGAGAGACTTTCACCAAAAAAGGATAACCAGCCATTTGCTGAAAGAACAGACCTTGGAGCACAGGTGGTTATGGTAATCCCAGCATCGATTATGGTGATGCCATTAGACTAAGCAATAGACTTGTAGCAAGACAAGTCACAGGATTCTTAGCCCTAAATTATCTCACAATCTCACAAAAGAAGTTCAATGCATCTGCCACAGACAGATCAAAGAATTGGTCATGCAACCAGACATAATCAAAGTGCTTGAATCAGACTTCAACGATAGATCAGTGGAGGGTATTCATATCCCTCAAGAAGTTCTTCATTTCGTGTCAGTTATGGAGGACAGCATCTGAGTCAAAGATGATGGTCATTATGAAGTAATGCTGCTTTAGGAAGATAAGCCAGATTTGCCAGACAATAAGAGACGAGCTATTCACTTATCTCAAATGCTTAAGAAAGAGAATCAAGATGGATTAAAGATACTAAAAAGATTATGTGGCATTTATGACTGAAATGATAGTTCATGGAGATGCTGAAAAGAACTCAATAGACAGTTCATGTGGTATATTCCTTATCATCCCCAGAAATATACATGTTGCCTTTGCTTTTGTTCAGTTTCAAGACATGTCACTAAATGATCATCTGCAGACGTATCCAGAGCAAACTAATTCACTGGTTAGTGTTCTTTGCTATTTTCTAAGAGGTTCAGTAACCATAAAATATAATACTGAATGCATACAGCAGCAGTGAATCGCATACAGCATATCCAACAAAGTACAGATCTTAAGCACTGAAATCATCTGAGCCCTGATAACCCCATTGATCACGCTTCCAAGGGCTTCATCGCAAGGGAGCGCATTGGTTCCAACTGCTTTGCCAGTCCAGACTTTCTTTGGCACGACAAACTTCCCAGTGGAGATATTAAGGTGAGAGAGGTCGCAGTTTATGACGTAGAACTTCAAAAGGACCAGGTACTTAACACCCTGGCATAGAGAGAAAAATAATTGCTTGACTCTCTCCAAAGGTTCTCCATCTAGGGAAGGGTAGTGAAAACTAAAGCTAGTCTTGCCAAAGAAGTCAAGGGTTTGAGGTCAAGAACCTGTGAAACAATAGTCTAGACGAGAGGAATGTACTAAGTGCAGAAAATTTAATAGGTGCACCAAAGTACAAAGACTACCCAACCCACCTCCAGAACACCTTGAAGCAACACTTCTGTTTACATTGCATGGTATTTCAGACAATTCTGTTTTCAGAAAGGGATGTAGGAGATGAAGCTATTCACCTCAATGTGTTCCTGCGCTGTACACATACAGATGCTTAATTACTTAATGTCCTCATCAGTTCTCTTTGTGCCTTCATAGCCATTCAGGGTCCAGTCCACCAACTTAGGTCCAATCAGCAAACTTTTTTGATTAATGACGCAAGTTCACAGAAGCTTTGAACAACATAGATCACAAATGTCTAGAAGCATTAGGCTGTAATTTTTCATAGTTGTTCATTTTAAATATTCCCACATGCAAGCCCCACAAGAGTCTAGGAAAGTTAAATTCGAGCAAAATAACATGTGTTGATGTCCATTCTGGATCACTCATCCTGAAGACTTCGTTTACAAACTTAGTTCTGGTCTCGGCGGAAGACAGAATTCCTACTAAACCTACAGCACGGACAAAAATGGCAAAAGACATACAGAAATGCAAATCAGTGGAACTATAAAAGAGACACTGAAGTTGATCCTGATGAAAGGTAAAACTGCTGATTGGTGATTGAACCTTGAATGTGAAAGCAAGTGAACCACCACAAGTCCTGTCTACCTTAAAAGGCCCGTCCAAAAGATAGTGACACTGGTCTAGGCTGAATTATAGATCCTATCATGTGTCTCCACCTCGAATCAGTTCTTAGATAATTCGATATTCTTCATTAAGTATTATGTATCAAGAAGATTAAAGGAAATCTCAAAGGATTTGGTGGGAGTGTAGCTGTTAGACAATTTTGTGTTTTATTACACATTATATTTTGCACTTATTTATTTTAAAATATTATCTTTCCCATTTAATTAATTTGGGCAAATGTAGTAGGACACTGTGGTGTGTTGCAAGGGAAACACCTTTTAATTTTGACAAGTACCATTCAGGAGATGGTACTTGAAGTGGTTGTGTGAAGTTCATGTAGCCTAAGGTTTAAAGTATTGCTCCAATAAAGTTAACAGAATGTTAATTTCACAGGCTTTTTGCCGCTAATGAGTTCTCACAGCCTAAATCTATTGGTGTGTGCTCAAAATACAATAAACTGTTTGTGTTGTGATTAAACAAGAGGGAGCTACAGATGCATTAGTCACCAAATACTAAACAATCAGTCCCACACTATTTACAACCATAGACTGATGCAGATGCACACCAAAGCAACATCATTACAACTTGTATTGCTCTAGACACATGCACCACTTGTGTAGGTGGTGTGTGAGTGAGAGTGGTCCAATACATTCTACTAACTTTCCTTAGCAATGGCATGTAGAAATGACTAAATACACCTTTGTAAAAATAGTTTAGTGTTGACCAGCTTGACAGAAAGCTCGGATAGTTAAAAGGCTACGGGGTCTGTCAGAAGTTAAGTTACTTCAATAACAGTCATTATACTTTCTCAAGTATTCGTTGAAAAACTGCTAAACAAAGAGGTCTCAGGTGTGTCTTAATGTTTAAAATATCCTCATTAATGAAGCATTACATCCACAATGAAGATGTTATCTCTGTAAACAATAAAGTCCAAAATTATATATATACAACCCCAAATCAGAAAAAAGTTGGGACAGAATGGAAAATGCAAATAAAAAATGCAGTTATTCTTATATTTACTTCGACAGACAGTATGAACACAAGGTATTTCATGTTTTGTCTGGGTATTTGTTAATGCACGTCAATTCCTGCAGTTCATAACCTGCAACACACTCCAAAATAGTTGGGATAGTAAAGCATTTACCACTTTGTAATGTTGCCTTTCCTTCTTGTTACACTCGCAAAAGATGTTCTGGCACTAAGAATACCAAGAAATGAAGCATTTCAGGTGTTATTTTGTCCCTCTCTTTCTTCAAACACTTCTTAAGGTGTGCAACCAAACAGGGTTGTTTTTGTTGCGTTTTTGTGTCAAAATTCTCTACACATTCTCTACTGTGAACAGGTCAGGACTGAGGCAGGCCAGTCCAGTACCCATATCCTCTTCTTCTGCAGCCATGTCTTTGTAATGTGTGCAGAATGTGGTTTCCACTGTGTGAGCATAAGTCATATTTGTGAATGTAAATTCATATGATTGTGTTTGCCAAAGTTTTGCCTTTGGTAGTTTTATCAGGAATTGATGAATGATGTTTTTTGATGCAATGCCTTCTGAGAGATCAGAGGCTTGCACATTTGCCCTTTGCCCACTGAACTTCCTTGAATCGTAATAATATTATTCACTATAGAGGGAGAAATATGCAAATCCCTTTGTCTTTTTTGAGGAATCACCTGTTGGCATCAGCTGTTTGAAACTACATCATTATTTGTTTTTTTTTATGTTATTACTAGCCGTAAATTCCCCCATCACAATTCTTTTGGAATGTGCTGCAGGAATGTATTCTACCAAAAAAAAGTTGCCCAGACAAAACATGACATATCGTGGGTTCATGCTGTCTGCAATGAAATTAAAGTCATAGTAAATTAAAGAAAAACTGCATTTTTCGTTTCCATTTTCCACTCCCTCACAACCTTTTTTTCTGATTTGGGGTTATAATTTCATGAAATTCATTCTTGCAGCATGAACAGCAGATAATACTGGCAGATGGCAAAAGAATAGTGAACCAATGCATTTAAGAATACACTGGTCCATTGAAAATATTTTTATGCCAGCCATCAGCGGCCTGACCGGTTAAACTTAAACTTGCACAGAAATCATAAAGAAACAGAAATCAAGAATGCATGGGTGTCATATCTCGGCCAGCGGGTTGTTTTGGTTTTGTTATAGAGACTCTTAATTTGAAATAAGGGTATGTGTTTGTGTCTAGACTCATGTTCTGTCAGCTGTTTGGTGTTTTGAGTTGAGTAATTGTCTTTGCTGATTGGTTTATGTCTGAGTCTTTTGTGTATTTAAGTTTTAAGAGTACTGTATTAGTTGCTGGCCAGCCCTCACCAATGTCCTCACGTTTCCCGCTCCTTATGTGTCTTATGTGTAGTTATGCTCAGTGTGCGAACTAAACCACGGTGGGTGGGGCCCCCCATGAGCGTGCAAGCAGGCACGTTTTTTCATGAGTAATATGCTCTAAATATAATTTTATTTTACTTACTTTACACCTGTGAGAAAACCCATGCCCAAATGGCATTTATTTGGCCATCATATCAATATTTTAGAGCTCCCTCAAAATTTCACAAATCGTGTTTTCAGGGGAGCTCATGTCACCACTAGGGGAGCTATAGCTCCCCCTGCTCCCCCCCAGTTCGCACCCTGGTTATGCTTTGTGTTTAAAGGTTCTCGTGCCTCTTTATTTTTTGTGTAGAGTCTGTGTCTGTTATAATAAAAATCCATCGAAATCCATGGGGTGACGGGATTCCACAGCTGCCCAAAATTACCTACCCGACCCAAATTTACCATCGCCCCTGGGGGTGTGTGTGGGGGTGGGGGTGCTGATGGGATTCCGTGGCGGCAAATGCCCGGTGTGAACGGCCAGTCCAGCACTGCAAACCATATCAATTAAATTCACAATATTTAAAAAATCTCACTTTCTTTTTGACTTCAGCACACAAACTAGATGTGAAACAGTATTAGTCCAAAACCAGGCCCAGTCTATCTAAGGAAACAGACCCCACTTTGCAAAAATAAACCTAGTCTGTATGCATTTTTAAGATTTAATTTAAACATAATGCATTAATGAAATACGGTGTAATGTTACAAAATATATTTTCAAAAACCATCTTTTTTATTTGTGTATTGTATTTTGACCAATATTGTATTGGTACAATAATCAAACCCAGTTCAGTGTATTTATAATCACTGTGAGAACTTTATGAGCCCTCAGTGTTTAAGTTTGATTGTGTGATGTTCCAAAATGCATGATGAGTCACACAGCTGATTCAGATTGTACTTTGTGTTGCAAAAAAAAGGCCTTTATCAGAGTGTAGAACAGGCTAACAGAAATTAGCTATTAATATTTAAGTAAATGGCTAATTTATCTGAAAAACACATACTGTGACCAGACTTCTGGAGAACAAGGGGTGGCTATCACACTGGACTTCATGGTGCAGGGTGGGCATCCAAGCCCACTGAAATCTTTATTAAACCCTTCATATTAAAACTGACACAGTTTCACAATCTATGACTCTTTAAGAAATCTTTCAGATTTGTTTTTATCAACATACTCCACCAGTTAGCTTGCATCAACACTCGATGCCCAGTCCTGATATTTATTTATCACTCTTTTATTCATAATGCAGATCTTTTCAAATGGATCATTTACAGCTAGTAACACGACAGTATATTCATTACTTTTCATTTTAAATCTAGGTAGTCTAATGTAAAAATTTAGGCTAAATTTAGATGCTAGTTGATAGAGTGGCATGTCTTAAGAGCATTGGTTAATAAGACATCACAAATAAGCAAGCAAATTGCATTATCGCTTTTTATTTATAAAAGTAATTTTTGTATTGGCGACCTATACATATTTTTTTTCTACAAGGGCATGTATGATTCTAGAAATGCCACTGTTGTGGAATACTACCACACCTATTTCTCTGTCACTCACTCTGTTCTCCAGATGGAAGTTACATGCTGGTCATGTTTAGCTGCTGTGTGATGATAAAGGATGCAGCCTAATTCTTGGCTGTGCTTACTTTTTCTATAATACTTCCATATAACACGCTGGCTTTGAGATAAATGTATAATCTATTCATGTCTGTCTGAGAGTAACCTATTCAATCATGTGGACCCTCTCTGAAATGGCCACCATGTGAGGTCATTTGAAGTGCTTTAGAATGACCTGTATACACTGTATTAACCAATTTACTTATACACATTCCGAGGTGAAGAAGTTCATTCACTTGTATTTCAAGGTTGTGTCTGCAGAGTTTATTGTCATGTCCTTCTCAGCATTGCAGTTTGTCAGTCAGTCGTGGTGCTATTGCCCTATAGCCCATCCCAGCACCATGAAAAGTAGGATCCACTTTATCTGCATTATGGTCCTGGCAGGCAGACACTGTCTGATTCTAAAGGTGCAGAGAATGCAATATCCTCCACAGTAAAACTCTATTTCCGAAGCTTTATCCGCAAATGCATAGGAATGGGTTACCAGGGGCCTGAGGGCACTCTGAAATGCTCTGATTGGGATCTAATGAAGCCATCAATTAGTTTGACAAAGTTTCTGGACACCTCTTACCCAAAGGCTAAAACTGGCTTCTGTTTTATTCCACCTTTGCTTGAGTTGCCACCTAAATCAGAGAAAGGAATTACAGCGGAGGCGATAAGGAACAGATGACCAAAGAGCAATGATTCGAGTGGTTTTTGCTTTGCCAGTGTCTCCACAGAGATCATTTGCAGATTTCCCTTGAAGATTATTTTTTTTATTCAAACTTTTAAATCTCCACTACTACTATTACCACTATTACTAACAATAATGGCAACAGCAATAATTATAATCAGCATCATAGACGGCTCAATAAATTAAATTGCAACTGCTTCATTCTTCACTTTACTGTTGGTTTTATAGCTGTTAATGAATAATTCATAGTAGCTACTGGAATATGAGGTTTCTTAAGATTAAAGGAGATCAGAGGTTTTTTTCTACATAGTTTAATTGTTTAGATATAAATATAAAATAATTGAACATAGTTCAATATGAAATGCACAATTCTAAAAAAAATGTATTCACAGAATCACAGTGGTAGTCATGGGAGCCACATGTCAGAAGTGTTTAATGCCTGATTACAACTACACTGCCTGATGTTAAAACCACGTGTTTTATGATCACTTAGAAATAAGAATGTAACTTTTTTAAAGTAAATGTAGGATACTGTAAAGCAAAATTATTGGATTTTTTTTTTCAGATTTACCATTACTCTATCACTATCATTATTACAAAAACTCAGAAGACACCTGTAGGTTTAGAGAGGTGTTCATTTTAGAGAGGTGTCCATTTTACAGGCAAATGCATTAGGTATTTTTATATTCCAAATCTGTGATTGTATGAATGACATCTGCGCTGTTTACATGGTAACAGTAGCAAATTACCCAATTAATCCACCACTGGGTCTCATAGCATGGATCTTTGGGCAGCATTGTCTTTGAATTATCTTACCCTCTCTCATAACTAAGACCCAAAAAGAGAAATCTGGGCTACCTCTTACTCTCAGTATACTCAGTCACTGCCCTCTGTTTAATATGGGAACTAGAGCATCCCATGTATTTTGGATTCATTTCTCACAGTGACCTTTCCAGCTGCCTGCTCAGTTGTAGGTCCCATCTCTTCTCCCCAAACCTACCCAAGATGCTAACCTCCAAACAGCTTTAAACGCATGGACACTGTAAGTACTGGGGGTATGTGTGTGTATGAGAGAGAAAGTGGGGATGTCGCTCTCTATGTCTCGGCTGTAGTCCAGGAGGGAAAAAGTGGAGGGGACGAAACAAATGATTTTAAAAAGTGGGGTGGACACATCCTGCTACAATGGTTTTGGCACCCATGTTTAAACGCCCGCAGAATCTGAGCTTTCACTGGAGGGCCTCACTGGACCATGACATTTAAATAAAAGATGCCATAATCCAGAGAAAACGGTGTGCCCTGTACACACAGTCAAAATCAGATGACATGAAATAGCTTTTAAAACCGTAGTGGGAAAAAAGCCAGTGGCATCCTCGCTGTCTGCAAATGCACACACATCTAAGTCAAAGATGTAGACTTTGTTTTTCCCAGCAATTTACATGTTGTTTACCAGATTTTCTCTCTTGGCCCACTGAATGCATTCTCTCATCTCTCTGCAGCCATCCCACAAGCACTGGCCCTCCGTCTAATTGTGTGGCATTGTTTTGAAAGCTTGTGTCACTGTGGTGCTGGAAGACTGAGCAGAACAAGCAGAAATTATGTCAGGTAAAGCTCCCTCTTGGCTTGCAGCACCTCCACCAGTTTGAAATGGAGACCACTGTCGTGCCTGCTCATTGTTAGAAGGGAGTATTTTATGAATATTTCATCTCTCCTGTCTTTCCCTGCCTGCCCACCATCCAGCCTGCATACAAATTTGTACTATGGGAGGGAGAATGAACCGTATTTCAGGATTGTGGGGAACTACATGGACTCTTTCTAGTTTGCTTGCAGCTCCAAAAACACCATTACACCATTACACTTGTTTTTCCAGTATACACATTCACAGAAAAACAACAAAACATGGGCGAACTGTTATGGCTTGGATGGTTTTTTCTTTTGGAGAATGTGTTTCCTGGTACTATACATGCATGACTTTGTCATACACATGCTCTGCCCACAAATACATTCTAGCAGCTGTTGCCAGATTGGACAAGCTGTACAGCATGTTGGCCAAAATACCATTAAATCTAATTAGAATTTGTAAAGCCCAGCGACCTAAAATAGTTATATCATTAACAGTGTGTACTGTCAGTTTAAAATGCTACACTGCCAAGCTTGACATTGACATAACAAATCAAAACCGCTATGCACTGCACTCATTAGCTCCATTACACAACAAAAACAGCAGACCTGATCTAATACTGCGACTGTGATTAGGGGGTTTGCACTGCGATCAGAAAGTCGTGGGGTTCGATTCCCAAGACTGTTAAGCACCTCTGAGGTACCCTTGAGTAAGGTACCGTCCCCACACGCTGCTCCCCGGGCGCTGTGCTCCTGGCTGCCCACTGCTTCACTTGGTGAATGGGTTTAATGCAGAGGAAGAATTTTGTGCTGTTCACACTGTGTGCTGTGGTGTGTTCAGGTATGACAGAATGGTCACTTCACTTTCACTTCACTTCATATGCTTACAAAGCAAATAAAAGTAATCATGCATCATAAATTTTGATATTTCAACAAAATAAAATGTTTTTTCTCATTAGGACAAAAGTCATTTTTTGTCAAACCACCTCACAAGAGTTGCTATGAAAGAACACATTTATGGGAAGAACATGAATAGTTAATGTTGCTGTCGAGATGAAGCTGCAAACTTAACTTGTTATAATAAATGCTAATAAACAAGTGTCATATTTTCATCAATTCCACTGAGTAAGTGTCCACAGAGAGGAAACGGCTGCCATCATTGAAAGCTTTACGCTGTTTGTTCACTGTTCCCCACTGGTGTACCTGAACCTGCCAATGACAGGGCAGCTCTGTCTTTCTCTGAAGTGCATGGACATCCCTGTTGTGTGGAAAACTGCTGCTTGCCATTCTAGGTCTTTCACCTCCATGTGTGCTGCTGGCCTGATAACCAAACAAATAAACAAAAGAAGAGGCTCAGTGAAGGCCCCAGGACAACCTCTGTGTTCTTACAACCAGGCTGGCCTCCAGGATCTCACTGTCCCACAGGCTTTCTGTCCCATAAACACCACTGGCTTCAGAGCATCCTGGCGCCTGTTGCTGTTTATTGTATTGCCCACTTACTGGTCATGCAGGCTGGGTGAGCAGCAGACTCCAAGCCATTAAATTTAAATTGTCTGAACTGGACAGCTACAGTGTAGGCCATGAGTAAGTGAAAACTGGCCATTTTTGTTGCCAACTGTTGAAATTACTCTTTTGTTTTATGTAGTGCGATCAAATGACTTCAAAAAAAGAAAGTCCCACCCACACCACACACATAAAAATGCATGCCAAAAATATCATGGAAGGACCACTTTTGTTTCCCTAAAGAAGCTTTCAATGGATAAATCTCTAACGAACCATTTTTGTAAAGAACTAAGTGTGAAGAATTTTATAACATTATAACCTCACCTTGAATGGGTGGAGCTAATCAACTATACGCTGATTGGACAGATATGTGTAAAAATTATTACTTTTACGTGATCATCTTCTGATCGACAGCCTTAGTGTTAAACACAGCATTCTGGTTTAGTTTTAAGTATGGCACAGGTGTATCACACAGAGGTTGCTTTGACATGAAAAGAACACCAATGCCAATATGAAAACTATAACATGGGCAGTGTGACTATCAGGAGAAAAGACATCTGAACATGTAAATACATCTGAAACATAGTATATATTTTGCCCTATAATCTTAGATTCATTTCAAATCCAGTAAACTGGATTACAGAGTCAAAAACCATGAGAATCCAGTTAGTTCCAAGTGCACTAAACCAAGAGCACATTTCTGAGAGAAAACAATAGCAAAGACCATCACTATCTCCCCTGAGGTTAAATCCACCCTACCAAACATTGGTCCAGCTGCTCCTCAACCCATGAGATTCGTGAGGACATGTGTGTCTGGCGGTGGTTTGATCAACAATCTTTCCTCCTGGCTGTCACTCTGCCCATCTTGCTTCCACTTGAACCCTAGCCGTTTCTGTCCTCAGTGGCATTAGTGTAGATGAGAGCCTCTCTGCAGGCATTTGACCTCACTGAAAAAAAGCCTGCCACAAATCCGCCCCAGAGACTTAGACCTGATGGGGCTTTACAAGTAGGAAAAAATCTGTTGTTGTTCTTGTAGCTGCTGCTGCTGCTGCTCTGTGTGTGTGTGTGTGTGTGTGTCTTTTCCTCCAGTATAAATCCTTAGGCTATATGAGCAGGCCTCCATGCATCTTGAACAATGAATTTTACATGGGTTTCAGTTTGACTGGTCAGCTAGTTTTCTTGTCTAATGTAATCGGCATGGTAGTGTAGTGGCTAGAGAACTGCCCAAAAATCACAAATTAATAATTCAACAAGAGTTTCCCCAGCAAAGACTACATAAATATGGTCTCTGGTGACAAAGCCCTTGATAAGGGACCTAAATTACCATTTGAAGACAGGCCCCCAGGCAGCAAAATAACAAATCATGGGTCTCTGTCATTGAAACAGATGTTGGAAATGCAAATGGCATTGTTGTGCTGTTTTTATTTGTGATTTGAAGGCACAGCCCCCCCTGCCCTCGGTGCGGGCTGGTTTATTCCCCCAAGAGTAGCTGAGAAAGGACACAGGTGAGGAGAGAGCAGCGGAAAGCTTTGTATGAAGTCAAGTCAATGTCAGGACAATGTTATACATTTCCTGCATTCTTAGCCCTTGCTTTTCTTTATACCTCAAATTTTTAAAAATGTTATCAGTGCA
>JBBIGA010000106.1:19578212-19599122 GCA_037576975.1 Alestes dentex | reverse complement strand
CCCCCCCTCCCTCCCCCCCCCCCCACTCCCCACCATACATCTTCATTAGGAATGTGTTATTAAATGGTTATTCAATCCTCATTTTTTTAACGCAAAGTATTATAACTGCATTTAAACATTTACTTAATAAATATTTTATATTGTAAGATTATATTTAATTCATCAACCTGCCTCTCACCATGGCTATTCACAATTCGAATGCATTGTCACAGTACCGTATATGACTTTTCATAAAATTCATTAATATTTATTAATATTAGTCATTATTAGTTTTTTTATGTTTTAAAGAGGATTGGCTAAGAAGCATTTTCCAAACAGTTAATTGTCAAATCTCACACACTAAAGCAGTAGCTCACCTGCCAGCCACCCTAACATCTTTACTGGCCCTTTAATACATTTTTTTGTGGTTTTATGCCAAAAAAAACCCACAAAAAAATGGGAAAAAATGAAAAGCTGTGAAAATGCAATAATACACAACTATTTGTTTTTGCTAGTGAAGCCTCTTGGTTCAAACATTACAGTTGTGTGTAATATTATAAATTATTTTTTAATCTTAGGTAACTTTCATTTGGGGCCCTGTGAATCGGACTTTGACCCAGAAAGCTTAAGTATGCCACTGTTTTGAAGTCATATATTACATTACCTCAGAAGAACATGGGGTGTTTCCTGTCACGTTTAAGCCTGATGTTGTTAACAATGAGGCGCTCACTGGGAGACCACACACTCCTCTGTTCCACCTGTGATACAGTAGAAGTGTTTATTTTTTCTCTATGCACATGTATGCACTAACACAGGCATACCTTAGATCTCCTGGAGCCAGGCATCAATAGAAGGCCTCCACAATAAAGAGCCCAAACAAACACAGCTTGTAATGAGAATATGTCCCCTCCTTCTCTTAGCCAGGATCATCCGGTTTCCTTAGATGAAGTGGAACATGGGACAGTTTAGGTGTGGTTCATGGAGTAAACTATTAACTTATTTAAGGTATGCAATTAAACTTTACAGAGAAAGTAAAAATGTTATATGCAATAACTGATCACTAAGCTGGGTGCAGATTGTTAAAAGTGCAATCCAGTCTACAGAAAGTGATTATTATAGAATATGTGTTTTGTTTCACTGTTTTTTCCACAGTATTTTGTTCCATGTCTGTTTCCCCAGACTGTTCTCTTCCATCTCTCTTTATATTCTTCCCACATGGCTGGCATGCAGCAAGACTGTCTGTCTCATAGTTATGCATGTTTCCGAATCATGTTTGTTTTGCCTGGGCAGACCAGAATAAGAAAAAAAATCTTGCACAGGTCCTTTGTCCCCTGTGAGTTCCCTCAAAAGGGAGAGAAAATGAATGCTGTGCCACTTTATTGGACAGCAGCTGTCGATGCATTCGGTCTCCAGATGATTTGCCACCAGAGATGTTACCATCAGTGGTGCCTGCAACCCGTCTGCTTTCTATATAGGTCAACATGCCTTCATCTTTAGGTTGTACTTTTCTTCAAGGTGGAAGCAATGATTGTTTAGCAAGTTTCTAATAATTTTGTGTTATTACTGTATTTTATTTTTTCTGTATTATTTTCAGCAACCTTCCAAAATTCAATAGACTTTCAATAGACATTCCTATTTTCCATAGTACCCAGATTTGGAAGTAGGGGTTTACAAAATGTGCTGTCTTTCAGTGTTTTTAATGGGATGGAAGATTATTTTCTCATCATAACCAGGAAATGCCAGCTGCGCATTAAGTCTGTTGACTACAAATGTTATTTTTAAATTGTCATTATTATATTCAGTCACGTTTAATCACAATGACTAATGATTTAGCCTCTTTCAGTCTTTGTTTTGGTTTCACTTTGTGATTTATGTCTGTTTACAGAAACATTTAGTTGCATGAAGCTGAATGAGCTACAGGTTTATAGCTCCACTGTTCTGGAGTTCAGTGCTGAGGGGCTTTATAGCCCTCTAGGAAATATTTTTCTCTGAGCATGGTGGCCTTGGCTAATGTACAGCTGCACCAATGCCCTGTTCTATTGACAATCCTTTTCTAAGGAATTGTCTACATTGTGTGTGTGTACCTCAGTTTACTCATTAGAAAGGGGTGTCCAGATATTTTATTTCAACTTATCTGAGTGGTCTTTAACCAATGTTTAAAAAATGTATTTTTAACAAATAATATTAACAAATAATATTGTCTTGTACTTTAATTTTAAGATTTACTTTGATATTATCATATTACACTTATTGTGAATGTAATACATTTACAGCATTTAGCAGACGCTTTTATCCAAAGCAACTTCCATTTCCTAACTACAGTGGAAGCAACTCGGGGTTAAGGGTCTTGCTCAGGAACCCAGTGGTGGTATGCTGAAGGGTGGATTTGAACCCATGACCTCTTGGTCCATGGCTACCACCACCCCTTTTCAGCAGCTTATCCCTGAAAACAGTTCAGGAGTGGTGTTATATTTTAGTTATGTGGCATACCAGCTGCAGAAACCCTGTCATCTCTTTGAATCTTTGAGCATCTGGAATTCTTTCCTTCACTGTGTTGGGGGCACCGTCCATAGGCACAGACCTGTGTAGTGACTTAATGTCTTACAATTTCTAAGCTGACACATTTCAACATTCCAAGCTACAATTTTGAAATTTGGTATGTTAACACGTGGCTTCATCACGCATCTTGTACTTGGCTATATCTCTTGCTTACACAGTTCCATTTGGCTCAACAAAATGGGCACCAAGAGCCAGTTGAAATTCTGCAGTCAATGCATGCTTGTGTGAATGACCTTAATCTTGTTGAAAATTTCTAGACTCACTCATAATGGCATATAGATGCTCTGTACCCAATATCAAACAAGGGAAACGAACAACCTGCAGCATATTTCCCTGACATGGTTTACTCTATCTTAATTTTGTCTTTCATTGCTAATGTAACATTTCCAAAATTCAAATAGCCCTCTTCCATCTGATGTATGGTCAAATCATTCAATCTGTTTATTTGTTCAACTTCTGCAGTGAACATATTACTCACTGCGATGTGGTACATCTAGCTGTTTACGCTGTTTGAAAAAGTCAGCTGATCTTTAAGTTATGTAAAAAATAATAATAATAATGAATAGAGAAATGGAAGTGGTCAGAAATTACTTGAGTTTTTTGTTTTTGCATTACCTTTCATTATAAGTTGTAATTATAAGCTGTTCCTTCACCTAAAGGTAATTATATACAAGGTCTTGTTCCAATGGCTGAATGTGGCCTCTAATTGACATCTGCTCAGCTGCTTAAAGTATTTCAGCTCCCTTGAGAACAGTATGAACAATACATGGCTCCATAAAAACATAGGAAGTTTTTTTCACGAACTTGGTACATGTAAAAATGGACACTGCAGTAAATTAGCAGGGATAAGGTTGTTTTTAAGACCCCAACTGGCAACTTGAACTATACTGAAAGAGTACAGGGTGTTCATAATGTGGATTTGGAACAAAACATAAGGAGGCGGAGAGAAGTGGACACAAGTGGGCCTGGCAGTAGACTCTGTGGAACCAATAGGACTCTCTGTTGACTTCCGGAGCCAATAAGAGCTGGTAGACCACAGTCTAGCACTGGAGGTTGAAATTATTCAGTTGGACCCAGCTTGCTACATTGTAAAGTAAAGTAACCCGTTATCCCAAGATGTTGTCTAAGTTTTGATGATTTGTGCCGGATCAAGTTTGCCTTCAGTGTGCAGGTCACCATCACATGACAGTGGGAACGCCGGCCTGTACTGAGGAGAAGGAGTGTGTCTTAGACTGCATTCTTCTGAGAGTTTGTTGAGTGGTGTTAGAAAGGTAGGAGCACTGTCTGTGAAATATGTGGCTTCTGAGAGTGAATAAGAAAACTATTTGTCTCAGCTTGTGTGACATGAAACCATTTAATCTGTAATTCCGTTTTTGTTCTGAAGTTTGCTTCATAATCTGTACAGTCATTGCTTCCAGCTTTCTGAAAGTAATTAAAAATATGCAATATGCACAAGTAATATCAGAAGGAAACTATTATATAAAACCCAATTACCCACTGAAGTAAACTGAAGGAGAATCAGAAAAAATATAGAAGTATGTTAGAGTGGTGGGAATTTCTGCTCCTCTAAGTAGTATATATGATTTCAAGCCAGATATTACCCTCAGAAGATATTGAAAATGTGACACAAGTAATCAGACATCGGTGGCATTGAGGAGTCTTCTGGAATGAAAACACAAAAGGAACATAATGTGCAATGAGTCACTGAACTCTCTCTGTTCACCCTGAGCCTACAACAAAACATCCAGGTGGGCGCACAGGGTTGTTCAAAATGGCAATTTGAAAAACCTATGACATGATATAGGTAGAACCTGGTAAAACTCGCTGAAACCCTTAAAATAGCATGACTTACATTTGCCGGGCATATTGTCTGACAACATATATACATATATACACGATTATCTAAGTTACAGTAGCACAGTGCCAAGGAGTAAAATACAATAGGCAGCAAGAGAACAGTAATTTTTTAAGCTGATGTGTTGCAAGCTGGAAAAATCTGACCGAATTGTGAAGGCTCGACAACTGGGTCAGAGCATCTCCAAAACGGCAGGTCTTTTGGGGTGTATGCTGTGGTTAGTACTTTCAAAAAGGACTGCTATAGAACCATTATACATGTGAGTAGTCCCTTGGAATGGTGTATTTTGTAACATGAGAATTTCTTTTGGTCATTTGATTTGGCTGATACAGATATCTTGAATGATAGATCACAAGTACCATATCCAGAGACTAAGCAGGAGGTCTGTACAAACCACAGTGTAAGTGATAAATTGTTTGAATTAAGAATTATAATTTAATATCATTTAGCTGTCAAAAGTCTCACAGTCATTTTTTCTTTATAAAGTATTGCTTTCTCCTTGCAGAGTATCAGCTGTCCCTTTGTGAAGATATCATCATGGCACCTGCTGTTGGAGGTCCTGTAGGGTACACTCCTCCAGAAGGAGGCTGGGGATGGGTGGTGGTGGCTGGTGCCTTCATCTCTATTGGTTTCTCCTATGCCTTTGCAAAGTCCATCACCGTGTTCTTCAAAGAGATTGAAGTTATCTTCAATGCCACCAGTAGCCAAGTGTCTTGGATCTCCTCCATCATGCTAGCCGTCATGTACGGCGGAGGTGAGACAAGGTGTTTGTAGAAGTTGCACTTTGATTTTTATCGGAGGCACTGCAGATAAACAGAGTATTTTTAATAAACATGTTGAATACAAGTTAATAACTGATATTTATTTCATAACAAATTATAAGATTTTATATCTCATCTTAGGATACTGTCAGAGTTAAAATGATTATTTCTGTTTTCGGACACACAAAGATTTTACAGAACTTAATCAGGAAAACACTGAATGTGAAATGAGTGACATTAAGTAAAAGTACATTCATTCAAGTATTCTCAAAATTACAATAAGTATTCTCTGTGTTTTCTTGTGCTGAATGTAGATAAAAAGCTGATTTTGGGAAATGAATGAGCCTCAAAAGTGTAATAATGATCTCAGATAACACACACCATTTGTGTGAATGTTGTTGTTAGTACAAAGGCAGTAGACACTTTCAGATATCCATATAATTTCTACAGGAAGCAAGGTTTTCAGTAGTGTATGACGGAGCTGGGGGCGGAGCTAAGCCTTCATTAAAGTTACTCACATAGTTACTGTTAGTCATTAGTGGACACAGATTAACTGCATACACTAAAATAAGTGCATTTCTGTTGACATTTCACATTTTTATGAGTACTCTATGCGATAAACTAATGCTATTGGAACAATTTATCTAAAAATTTGAAAAACCTGTAAGTCTTCACAGTATTGTTCTTGGTCTCTTTTATGGAAGTTTTAATACATTTTAGCGCACCTGATTCAGCTTATATCAGATAATCATCAAATTTATGTAGAGCTCAGGGACTGGGACCAAGAAAAACTTAATGGTTAAGATTTTGGATTTGGAGGTTGGTAGATATTGGAACTCCAATATACTGTTAATTCAGAGAAATTATAAATGTAAGTCTAAGTGGAAGTAGCTGAAAGTTCTGAGCTCCCTACAGAACCACAGGGGAACTTTGTAGTACATCCAGCATCTATCACAACTGGAAATTATATTTGTTTGGTAAAAGTCTTCTCTTTTTGGAATGTTTTTTGTCTAAACCCAACACCAAATCCAAAAGTTTTAACTGCAAAGGTAGAACTGAATTAGAAATTGACTACATTCCCCACAGACATACCACCCCTTGGCTATGCTTAGGTATAAAACTACTATCATCTGGAGTACAAACTTATATTAGAGAAGTACAAGTCTATTATCAATATTTTACCTTATTACATATGACTGTGTATTACCCACCTAGGATTTGGTTTAGAAAACTTTTGTAGTCTGTAGCACATGGCAATAGATGTGCTTATGTAGAACTGTGACTATATAAGCACATGTCATGCTTTTGTGCGCCGGAAGATTTATGCAGTAAGCTCTTTTGTGTTGAAAGTGAGGATATAAGAGTCAAACTCGTTCTCTGACAATCCGCTAGCCTTGCCTGGTGTTTCATTAAGCAATAACACTTCTGTGTAATTAAGGGTGCATTCATATATTTCAAGCCCCTTTCCCTTTACATTCAGCAGATTACCAAGTCCCAGTACAAAATTTCACTCAATTTTGTCTTACAACACAAGTCTGTTTGATATTATAATCCTCTGCCCATGTCTTTTTTCTGGCTTACTTAATCCTCTTGGCCCCAGATGGGACAAGGCTGTTCCCATGTCTTTTAGTCGGCTTTATATCAACACGTTTCTCAGTCCATTGATATGAGCAGGGAGATCATGACACAGACGATGACGATCTCTGTGCACTCTATTAGCTAAAATGGACTAAATAAAAAAGGCTGTCATTCGTTTGAACAGAAGGAGCCAGTTGAGTGCAGGACAAGCTTTAGACGGTGGAACAGTGTGAGAGCAAGCTCTGAATGGGCAATTCTATCTGCCGCTGGAGCCTGTCGTCTCAGTCGGCCTTTTATTCTGTGAGCAAGGGGTGTCAGATGTTTTCCTTGGAGAGAGATGAGGAGATGAGATGCTTCAGTGTGGAGTCACACAGACTTGCGATGACTACTGTCAATACTCAGCCCTGTCTCAGGAACTGGAGCACTGCTGAATGATGTCAGATCAGCTTTGTGGGCTACTATGCTGCATCCACTTTCACATTCACTCAGCAGGAAATGAATACATAAACTAGAGCTACAGAACATATGGGGTGACTAAGATAGATTCCTATTTAATTACATTTTATCCATTTTATCAAAATGACATAATATAGATATACACAAAAGTGCAGCAAATACTATTAGACAGATTATATAGAATTATACATATTGCTGACATAACATTAAAACACATTACTTAATATTTGTGAAGTAACATTTTACTTTATTAACATTTGATAGATGAGGTGAATGTTTAATTCATTTGGTGCTGATATTGATCAGGACACTCACAGCCCACAATAAAGCATTTAGTAACTGCATATTGTCATTTGCAAATTGCAGACTCCATAAACATGGCATTGTGCAGTCCTAGTACAAAGGGTGTTTTGTAATATACCATAGAGTCAAGGAACTACATTGTTATGCATACACACCATGTGGAATTTTTTTGGGCTCTGTCTTCCCGCACACTAGAGAAATACATCATGATAAGATTAACAAGCAGAATAGAGAGAACTCATATTTAAGGCATTTACAGTGATTTCCCCCTTGATGAGGAAACTGTAGAAGAAAAATATGAACTGCTCGTCATCCAAAAGCACACAAGTAGTGCTGCCAGTGGAACAACCTCACTTTCCTTTACTTATGATGTGACTGTAGACAGCAATGGCAGGATCGATTCTGAAGTTTACAGAAGCAACTTAACGGCTCAGATCAATCCAAATGCTTCAGAGAGGATGGTGATTTATTTTGAGGCAGAGCATTGTGGAATGTTCTTGACTGATCAAGTCTGTCACCTGACTTAAACCCCACTGAGCCTTAAGTTGCTATTACTGAAGACAAGACACAAAAATCCCAGAAACAAACAGAAACTGGAAAATGGCTGCATTACAGACCTGGCAGAACACTGTTAGAAAGGATAACCAGTTTCTGGTGATATTTATCTATAGTAAAGTTAATGTAGTATTGACGAAAAACAATTTTTAAAAGACTAAACATGATGTTATTTAACATTACATTGATTTGTTTTCAATAATTATTATTTGTTGTTCTCATATTGTCCATTGAATGCAGTGACATATTTACACTGAGGTTTCATTTCAAATGAGTCATAGTCAATGCAACAAGAATGATCCCTCTCTCCAGTTACTGACACACTGCACTGTGTGTTACAGCTTTTAAAAGTTTTAAAAGCATGGAATTTACACTGGATTTGCAGTATAATCAGGGCATGCAGAAGTGCATGTACAAGTTAAGCCCCTCTCATTATTGTGAACACACTTCTGAAGTTTCATTTTAGACACCCTGAGAGAGAGCCACCACTTAACATTTCACCCTTTTTTGCCTTCTACTTTTTGGATCTGTGCTGCTAAGACGGTAAAGGTCTGCTTCAAGAGGAGAACAGTGGTGCAGTGAATTAAAGGTCACAAATGCCTATTTCGAATAACTCCCATACCTTCAACCTTTCAGGGATTTCACAAGGAGAAGGGATTTCACGGGGATTTCAGGGCTTTCTGCACAATGACAGATAACCCTTCCTAGGCAATCACAGAGTATTCTGGAGTTAATAACCCATTGTAAATAAGCTCCCGAACATTTCACATGCATATAAGTACATGTATAACTGGCAGTTTAATTAAATACATCACAATTCCTTGCCCAAACGCCTAATTTGATAGGTTAGATGTGATCACAAGACAGTTGCATGTGGGGAGCACATGACTGGAGATTTGACCTCCATACTCCCACACTACCACTGTTACAAGCCAGAAGAGCCCCAGCCCCAGCAAAACATGCCAAGGACAAAGCGCATGCTCTTTGTGACTCAACCACCCATGCAATGCAAAACCAACTTTGCTTCTGAAAGAGGCTGTTACTGTAAATGTACTGTGTCATATAATACCATATTAAGGGCATAATGTTGAAGGCCTAGCTTTATTCTTCATCATTTTCTTCTCTAGGCAGCTTCCACTAGGTAGATTTCTTTATCACAGGTCAGTGATACCAATTTACCGCCATTCTATGATTCATTTGAACCCTGCTGTCATGTCTTTTCAGTATACCCAGAGAGGAAAGCTGGGCAGTTGACTTTATCTCAGTGAGAACACTGCCAGCTGAATCTCAGATGCAGAGCTCACTTCTGCACCACCAAGCAGTGATTTCACCAAATGTGCCATTTGGGACTTTTGGGTAGTCTAATTAGCCACTGACATTTTGTTGTAATAATTTACTGACATGAAGTCTAATGTCAATTAGCCCATGTGTCTTCTTCCAGTGATGTGATATTGTGCTGCCCGTTGCTTTGGCCTCAGTTCCTTGAGTTATTCTTCACTGCCTCCCTCTCTTTGAGTTTGTAAATATCTGTGCACTTTGACTTTTTTGGCTGTTTGTCTGAGTAGCCTCTTAGCAAAACCTGTCAGATTGCGTTTGTGTCTTTTCAACACTGTAGTGTTTTGGCACAACAAGCTGAGGCATCTTTCAAGTCCTTTCTCTCCTGCATTCTCGCCTGTTGTTGATGGCCCAGACAGCCCAGAGCTAGCTTACTAGGAGCAAAAGACCCCCTGATGCGTAGACGTAAAAATACTGTATGCCATAGGGTAGATTTCAGCAGCCAGGTTTTTTTCACATGCTGGCACAGTTAATAAAAAAGGCTCTATAAAAATCTATAATTTAACAAATATATACAAATGTATATCACTGCTGTATTTAAATGCAGTTTTAAAACTGCCAACTAACCATTACTCCAGATGAATTTTTTAATAGAAGCAATGCTGGGTCTGATAACGATATGACAAAACAGAGTCAAATGTACTCTAGTGTAATTCTTACATTCAGTGCTCTGGGAGTGTTGAGATTGACTTTTGTCTCTCTTTTAGCACCTTTAGCACCTTTAGCAATTCATTATTGCTTGGGAAATTGTTAAAATGGCATAAAAAGCCTGAATGTGGCTTAAATGGTAAAACAAAGCATAACAAAACAAATGCGTTGTGCATTTCCACGTTCCGCAGTTTTAAAGTTGAACATTTCCGCGTTGGATTAGTGTAAGCATGTACTCATTCAAAGGTTTCATGTGTGAAGCTGTTGCCTCTGCTAGCTGTGTGAAGTGGATTACAGTAGGAACAAATAAGACAGGCCATTGTGTTGGGACTTGGAGGACGTGCTCACTCCAAACCCTGGACCCTTTCCATAAATGACCAAGCTTCTTCTCAACACAGGATTTGTACATGCAAGAATTAGGCTACTTAAATGTGAACACCAGGCTGTAAATGGAATGCTACAACTCTCCACAGGGATAATGCAGGAATAGACAGTATCTTTATAAAAACACTGCGTACTGTCTGGGCTGTGTTTTGAGATTAACATAAAGTATGCACCAAGATTTTCAACTGCAGTGCCCCCCAGTGCCTTATAGCTTGTAAGAGAACCCTGTTATACAGATGAGGACATTTGGTCTGGATGGATAACATGGCTCTGTTTCTAACCCCATCACTCAGCGTGATGTTACCCAATTAGTGCTCTCCTCCAATGACAGACCTGGGAAGTTGAAATGACTAAACTGGAGAGAAAATTGGCCAGTCAAAACCAAAAAAAAAAAAGCAAAATCAGAACAGTCTTCTGTGTTAATGGAGTTACCGTGTTAAGGCATCAAACATCACTTAGAAAGTTCTAAACTTCATACGTACAGTATACAACAATATATAGTTTTTACTGTATGTTTTTGATTGTTCTGCTGTGATTTATCTGTTATTTGTTTTTGCATTTGTTTGGCTTGTAAGTCCTTTTACTACGAATGCTACTCAAACTAGTTGTGTACTGTACTTTACACCTGACTAATGATTTTTGCCTAATGATCGGAAAAAGATGCCAGGAGCCATGTAACAAGGTAATCCGGCAGTATCATATCCGCAAAATATCAGCATATGCCATGCAGCTAAGTTTATATCCACCAAAGTGTAAAGAAGCCTACTGCACTTTCCAGGTTAGATTTTGATTATTATAAATGACTGTAAAGCAACAACATGAGGCCTAATCCAACATTCCACCCAGAGATGTTTCTCTCTGAAGCAGTGAGAGAGAGAAACAGCAAAGGTGCAGGTTAATGATAGCTGCAGGAACAACAGGAGATATTTAATTCCTCTGCTGTAATATGTGATAACCTTAAAGCAACAGTGCCCTCTAATGTGCAAATGATGCACTTCTATATGAGATCATTTCCATTTTCAATCCAGTTCATTCTTCCATTTGCAGTTTCATTGCAGAAAAAGGTGGTTTCACAAAATAAACCTGACATTATGTGAATAAAACTGATGAACAATAGCACTATTAATCAGAGACATCCATATTTATGAGGCGTTATATTAAATCTAGACTGACATTTTTAGTTCTCATCTATTTTCAAGTCCAATAAACTCTGTGATTGGTGTCTCTGTTTTGCTATTTTTTCATCCACAGGTCCAATCAGTAGTATTCTGGTGAATAAATATGGCAGTCGTCCAATAATGATAATAGGGGGCTGCCTTTCAGGTGCTGGACTCATTGCCGCTTCTTTCTGCAACACAGTGGAAGGCTTGTATTTCTGTGTGGGTGTGGTAGGAGGTATGTCAGCTTATACTCATCATTAAAGGGATGCATGGTCCATGTCCACCTTAGTAATGCAGTTTTTCTGTGTTTAAACAGGTCTCGGCCTTTCGTTCAATCTCAACCCAGCCCTTACTATGATTGGCAAGTATTTTTACAAGAGGAGACCCATTGCTAATGGAATTGCCATGGCTGGAAGCCCGGTATTTCTATCCACTTTAGCTCCTTTGAACAGCTGGTTTTATGACCATTTTGGCTGGAGGGGCAGCTTCCTAATTTTGGGTGGGCTTCTGTTCAACTGCTGTGTAGCTGGATCTCTCATGAGGCCTATTGGGCCAAAGATCAAGCCTGTTGTGAAAGAAACTTCCACTTCAGCTGAGAAGAAAACATTGATGGAGATGGTCAACAGTTTTATTGACCTTTCTCTCTTCAAACACCGTGGCTTCCTTCTGTACCTCCTGGGCAACATCATCATGTTTTTTGGCCTTTTCTCCCCCCTGGTGTTCCTCAGCAATTATGCCAAAAGTGAACATATTCCGAAGGAGAAAGCTGCTTTTTTGCTCTCAGTGTTGGCTTTTGTGGACATGGTGGCACGTCCCTCCATGGGAACAGTGGCCAACACCAAATGGGTGCGGCCCAGGGTGCAGTATTTCTTTGCTGCATCTGTTCTGCTTAACGGTGTGTGCCACCTGTTTGCACCTCTGTCAGTGGACTATTTAGGGTTTGTGATCTATGCAGTTTTCTTTGGTTTTGCCTTTGGATGGCTGAGCTCTGTGCTGTTTGAGACTCTGATGGATCTGGTGGGGGCACAGCGCTTCTCCAGTGCTGTGGGACTGGTGACCATTGTGGAGTGTGGGCCGGTGTTACTTGGCCCTCCCTTGCTAGGTGAGTGATTTTATTTTGTCAGTTCTAAAATGTATGTTTTTAATATGTATTTTAAGTTTTTTAAGGGGCCGCTGGTAGGCTAGTGTTTAGGGCATCCGCCCTGCGATCAGAAAGTCGTGGGTTTGATTCCCAAGACTGCTAAGCACCTCTGAGGTACCCTGAGCAAGGCGCTGTGTTCCTGTCTGCCTGCTGCTTCACTTGGTGAATGGGTTAAATGCAGAGGAAGAACTTTGTGCTGTTCACGTATGACAGAATGGTCACTTTCGCTGTTTTCTTTTCCTTTCTTTTTCCTTGTGTAGTGTTAAAAGTTAAAGCAGGTAAATTGCATAAATTCTTATTTGAATTTCTGTAATCATTTCATTTGCATTTCCAGGGAAGCTTAATGATATTTATGGCACCTACAAGTACACTTATATGGGCTGTGGAATAATCCTTTTGATTGGAAGCGCATTCCTCTTTATCGGCATGGGCATCAACTACAGGCTGCTGGATAAGGAAGCGAAGGAGGAAGCTAAAAGAGCCCAGCTGAAAGAAAAAGAGGATGAATCTACCATGGACATTGCAGACAAGGAAAGTGGCAATGAGGCAGCTGCAACACTGCAAGCGAGTGATCATTCCAAAACTAAAGAAGATACTGTCTGAAGTCATCTAGTCTACGAATAATTCAATTGCTTGTGTCATGAATTATTTTAAGCATTCCTGCATTATCATTGTACTCTCCGCCTAGCAGATCTGAATGCAACATTTCCACTCAGGTGATGTGGTAGTAAATTAAGCCAAATCCACTGTCTTACCTGAAAAAGAATTTACTAAGAGGGCAATTCAATAGCTACATAATTCAGTATGTGTAAAAGATCATTCAGTAGAAGTAAAAGATCATTCAGTTCATGTAAAGAAAGCTAACAATGGGTATCCTATATGTTATCTTATATGTGGATCTTAACTGCTTACTGTGTTAGTGTTTTCACACCTGGGTGAAAGGTATGGTTTAACAGAAAATGCTAAAGTGATCTAGAAAGAAATGTCTCTTCATCTTCAGGTGAAATGTCAACTTTTTACCTCACCTTAGATATTTTTATATCTAAAAATGGTATTAATATGGACAATGTAAGTACCCTGAAAATTATAAACACATTTTTTTTATTCTGTATGTAACTCTTTTATTGTTATTTCTTTCTGTTTTTCTCTTATTATTATTGTTTCTTTTACACTGCATGTCAGTCTGTTGCCACTGACTTAGGCCGCTTGCGTGTTTTGTGTCATACTGAGTCCATGTTTGCAGTGGACTAGATTGTTGTCATGAGCTCAACTGACTGACTTGAGAACTCACCTGCTGTTAAGAATTACAGGATCAACAACAATGAAAATGTGTGATATGTTTTCTCCCTCCCTAATTAAATTCAAAGCTAGTCCTGGGGCTATTAGCCATGCTGTTCTGTATCAGCAGATTCTATTTGGGGCGTAGAATGAGCATTCATTTTCACGGTTCTGTCGTTTCATTGGTGTTGACATGAATGTATTAATTTATTGTGAACTAAATCCAAGAAAAAAACATACTGTAATCCTAGTTTGTAGTTTCACCTTGGAAATGCATTCAGTGACACAGATTCTGCTGTGAGTCTCTGTATGTAAAACTTTGGGTTTTAAGGTCTTTGTATGTGCTAATTAAAATAAGATATGAAAGAACTTTAGTCATCCTGAAGTATTTTTTGTCATTAGTATGCTCAGTGCATCAGGAAATAATAAAATATAATAAGACCATATAATTTTTTATTAGCCCACTGCTTCACCTGCTGAATGGGTTTACGTGTAACGTGCGGTGTGTTCACGTGTAAGGGGCCACTTTACTTTGTTCGATTTATTTCTAATATCACATTTACATGTTGATAACGTACAAAGCACATACACGCTGCCCTTGTTAATCTGAAGAGAAGTCTGGTTTAAACATGGCAGGGCTCATACAGGCTCGCGGTTTTTTTTAAATCCAGTCGCACGCGCCAGGAGGAGGGAGTTCGTTGGAAAACCGTTAGAGTCTTTATTGGGGTGTTCGAGTGAGTCCTGCAAAATAGCTCAAAAAACCTGACAAAACTGTTGAAAGGTAACTTAAATTACAAATGTTTTCTCTATAATGCCACTGTCTATCACTGCAAAATATAAATAACCAGTGAAACAATAGCTAGCTACCACTGTTTGGAATTGTCGCTAGCAAACTAAGTTTGCTTGGCTAGTTACACTGTGTGGACAAAAGTATTGCTGGTATAGAAAATGACCTTCTCCAGACTGTGTCCACAAAGTTGGAAGCATGGGGTTGTTCAAAATATCTTGGTATTCTGCAGTCTTAAATTAGCCCTTCACTGGAAGCAAGGTTCCTAGCCCAAACCCTGAAAAACAGGTGTGTCCCAATACTTTTGACCATATAATGTAGCTGTAGCTAAGTACAAGCATAGTAAATTCAAGTTTACATTATAGACCAAGTTCAGTCTCTAGAAGAATGTAGCTTCATGACAATAGCTTTTCCCAAGGTAAATCTAGTTATTTTTTTTAATTACTTATGTCACAGTATGGAGAGAGCGTTTAACTTCAAGCTGTTAGTGCCTCCAAGGACCAGTTTTGGTCAGGTGTCAGCGGTGAAGCCTCAGGAATCAGGCCTGCTTGAGGACAACAACAGCTTTTCAACACCAGTGCAGGTAGACAGATTGTTTAAAGATCCATTTATAATGAGAAAATGTCTTCACCCTCTCTAAGATGCAGCCTAATGTATAATTTGTATTTATTAGGGTTATAATAAGTGTTTTGATAAGGAGACAATCTTGCCATTTTCAAACACCAGCATGGTGTTGCCTACAAAGTCCCCAAGAGCAGGTAAGAGAGAGGCCGAGTTGCTTTTAATGTTGATGACCTACTATAGTGTAATGCTATTACAAAACTTTACCAACATATAATATTCCAAAACAAATTTTTCTTGTAGAGTGTGCCAAGAAGATTGCTGTGATTCCAATGGAGAAAGAAGAGGTTGTATGTGTTAGGTCATAATATCAGGTCATACTATGCAATTTCCAGGAAATATTTTGATTTTTTTTTACATAATTCTCTCAGACACCATTAAGATGCAGCCAGCTGTATTCCAAGTTGTTTGAAGAGGCTGAAAAAATAAAATCTTGGAAATTGAAAATGGATGCTGAAATTTTACAAAAAGATAGAAAGCTTCAGGAGAATAGAAAAACAATTGAGAATCAGCGTAAAGCCATACAGGAACTTCAGGTATGTGCTTAGTTTGTCAATCAACAAGATAAATGCAAGGAAATCCGTCATGATTAGGTAAACAGTGTCTGTTTTTTAACTATGTCTTTTCATTGTGCATCTGTTGCAGTTTGGAAATGAAAGCCTGAGCATGAAATTGGAGGAACAACTCAATGAAAATGAAGATTTAAGGAACAAGTATGTATAGTGGACATTGTAATCTAATCCTTAAGCATAGCTTTGTCAATTTTTTGTCTTTTTCATTTGTTTGTTGGTTTGTTTGTTTTGTCTCTTTGTTACTCTATTTGCAGGAATAATGCAACAAGGAATTTATGCAATATTCTGAAGGACACATTTGAAAGGTCTACTGAGAAAATTAGTCTGTGTAAGCAAGGCTAAGAAAACATTATGGAAGTCATTGTTTTGACTAATGTATTAATGTAATTGTTAAATTGTATTATTTTGTTTCTTTAGTTGAGGCTGAGAGGGAGGAAACACACAGTCTCTTTGTGCAGAATCATGAGAATTTTCAGGTAATTGTAATTTTTGTCACATTCTAAAAATGTTCAATAATAAAGATGACACTGAATAGCTTTAATTTTAATCCAGGGGACATAAGACTCAAAATCTGTGTAACAAATATGTGCATTTTTACAAAATATATTGCAAGGTTTTCTTAGTGGTTATAACAAAGGCTAAATGGCATTCAGTCATCACTCACTATTAAGACTGGTTAGTGGGTAGAGGTCTCACTTTGGAATAAATTACTGTGATACACTTTGCCTTTGGTGTTTGCAGAGAATGGTTGCTGCATTTGAAAATCTCCGCATGCAAGCAGAGACTGACCAGTTAGAAATGTTGAAAGGTAAACAATGATTGCATGGAGAGTGTTATGATGCAATGCAGTACTTCAAAAATAATGTAATGGTCTTGTGCAGTGTTTCTTATTCTTGCTTCCGAGTACCCACAGCACTACACAGTAGCAACTATTCTGTTCGATCCATCATCTGATTATTAAATCCTTCATGAACAGGATCAGGTGTGTTGGAACAGTTAGTAGCTGAAACTGTGCAAAGCAGTGGGTCCCCTAGAGCATATTAAGAAACACTGAACTAGCCTGTGTATAATTATTTTTTACATTTTATTGTACATACACAGTTAGGGAAGGCCTTAAACAGTTAGAAGACCTTAAGTTGAGATTTGAGAATGAGTATCACACGAAGGAAGAGGAGGTATATGGTATTATTTATTGCATTTTTCATCTGTACACTCTAGAAGTGTATGGTACTATTGTATGGTACTATAGTAAAATCAATCTGATGTTTAATGTACAGTGTTATTATAACAATAAATTATAACAGAAGTAGGCGATACTTTTCTGTGATGTTGCATTTTAACTAATCATATTTATTGTATTTTTTAAGGTTTCATTACTAGAAGGAAAGCTAAAGGAAAAGGAAAATGAGCTCAAAGAAATTTTGTTTAATCTCCAAGAGACCCAGCAGGGCTACAGTGAGCTACAAGAATCTTCAAGTATGTTTGCAGTGTAAAATAACATTGTACTCCATACTTTTATTTTTTTTGTGGTTTTTTTAAAGTATATTGTGATTTTCTTTTCAGAACAGCAACAAGAATTACTTCAGAGCTCCAAACAAGAACAGCATAAACTGGAAGAAAAACTGAAAAGGGAAGAAAAGCTACGACAGGAGACTGAGGTTTATTCAAAAGCACTTATTATATGGCCATAATATAGAATCAGCTTGCTTGCTTGTTGGATTATTGTGTTGCTAAGCACACTTTCCACATTACGTGATGTTTCTAAAGGAACATCAGAAAGTTTTAGCTAACACACTTGAGCAAACTGAAGAAAAGTATGCAAAAACCATTCAAGAGAAAGATGCCAAGTTTGAAGAAGTGATTAATATCAAAGAACAACTGGCACACAGCCTGGAAGATACAAAAATTACCTTAGAGTCTTTGCAATGCTCACTGACATCTGAAAAACAAAGGTAGGCTGACAGAGAATACACTAAAAGCATCTTTTGGCCCTATACCAATAAAACTGCACCAATCAATAATGGATGTACTTACCTAGACTGTTCTCATGCTCTTTCACTGAAATCTTTACAGGGCACAAGAACTTGAATCAAATCTTAGCACAATGTCTGAGGAACTCGACAAGAAGATTGCAGAACAAGGTATGCTATTATCATGTAGTTAATTAGCTTTATGCATCGTCTTGAAACTAAATTAATTGTGGTCACATAGCAGAAACAAAGAAAGAAAAAGAGGAACATGACAATCAAATACAACTTCTGAAAAATGAATTGGTATGTAGTCTTCTCATCAAACAATATGCAGTTTCATTAGTAAGTGTTTTAATAATAACAGTAGTAGCTTTCTAAGGTAGTGTAAGCCAGTACTCTTATGTTAAAGGATGTGAAGTCAAGTGCCTTCAAGTCTTTAGAGGAAAAGATAAAGACAGATGGGGGAAAGATTCTTCAGCTCACTGCACAAAATGAAAACAAACAAATGGAAATAAATGAACTAAAGGTAAAAGGAAAACATCCCTATGAATATTTGTAAAATGCAAAATGTAGACTATGCAGGTTTGGATGTTAGTTTTTAATTGAACCAGTGCCACATTGCGCAGGTGCATCTGTGCAGCATGAATAGCCCTAATGCAGTGCTTTGCAAATTGTATATAGAACACAGATGCGTTCATGGACTAACATTGCATAGTAGATTGTCATTTTCTTTTTGCATAATTTAAAAATGCCAGCTTCCTTTTACATTGTATCAAAAGTATATGATGAACTCACAAATAGAAATGGTCTAAAATTACAAAAATATTTTTTGGCATACATTGAAAATTAGAAAAGTTATTCCTTCTCCTGTAAAGTTTCTTTTTTGGAGATATGAGGTTTTGTTTCAACAGCAACGATATGGTCTCTTAATATTTAAATAAATTATTTAGCAGGTAATTGTAAATAATTCAGTATAAATATAGTATAAAAATAGTAATGTGTAAAATAATCATCTACTGGTAATACAGAGCTACAAAGAGATACACAGATCGTGTATAAATTGTGTTTTAACAATACACCTCACAGGAAAAGCTGAGGTATGCTTCTACAGAAAATCAAAATATGGTGTTGACGCTGGAGCAAACTATAAGTGAGCAAAAACAGATAAAGGAACGTGCTGAGGTAAGATGGTTTATCCCTGACTAGAGTTACAGTTTGCAATTAAAACAATTGAAATATATTATTATTGATATCATCCAGATTAACTTTAAAACCGTCGAAAGTAAGTTATGTGAAGCACTGAAGAATGAAAGAGAAGTGTCAACTAATGTTAAGACAATGAAAAAGGATCTTGATGAACAAAAGTAAGAACAATTACTTTCATTGTTTTCAGTCACTGTTTTTTGCAATTTATTTAAAGTTTCTTTAATGTAGAGTCCCAGTGTTTTAAATGCAGAATTAAAAATGATCACATCAACTGAGTAAGAGTAAAGATGATAAAAAATATTTCCTTAAATTACTGAATGCCACACATTTTTTGCTAAGGTATATAGTTAAGGGCTAAGCAATGTGTCAAATTTACTTTTCACCTTTCCCTACAGGGAGAAATATGAAGACCTGTTAGAGAGGTTTCATCAACTTGAGCTTCAGAAAAACACTATGCAGCAACAAATTGAAGGTTGTGCTTCAGAAACCAAGGTTCTTGAGTCATGTCTTAAGGTATTTAAATAAAACTGTGTACATAGTGTAGAAAGTATGAGAGGATCTTGCATGATTATTGTTTTATTATGTTAAAGTGAATGTGATACCACATTTTTCAGGAAACCAGAGGAAATGAGGAAAAGATGAAAATGGAAATAGAGAGACTTAAGGTGGAAAAACAACAGCTAGAGTGAGATGGACGTTTTTTTTTGTTTGTGATACATGCATATTTGTGATTATTGAAGTTTGTTTCACTTTGACAACTTAATGTTACAGAATGCAGGTAGAGGTGCTACGGACCAAAACGGAGGAACTTAAAGTGTGTAAAAATATTCACGAACAGTCTGTAAGCTTTTTTGTTCTCATTTATTTCAGTAGGTAAAAAGGGATTAACTAGTTGTAACTAATCAGTAAGTGTTCGTAACTAGTATTATAGTCATGAGTGATTCACGAGCCGATGACCCATGTTTGTAATGTACAATTGTGCATAGTAATCATTTTAACCATTTTAACCCAGGACAAAACATTCCAGAGTGAACTAATGAAAAAGGAAAGGCAAATCAAAGCTCAGGAACTAAAGGTAAAAAGGCTTCTTATAGGAATAAGGACTCTGCTAATGGAGTTTATGTTTATCAGCTTTTATTAACACTTTTCTTTGATTCTGTTTAAGCTAACAAACTTAAAAACTAAACTGGAAAGCAAAACCAAGGCACTGGATGAAAGTCTGAAAGAAGTAAGTGGTGATGCTTTAAAAGAGTAGCATGAAGCTTGTTAATTTTCTTTTAAATATAAATGTATTTGTGTAATTCAGAATGTAGCCCTGAAGAAGCAGATGGCTTTGGAGAATGAGAAACAGTTTCAGTATGAAGATGAGGTATGAAGTTTTATATAAATATATACAGTACAGTGAAAAATCTTGAGACACCCCACATTTCTTTATTTTTTACTTTGTAAATACTATTTTACTCCTTTCGAGCTGTCTTTTCCTAGGCATAATGAATAGATTAAATGAAAGATATGGGCAAAATGTTTTACTGTGACATGCTGCAGAGTGCCTAATGATATAAGGTGCCTAGATAAAGGTGTTCCAACTCAGCTTTCAGCACCACCAGTACTCTAATCACGAGCATGATTATCTGTAATCATCTGCACCTGCTTTTTCTCTGTTAGATGACTAGATAACTATTCATTTAAAAAACACAAGAAAGTCTGACTTTTTGGAAGCATAATATGAAGAAATAAGATTATGTACACACACATATATATA
>JBBIGA010000106.1:19546703-19572516 GCA_037576975.1 Alestes dentex | reverse complement strand
CCGATCTTCACATCTTATTTGTTTTTGTAACAGTTCTGCTCTCTTTATTGTTTGTTATTGTAATGTAGATAACTAAACTGAGAGAAAAGTCACAAAATCTGAACGAACACCATGAAGGAGAACTTAGGAGAATATCTTCTGAGCTAGAAAACTTAACAACATCAGAGGCTCAACTTAAACTGGAGGTAATATTTTTGGCCTTTTGTTGAGGTCAGGGTCAAAGTGAAACATTACATCATACTTATAAAATTGTTTTTACAGGTACAGACACTAAAACAAACAGCAACGGAAGCTGTGAGGAGCAAGGAGGATACTGAAATCAAATGCCAACAGAAGATATCTGATATAGTTGCCTTAATGGAGAGACATAAAGTAAGCATTGTAATTTCCAGCAATCAAAAATTCGTAATTAATCGACAGCCATGCGGTCGTGATCATGTAGTAATACTCTTTTATTGATAGCATGAATATGACAAGATGGCGGAAGAGAAGGATGCAGAACTGAATGAGAAAAGAATGCAAGAAGCTGAAGTTAATGCCAGTAAAACAGCACTGGTAATGATATTGTGTTTTATTGATAAACAATGGTTTTGAACTATACAGATAGATGAGGTAGACTTTTAATATATAAAGCATTATTTAAGAATACTAAATCATAAATGTGTAGGAATTTACTGAGTTATTACAGGATTCATGAATTGATATCCGAATGAATTGATGTTTTTTTGTGGTGGTGGTGGTGGGTTTTTTTTTTTGGTCAAGTTGATGATTAAGAACACAATAAAAATGTGAGAATGAGATTTTATTTTAAATTATCCTCAAGGAACTGGAGCTATCTCACCTCCGAGTAGAAAATGGACAACTAAAACAACAACTTGAAAAAGACAAGAGGGAAGAGGTAGTTTGTCTCATTTTTGCATTGTCTGCAACAAAATGAACTGTTTCTAGTTTGTAGAAATAGTTAAGTCTGCACCAGGTGGTGGATGAACTGACCAAGATACAGACATCTTGGAAAGGTTTGTGTTTTTATAATACAGTCCAGTGGATGTGCAGTGTACTCATTTGCTTATCTTGAGCAAGACATTTTGGCTTTGAAGAAGCAAATTACATCTCTAAAGGCTCAAAAGGTGCCATTTTAATGCTAATTTAAAGCATAAGCAGCCCCCGTTTCCTCAGTGAAGCATATTAATAAAGTGCTATGCTTTCAGATTTGTGAAAGAATGCCGAAAAATTACAAGTCCTGTGAAACTCTAGATGTAGTATCTACCAAGATGTCAACATGTGTTGTTTCAAAGGAGGCAGAAATCGAGGTTTCATCACACAATGACTCAGCCACACCTCGGGTATGTTGTAATTCAGTTTTACATGTTTGACCAAGTTGTGACTGTTTTATTTTCCATAAATTGGTGCTTATTGATTTCCTGTAAATGTTTCCTATTAGAAAATAGGTGACAGCCTCCTTAAAACTCCAACTTGGACCTTAGAAACAAAAATAGGAACACCTCGAATAAGGGTACGTTACTCTACTCTATTTGCCTGTAATAACAAGAACATACCCATAACTCAATGTATGCTCTGCTCCAGTCTTTCAGAATACGCACACCACCATCAACAGAGAAATCTGCACCATGGAAGAAGAACACCCTCGAGCTAGACCCAAAGTCTGACAGCTCAGAGCAAAATGATATGTTGGTAAATTAATCTGAAGTGCTGCCTTATCTACTTTCTCTTTCAGACCGTTATTGAAAATATTTTCCACACTGGTTATATATTTCTTCTTTTAAGGGGAATATGCAATGCTTTGTCCTTCTATTTTTGCATTTGCAGAGTTTCTCTGCAGTACCCTCAAAGTCCAGAAAATCTGAGACAGGCTATGGGACAGAACGTCTGGGTTTTCTGAAAAAAGTAGGAGGGAACATTATATTAGACAAAAACTGGTTAAGATATGAGTGTTTTCTTAGATTGACTGTGTTTTTGTCAAATTTGTCATAAAAGTAAAGTCCTGTAATTACAGGTGCAGAGTTCTGGTGTTTACAAGTCTCCAGGAGCAGCTTTAAAACTGGCAGCGATGAAGAGGATGCGGGATGCCGGCTGGACCACAATTACCAATTCAGACAAGAAAAGGAAAAAAGTAACTGATAAAATCTTTGCTTGACAATATTTGTTCTGTCTAACTGCACAAACTTAATCCGATTCACTTAATCAGTTAGGTACAAAGGTTACTGTTGGTTCTGCAGTTTATTTCAGTTCAAGGTTCAGTTCATGAGATATTATACTGAATGTATTGACATTACATTACAAGGTAATATATTATATAATATTATATAATATATATATATATATATTTATATATATATATAAAAAATAATAATATATAATATTTTAAGGTATGGCTGTCCTTGCAGAATATGTTGGATCTTTAATTCGTGTGTCTGTGTAAGCATGAACATGAATGACAATTGTTAAAATTTACATTCACAATTAATGTTCTATGTTTACTGTTTAATGTTTTACTTTTTCAGTATTTAATGTTTACTTCAGTGAAATAAAAATGTTTAAACCATTTGAAATGAATATAAAAAGTCCAGATTCTAATGATCTCCATCAGATAGTGTTTCTTGCTCAGCAGTCCTTCTAGGGAAATTTTGTTCCTTGAAATACAAATTAATGCTCTATGGCTTTTCATTAGTTGGCTTGAAAGTTTCAAAGCAAGTTCCATCATAATCTCAGTCTGTTGTCTGCTCTTCATGCAAGAACTCCAAGCGGAGCTGTGTAGGTGTATAAGCAAAAGTTGGCTGCTCTTCATCATTCAGTCCAGTCACTGTGGTGTTGTAGATCTGAGGACCATCGTAAAGTCCACCAGAAATCACTAGTGTGTCTTCTGGCACCATAAAACGTTCACCTACAAGAATATATATGCACAAGTATAAGTTATTACCTGTCAGTATAGAATGAACACAGAGCTCGCAAAACCAGGCTCATTTAGACAGTAAGACAGCCGGTCTAACCTGTGTCTTCATTATAGAGAGGACGATGAGTATACTGGACGCTACGGTGTTTGTTCCTGCTGAGTTTGTACACAGTTTGCCCCAGAACTATTAGCACAATCACACCTAGTACCACGCTGAACAATATGGTCATAGACTTTTCAGAAATGTTCAGACCAGTACCTGCATAGGAAAAATGTTGAAGAAAAAGATTATGGGAGATCTAGTATACTCATATTTACACAATTTAATTGTAGTGACACGTAATTTCATTTTTACCTGTAGTTTCATTGTTTGTTTTATTTCCAGCGGTCGTTTCAGTAGTGAAGGACGTTGCTGTAGGGCTGGATGTGCTTTCATTTCCGTGCACTGTGACTTCTGGAGAACTGATCTCTGTTGAAGCAGTGCTCAGTGAAGATGTGGGTTCAGACACACGCTGTGTTGCAAGACTTGTAGGAACTGAGTCTGTGGCAGATGGAGTTATTTGAACTGTCGTAATCTTGGTCTGAGATGATGCTGGGCTGGGCTCTGTTGAGTTATCCGTGTTAGCAGTTGTGCTGTTTGTACTGTTATGCAGATTGTCAGATGAAGGGGTCGTGTTGTCAGTAGTGTTTTGAGCTGAATTGTTTGATGGAGTATTGTTCCTGCTTGGATCCACTGTACTGGCAGTAATTGGTGGGGTGTTAGTGCTTGGTAGAGCGCACGAAACAGTAATCAGAAGACCAGATAGGATAAACAGATGATTAAACTTCTCCATGGATCTTAAGATGTCCTGTGTGCCCTTTATAAAGTTACACAAAAATGCATAGTTATATTAAATGTACAAAGATAGTAGGTGTTTACTTCTATACAAGTCATACTGTTTTATAAGACACATTGTAAAGACACATTTATAAGACACATTTTTTTCTTTTTTAATACTGTCACTACATAGTAGTATTCTATTGTCCAGTTAAGTGAACGGATTGTGCTCGGATTGTAAAGGCAACCTACACCCCTCATGGTTACATTCCACACAAAACTTGTTCCTGCCAACCTTTATACACAAAATGGCACTGAGGTGAAACTAAATCCATCTCATTTTAGATCCACATGGTCTGTCTAAACAAAGTTAAACAAAGATGTTGTCTTTCAACATGTTTTGCTGGTACCCTTCCTTTTTCTTTATACCACACTTAATCTAAACACTTTGAATAATAGAGGTTTGTAAGACTGACAAGGTGGGTGAAAATCTTTTGTCTCACCAACTACATAAAGATTCACATTTTCACTTTTCTTAGTTTTACTAAGACGTTAAGCAGTAGGGTTTTACTCACCTTCTGGAAGGAAGAAAGCCTCTAAATAAGACCAGGAACTGAATGTTTACCTGAATGTTACCGTTTCCTTTATTCAGTGAGCTCTATTCATTCTCCACTCCCAGAAGGAAGGACAGCTTTACAGTTGGTCCTACGTCACACAAGCAGGTAAGAGGGCGGGCCTCTCCGTGCTCCTTCCCTTATTATCAGGTTGGCAAGGAAACAGGATCTGTCAGCTGCAGTATATGTTACTCTTTATGAGTGTGTTTGCATTGCACTAGTCTAGGTGTGTGTGTGTGTTTTGAACTAGTTTCTGAACTGAAAACAACAGTTTACTTCACAAACAAAAGGCATAAAATTGCACAAAAAGGTTTTTATTATACCATTACAAAATTGTCTACCACAAATAATTTTTGTATGCAAATGCTGCACAATAAAATGGTGCCAAAAAATAAATACACATCATTTTTTTGCATAAATTACTAATTGTAAAGATGCTTTCCAATGTTTGCTATTACATTTCAACAACATTTAAGTGAAATCTTAGTTCTGAGTGCTCAGTTTATTTGTGACAAAATAGAAATGGCCTACTTGCATTGATTCTTTTTTCTGCATGAGGAAATAGTGATTCCGATAAACCACTACCCAAGACTTTATTTACAACATTGTGAATGAATACAAAATATCTGTGGTTTACACAGAATCATTTAGAACGGTGGTGACCAGCCCAGCCTCTGGAAAACTACCTTCCTGCACAGTCTAGGACCAACCCTAATTGGCCACATTTGCTCCAGTGTTTTTTCAGGTCTTATGAGCTGGCTGAGGTATGTTTTGGCTTTCAAGGTATCAAGCTGGACCTGATCCTGACAGGAAAGATTTCCAGGAAGTGGGTTGATGATTACTGCTTTAGAACTTGGTGATATGGTCTGTGTCCTTTTCTTTCAGTTTCAGGTCCACATCATTGAAATATGGGTTGTCCAATCCATAGAGATGGTCTGGTCCAACTTTCTCTACCAAGTCTGACTCAGGTTTCTGTTGAGGTAAAAAGTAAAATTACTTATAGATGGGTACTAATATATACATATTACTTGTACACTTACAATAACTAATAACTGGAGCGATAGAACAAGCACAATAAGTTCACTTATGACATAAGATAAATGAGATAAATTCATGTTATCCTATGATGAGAAGCTTTACCTCATCATCTGTTCTGCTGCAGCCAAAGCAAATGAGGTCTCCTTTTCTGATCAGCAGCTCTGGTCGTAATTTCTCCTGCTTACAGCCACCTAAGGAAAGACCAGAATCTGCAATGTGCACCCACCTCATTATGACTCTGTCCTGTAGGAGAATATACAAGATTGTGTCTCTCACCTGAAATGGTACTAACGATTAGCCCAGTGATCATGGTCACCAGCGTGCCCACAGGACAGAAGTACAGGTAGGACACAGAATACCAAGAATCTGCAAGAGTTGGCCTCACATAGCTGAATGGGAACAATTACAAGTAGGGATTAACACAACCTCTGCATCTGCAGGTCACCAGACAAAAACATTAAATGGTGACAATGAAAAAAGTAACCCCAAAAGACTCAAATATAACATGAGCGTTCGTTTGCCAGTTAGTATTAGGCAACATTAGGTCACTTTTCTCAAAGTAGAGGCTATTGAGAGACACCACAGAGCCTTTGACAATGAGAGAAAACATCTTGCCTTGGTTCTGATGTTGGTAAGGTTGAATTGGGCCATGCTGCCACTGTAGAGGTAATGTTCATGTCTGAAACACACCCAGCCACACTGAGGGGAAGTGGCCTTGTCTTGATAGGTAGAGGAGGGTACACTTGAGCACCAATGCCCAACCACAGTGTTATAACAAGTCCAGTGATCAGGCCTGTCAGGCCTCCCTGAAGGACACACATTAAAATACTGCTCAGGGTCATCAGCACAAAGGAATCCCTTTGCAATATGTTCATAACTGAATGTGAATGCTGAGTGTTTTTGGACAAATACTGTACTTAAAATGGAAATATACTGCACAAGTCACTGCAGTCTTACAGTGGAGTTAGCACAGCGGAAGAACATGCCCAGCAGGAAAAGGCCCAGGAGAGGTCCACTAATCATACCAAATATGGACAAGGCTGCCTAGTGGGTGGAACAGACCAGAGATGGGTGTCATTACAGTTATCATCCAGCAGGAGACGCTATTCATTCTGACAGAGAGCCTCTTTTTATATTTGGGCTCAGTTTGACCCCATATGACATTTAAAGTATCTGAACAAATATTTGGCCTTTTTTTTTGTTCATATTAAATTACTTTTCCTAATTGAATGGGGTCAAACTGGGCAAACACAACATTAACATGATGTTTTCAATGTCCTGTACACATTTTGAATGCATTGGGGTTCTGTGGGGTCAATTTGACCCCAGGCTGATAAAGCTGTATAAAGTATATAAGAAATGTCAAACTGTATACATGTTTGTTTGTTCTGGATAATATTGGCACTGTAATATGCATATTTATAACATGTACAAGTGTGAGAAACAATAGTTTGGGGCAGGCGGTGGCCTTGTGGGTTAGGGAGTTGTCCCTGTGAGCAGAGGGTCATGGGTTCAAATCCCAAGACTGCTAGTGGCAGACTTGCGCAAGGTAACGTCCCCACACACTGCTCCCCACGTGCTGTGTTTCTGGCTGCCCGCTGCTTCACTTGGGTGAATGGGTTAAATGCTGAGAACAATTTCATGCTGTTCACAATGTGGTGTGTTCACATATGACAAAAAAGGACACTTTACTGACATGGGGGAGGGAAACATACTTTGATATTTCTCACACTGTGGGGGCATTATTACATGTAAGTCTTATTTAAAGCCCTATGTTAGTCAGCAAATAAACATACAGTACCTGGCACATAAACCTGGGTAGCCATTTTTATTTCAGCCATCTCCTAGAGGTTTAAATTGCTGGGTTAAAACTGACCCCAAGCATAACGGATTTTGGTACATTTGAACTTAACATGAGTTAGGGTAATGTGTGTAGTACCAGTTGTGGACACTAGATGGCCATGTCAAGACAAGACGAGTACTATGGGAATATACAGTCACTATTGGAAAGTTCTGGGCATTTCGTTTTTATTGTTGTTTTTTTTTTTAGTTTTGTTGTTTTGGGGTTTTTTTTCAAACAAAGAAAACCAACAAACAAAAATGATTTAAAAATTACCTGTAATACTGACCCCATCAAGGAGGCAACAGCTGCCATAGAAATGCACACCCCCCCAAAGAATACACCTAAAAGGAACCACACAAGCATTTGAAAACACACATTTAAACACAAGGCTCTTTAAATGATTTAGGGAATGCAATCTTGGGTCTAAAAATAGTTACTGTTAAGGCATTATAGAAAAAGCATTAGTACGACTGGAAGGAGGTAAATCCAGCAGTCCTTGCCCTAATTCTGCTGAATTAGTAAAACATTACATGAGTATCTTTTCAATTGAATATTTAGTATTTATGTATTTATCTGTGTATTGTTTGATCAATAGATGCAATCCACTTTAAGTTCAATGTCAAAGTCACTACACTAGATGGCGCTCTAATTTGTTCATTAATCACTACTTTTTTAAAGTAATAAATAAATGCTTATCATTATACACTGACAAGTCACCAGAATGCCGGAATAAATGTCTCTGAATTGTTTCTGCAAGAATGCAGAGCCACAAACAACCATTTGAGTCATTTTAAGTTCTTTGGAATAAAGCATACAGTAAATATTTACAGAAGGAATGCAAGCAGTAAGGCAGTCCTCTTCGTGATACTGTATCCGTGAAGTGTTGTTCTTTAGCAAACACTATTTGGAATATCATTGTCCAGTGTCATGAGTATCATGAGCTTAAAGAATGCAAGATCTGTCCCACCCTCCACTGTGGCAATGTTTAAATTGAATGGATACAGCGAGAAGTGGTCGTACTGAAACTCACTCATGCCCATATTAAGCCAGGTCGCCTGTTTCTCAGTCATGCCGGGCCACACAGGCTTCACAAAGTCCTCCAGTGTGACTGCCACGAGAGCATTAATGCTAGATGATACCGTACTGAGACATGAAAACAAATCAATAAATCAGGGAAGAACATCTGCCTACATCAAACACAGGCTCATTGCTGGGCCTTTATATCCTCTTTTATTGAATGTAGACTAAATGGAGATTGTCCAGCTCTCACCTCAGAGTGCCGCTGTATGCAGCTGCTACAAACAAACCAGGTAAACCTGGATATTCTTCGAGGATATCCATTACCAAGTATGGAAGGAGCTGTACACACATACAAATTGGGCCTAGTTAGCTAGTCAGTAACAAGGAATATGCAACATAGTTACCACTTTAGTGAGTATGTTTTACCTGGTCTGAAGAGGCAACATCTTTGTTATTTAGTGGATCACAATTTTTATAAATGGAGTACATGGTGAGGCCAGAAACCATAGCCAAACTCACAGTGACCCACAGGCCCACCATGTTCACATACAGAGACCTAAATAAGGAAACAGAGCAAATCATGAGTCCTGACATGAAAATTGACTGCTGTATTTTTGCCTTGTTTTTAATGTTGAGATTTAAGGTAAAACCGAATAGAGATCTGGTGTTTTGATCACATACTCACATTTTGGCATGAGTCATAGTGCGACAGGAGATATAGCGTTGCACCTGTGATTGGTTGATTGAGTATATTGACACCCACATCAAACTGCCCCCAACGACAACAGTCCAAAACGTGTGACGTCTTAGAGGATCTGGATCAAAACTGGAGAGACATTTGAACATTTTATAGTTAAACATTCTCTGTAAAGTAGCAATTTCATTCAAACATCTTTTGTATCATTTCTGTTGGTCCATTCGTAATAGAATGTAGTGCAGCTGGTATGCCAAAAAAAATATAAGAATGGAAATATAAGATTTCTGTATGACAGCAATGATCTGTAACATGAAAATGAATTATATATCATTACCTGGTTTATATAACTCAGACATAAAGTCTTAGTTATGTAACATTTAAGATTCCTCATCAGTTAATCAACAACATATCTCAAATCAGTCACTTACTCAAATGGATTTAGGCGTCCATCTTTGTAGTTATCATCCCAGATTTTTCCTAAGCCTCCCTGGAGCACAGCCCCACGAACGATGACCGCCACAAACCCACTCAGCATAATAACCATCTGGAATACATCTGTCCATATCACGGCCTTCAGGCCTCCCTGTGAGGAAGAGCATAGGGCTGCATTTCTCATGCCATATACCAATCACACCATTCAGCAGATACTTCAGAGCTTTCACAGTATTTCACTGCTTAGGGATACACTTTCAGTCCAACTAGTTCAAGGAATGGAATGAATATTATTTTCTAAATATTGGCAAAATATCTGTGTAAATAGAATTCTGAATTCAGTCAAATAAATTGGATTCAAACTGAAATACAACTGATATCAAGCAAATGTTCAGAGTCATGAAAGTTTTTACTGACCAGTGTGCAATAGATGATGCAGACAACTCCTGTGGCCACCAGCACTCCCCAAAGATCTAGACCAGTAACTGCAATGCAAACACAGAGAGCTTAAAATGTAGGCTGATTGTAAGTGATTATTATTTTCATTATTTTAAAATAGGAGTTTGCAATTATCAAGTGGACTTTGTATCTGTGTTTATGCTTCTCATTAAAACGGTGCTGAGGCTTTTATCTTTTTTGGCACAGGTACCATTACTGATAGCTGTGTGAGTGTCCTAAAGTGTCACTTTTTGTCTTTTATGTGTAATATTTATGCTCGTGGAAGCAAGACATTTGAAAGAAATAGGACAGTCATGGGAGTAAACTTTTAGAACAGGACTTACTTTGATTGAGGGCGAGAGCAGGAGCGTAAATGACCATGCCTGTGTACAAAGCCTGTTGGAAACAACAACTCGCCAAGTAGTCATTGTGTTCTAACAATTAGATAATTAGCTGTGACCCTACAGGCTCTTCATTTATTACCATATTCAGTACATTGTAGTATGACGCCTGTACATCAGTTAATTGCATGATGTAAAACATGATGGGATTATTTTTTCCACTTATGAATAATCAGAATTTGCTCTGCTGGAAATGTAAGTGCATGCATGAATGATGACTTAACTTACTGTCTGACCAATGTACATGGATGTTCCTATCACTCGGATAAGCTTGTTGAAACGCATCTCCAAATACTGTAAAACAAATAGATTTCAAAATCATTTGTGAGATGAAGTTAGATGTTTTCTTACCTTTATATTTAGGTTCTTTCACATCACTGAGTATTTCATAATTTAACGGAAGTGTTATATTGTTAGCCTATTTTTATCCAAACGCTACATAAGCCCTTAGAGCTATGAATAGAATGTAACCACTGAAATCAATCTGTTTGTTGTCACATTGATTGTTTTAGTACAGAGAGACCTTGGGTTATTTTTGCAGTGTCAACCCAGTGCAAACTAAGCTTCACTCTTACAAGTCATTTAGTGTGAATTGATCAAAATAGGAGGCTGTCTGGCCTGGACTGTCTGGTCTATGCAACAGACCTAACACTGTCGGATAATGCTGTAGAATCCTATCTATAACATTATCTGAGAAACGGTTTTCTCAAAATCACAGAAAGAACAATCATATCTCCACCCATCGATTTTTTTTGCCAGGTTAACCCACACGGAAGCACCAGAAGACAAATCAATGGAGTTTGTGACCCCATTATTGACCATCCTTCAGGGTTTTAGGGACCTCCCTGGCTGTCTGATAGCTCTTTCATACCCTCATTTATCCCTGGTTGGACAGCTCTCTTACCTCATATGTACTGGTGATGCCCAGACGGTAGAACAGAGGCACAAAGATCTCTGCACTGATGGTGGACATGATGGTATAAGAGAAGGCAAAAAGCCAGAACGTTGTGCCGTATATGTAGGCCTCTGCAGGGGTGCCGATCACTGTTATTCCTGACATGAAACTTGCTGTGAGAGACATAGCAACTGGCACTGCTGTCATTTGACGTCCCCCTAGCAGAAATTCAGCACTACTGGTCTCCTTACGCCCTCGGATGGCCTGAAACAGGCCAATACCTGCTGCCCCCAGAACCAGAAGAGCAAACACCACATAGTCCCAGACTGAGAATGTAGCCACAGCACCTCCAGTACCAGCCATAGTTTGTTGTAAAGCTAACCTTTCACACACAATTCCTTTTCAGGCTGATAAACTCAAGTTCACAGATTTACCACAGGTGCTTTACTACAAGCACTTCTCTATTTGCTTGTTATTATATTTAAGCTGACTTTGAGTCCATCCACTGACGTTGTCTGTGAAGAAAATGCATCCTCACACTGTTCTACTTATTGCAGATGATATTCCAGAAAAAATGGGTCTTGGTTTCTCTAATTTAAAGGCAAAAATGGTGGGTAAGATAGTCTGTTTTTGTTCCTTGTGCTCAGAAAGAAACAACGCAGCTGTCCTCCTTGCCAGTAGTTGATAGCAAAGGGAATGCTCTGCTGTCTTGCATCGAGGCTGCAAGGAAAGCTGAGTTAATCATCTCTCAAAGGTAGGTGATACCTCAGTGATAGGCTGCTCAGGTTGATTGTTAAAGAGGGCCTTTATAACCAGGTTCATAAAGTGGACTTGGCTGAGTTGGTGGTTGGGAAGTATGTTACGTTTCAGCAGAATGCTCAGATAAAAGTTCAGAAGATAGAATATTTTGGCCACAAAAACCACAGTTATTTTTATAACTTACTCCTATAAACCTTGATTGCACTTCACAGGACTTGTGTGACTAAAATGCTAACGTCAGTGACTAGATAACAGTCTTATAACATACTCCCATAAACTCCCCCTTGCATTTTCCATGTAACTAGCTCATTATATCATAACTGATTCAAGTCTGTCCAAATGATATGCAGCTATTTCAAAATGTATTTCAATAACCAATCCACCAGAGAGATGACAGGGGATCTGAAAACAATTCACACCTCTCCACAAAGACAGCCATCCCTAGACAAAGTGGGCAGCAGCTGCAGATTTCTTGATCATGTACATCTGCCTCAATAAAAAATATTATCCCCCCCCCCTCCCAAAAAAAAAGAAAAGAAAAACCAAACGTATGCTAAGGATTAGAATTAGAAGAAGGTTTCTGCTGCTATAAATTTCACTGCTGTTGTAGTTCTCTGAGAATTGCCGTCTGTCTCATGAACTTACAAGCCTCCTAAACTGTACTGTGTGTAGTTTTTAGCTGAACATTATAGAACACAGCCAGGCAACATTTTTTTTATGTTAATTCATTGTCTCATTTTTACCAAACTGATAATTCTAGAATTATTCATTTAGTTCACAAGAATCTGTCTTTTAAAGATTAAGTATTATTATATAGTGGTTTGTATTCTAAAAATATTATCCTAAAAATAGAAAAAGTAACTTTTCTGAGCACTGCACTACACTTTTCAAAATGTTGGCTGGGTTGAATACAGTTTTTGAATAGGCTATGTATTCCCAGTACCTGTGTTCGATTACATCCCAGGGGACATGAACCAAGGTGGGGCACACATGACTATACTCCTGTTTCTCTGTTTTTACAGACTCCTGCTTCTTGTGTCTGGAAAGTCAAAGCCGCTTCTTTCAGTTGGCTTTTAAACTCCAAATGCAACTTCTTAAGGCCTATCTGGACAGAATTTAATTTACACGCAGTCCTGGAGTAATGTGCTCTTTTACAGGGACAACTTTACAGTGATTTGACTTCCCCTCTAAATATACATTTCTGATTTATCAGGCAGAAAAAAAGTTTTTTGACTGCTGCCACTCCATTTAGTGTCCTAATACATGCCCTCATTAAACAAATGCCAAAGCGATGGATGTTTGGAGGTGTCCCTCAACTGTTCATCTTGGTGTGTGCGATAGAACTTAATCTTCATCCTTCAACACTGAGTGATATCAGGAGAAAATAGTGTACCAGAAAGATCATGAGACTAATTAAAATGGCAAGTGTAGCAGCACCTTAAGGATGGCTTTTTATTCACCAGTTTTTATTTTTCCATGAATTTTAACATTTCTTTTTTTAAATACATTTTTACCAAACTGCTAATTCTAGAATTATTCTAGAAGCTGTCATTTAGTTTACAAGAATCAGTGTTTTAAAGATGCAAGTATTATTATGTAGTGGTTTGTATTCTAAACATATTCAGAATAGGCTATTTATTCCCAAAACCTGTGTTCGATTATATCCCAGGGGACATGGAACAAGGTGGGGCACACATGACTATACTGGTTTTTCATCAGTTTTTGGTTTTCCATGATCAAATAACCACATGTCATTCGAACATCTGAATTTGCAGAAAATAGAACTCACTGTAAACTTACTCATGCGGCAGTAATTTTACTGTCGTCAAAAAGTGAGAGCTTTATCATTGTTTGGACAGGTAAAAATTTAATTAAAGACAACCCACTGATAAACCACTCCAGTCTTATTAGGGCTTTAGCTGGCTTCTAACTATTCCAAATAAGGAATTACAAATTACCACAGTGAATACTACATGACAAGGATTTAAATGGCTCACACACTTCATTACATTAAAAATTCTCCCTTTTGAAAAGTGTTAAACCATCTTCATTCCCCTGAGAAAGTTGTTTGGCTTTATCTAGTAGCTCAGTTAAACTGGTCATTTTGCAGTCCATCAAATGTTTTTCAGATTTCCCAGAAGTTTTCTGCGTTTGCTGGAAAGGTGACTCCCCGGACAGAGTGTTGTTCGACATTTTGTGCTGCTTTGAGTAAATCAGAAACATTCAAAAGTATCGCATGCAGTTAAAATCTGACAGACACATCGGAGAGGAGGATAAGAGAGAATAATCATTAACTCCCTGTAACAACAGAGCTGATGGAAGATGTATATTGCATGGCCATAAAATCACACTGCAAATACCAGAAGAGTGGCACCTTCGGAGTTTTAATGATTCAGACATTAGTCTTCACAGTGCGCGTGATGATATCAATAGCACCAAATGATAACAGCCACAGTGCGGTTTACTCGCTTTATCATTATTAATGATTCAGAGGATGTTTTTAAGTCTCATGTCTTCACTTACTTATCAGGAATGTGGTACTGTGTGAGATTCATGTGTTTTTACACCATCAATGTTTGAAAGGAGTTTGGATTTGGAATTTGTACAACAGCTCTTGCTGAAACATTCATGTAATAACAGATCCAGAGATGCCCGAATACATTAACACGACTGGGCAGTTAAACAGTTACATGGTCAAAGCATCTCCTTTGTCTGAAAAATGCGAGCAGCCTTTCTAAGCAGCAAAGTTTTGGGATTTTAAGTTCACAGTACCTCGGCCTTTTTATAAGTGCAACTTCCTGTTATTCCACTTTAATTTGTAAACTGACAGAACATGCCTGTTGATGTTTATAGCCTTCCTTGGAAAAAGTGTAGAACAATGAAACCTTGTTTGACGTCACACACAGGTCAGTATACAGTTTTTACTCCTTGACAACTTGTGTAACTGACACACAATCTTGATGGAGTGATTACAGAGAGCAATGTTGGTGTTAAATTGTTTAATTTCCAATAAAACTGTGTTATAAAAGTGTATCACGCACCCCAGGAGTACTTGCATAAAGCATATCCAGGACAATTCACTGGTGCTGATCAGACATCAGATATGTCCCTTTACTTAAACTGCGTCAATATCACCCAGACCCACAGCGCGTATCTGAAAAAGAGAAACCTTTCTTGAGATAAGTTACATTTAATATGGTCATAGGTAGCTCTCACAGGCCCTTTAGCATGACCTAGCAGTGTGTGCCGTGAGAGTGCAGATGACTGAGGTCAGAGGCAGGAGTTGCATGAATATGCTGCGATTTAGATTGTAGATACGGAGACAGTGGGATTAGATGGGATTAGAGGGTCTCTATAAGAGAAAAGGTCCCTTTCTGCATCAGCAGGTGTCTGGCTGCTCTGGTCAACCTGGTAAGGCAAAGAGTTTCTGGCTTTGTTGAATACAAGAATATTGCATTGCATTGTATTGTTGCAGTTTTTAGGATTATAGTCATGTACACTGTTTGAAAATTGCTGCTCTTTACCTCATGACAGTTGGACCAGAGCTGGTCCAAAATTTTTAAAAATAAAATCGACATGAGCATACATTAAAAGTAATGTTTTTTTATTCTGCAGTAAAATCTAAAGCACCAATTTCTCACAACCGTAATGACATGGTGTTTTAGACCATAGCTTTGTAAAAGAATAATCTGATGGCAGCTTTCATCTAGAATTAGATAAAGAAGTTCTACAAAAGTCATGTGATGTGTTAGTTTGCAGCATTAAACCCTTGTAAACATGTTTGTTTCACTTCAGGTCTGCACAGACTTTGAAGGTGTGATAGTCTGCCAGAGCCGTGATGTCTTCTGCTGTGTTAGTGATTAGTGTACTAGGACTTCTGCTGAGGACAGCCATGCCTATGTGCACCCCCACTGAATACACGCTATATATCGAAAAGCAAGAGTGTGACTACTGTGTAGCTGTCAACACAACCATCTGCATGGGCTTCTGTTTTTCCAGGGTAAGAGTCCAGCTGGGAGAGAGACAGAGAAAGAGAGAGATAGAGATGTGTGTGTGTGTGTGCGTGAGAGAGAGAGAGAGAGAGAGAGAGACAGAGAGAGAGAGAGAGAGAGAGAGAGAAGTAGGCCTGCTGAGCAAAAAACAGCTTATCAGTCAGATCCAGGTCTTGCGCCGGCTTGCAGAATTCTCTAGAAAAGTGTGAGAATTTTTCTGAAAGTCAGAGATGATACAGAGATATGCGTGTTTTTTCTTACAGCACAAGAAACAAGTAGACCTACCACTGAATTAAAAACTACAGAATGGAATCCTTAGAAGCTAGGAGTTACTACTTCAACTACATACTGGTGTCATTACATAGTTACATAATTTGTTACATAGTTATGTAGTTATGTAATTATTTACATTAGCATTTAAATAACATTTCTTCTGCTTGTTTTATTGAGCTATAAGTGAGAAATAATTTACATAAAATCAGAATATTTCCTTTTTAAGACACTGTTTCAGTTCTTTGGTAACAGGGTTTTTGTGTCTGCGTTGTTTGAATGTTATGTAACTCTCAGGACAGTAATGTGAAGGAGCTGGTGGGGCCTCGCTTTCTGATTCAGCGGAGCTGTACTTATCAGGAGGTGGAGTACCGCACAGCTGTTCTCCCCGGCTGCCCCCCTCATGCTGATCCTCACTTCACCTACCCTGTGGCTCTTAGTTGCCACTGTAGTATGTGTAACACGCGCAGCGATGAGTGTGCCCACAAAAGCAGCGGAGCCATTGCAAAATGTTCCAAACCAGTCCAACGTCTGTACCCTTTACCCATGGAGAGTGATTTTATCCAGCCTGACTGGCTACAAATGTACGAGTGATAATTTTAATCACAGCTGGTGAAATAAATTCTAATGTGTTAATTTGTGTTTTGGCGCGATCAGTTCATCTGTAATTATATATATACACACAAACAGATACACAGTACAGTGTGTAGTTAAATGCATTTTATGATGTGATATATAGGGCATACATTTGCATAGAAACAATTCAAACTGCAATACTGATCGTATAATTTGTAATGACACACTTTTTATTATTAAATTTCAAAATTTCAAAGGAAAGCATAATAACCTTTTCACAAGTGGTCTTTTTGAACCCCACTGTATACACAGTGAAATTCCATTTCAGGCCTGTTATAGCCATGAATGTGGTTGCCCTGACAACACTGACAGGTGTTTGTTACTTTTAAGGCTGGAACATGAGCATGAGTCACTGCCTCAAGATTGTTCTGTCCTGCATGTGCTGTGTGTTGCAATTATGAACAATGGACCACATGCATGCTTGTCAACAGCGGATGACACTGATGGGTACTTGTCATAAGTTCAAAGAAAGTTAGCTGGGTGAAGGTCCCGATGCTTAACCTACTACCTATTTTACAACAATCAGCCTTAGCATGTCAAGACCACATGCCTAATATTGTATAAGCCTCCCTTGTGACACCAAAACAGTGCTGATCCATCAAGACATGGGCTCCACAAAACCTCTGAAAGTGTGCTGTGATATCTGGAAGCAAAACCTTAGCAGAAGATTATTTTAGTTCTATAAGTTATGAGGTGGGGCCTCCATGGGTTAAACTAGTGTGTCCAGCATATCCCTCACATCAGATCAAAAATTGAGATCTGAAGAGTTCAAGTCAGCACTTTGAACACTTTGCCTTGTTGCCCAAATGATTCATGGACAAAATGTGCAATGTGGCAGGGCACATTCTGCTGAAAGAGGCCACAGCCATTAGGCAGTAGCGTTTCCATACTTGATTTGCAACAATGTTTAGGTAGGTGGTACATGTAAAGTAAAATCTACATGAATACCAGGACCCAGTATTTACTAGTAGAACATTGCCCAGAGCATGAAATTCCTCCAACAGCTCGCCTTCTTCCCACAGTGAATCCTGGTGCGTCTTTTCCCCAGGTAAGTGATGCACAGGTATGACGTGTGGAACGACTCCCATGATCCTGTCGAAAGTTGTCTCTCCTAACTAACCACAGCATACCAGGAACACCCTAAAAAACTGCTGTCAAAAATCCCTATTTGGCCCAAGTTAGAGCTGCTCATATCCTGCTGTCTACTCATCAACTTCAGCTTCATCTCAGTGTTCAATTGCTGCCTAATATATCCTACCGCTGGATAGGTGTCATATTAATAAGATAATCCATGTTATTAACTTCACCTGTCAGTGATTTTACTGTTGTGACTGATTCATGTATATAGAAGAGTAACAACTTAAAGAACATTTAGACAAGATTAAGTGGTTCTCAACAATTCGGAAAATGGTCACATGCCATTCTTATTATGTCACATTTGCCTCCACAAGATGAAGTAGTCTATGACTATGTAGCCATGAGTAGTTTATGCAGTAGTCTCATGTAAACTGACACATGACCGTATTGCAACAAAGGTCTTATAAAATAAATTGAAAAATCACTTTGTACAAAACAATATTATAGTTTTCCTTTTTAGAACCAAAGTCACTATAGTGACTTTGCTTATTATATGTATTTTTAAAGAATCCTTTTTAAATGGTTCTATGTAGCACTTAAAAAGGCACTGCTATCCTTACAAGTCATATAACCTTTTTAGGTACTATATAGAACCATTGTTTTATAGACAACTGTGATAAATAATTTACTGGTATACTGGCACAAAGCTGGAATTTCATAATAATATATACATCAAAGGGAGGTGTTTAAAAATTAATAATACAAGTGCCAAATGATGCAACATATCATCATGCTCTTCATTTAATAAAACATTTCCAGGGGAATTTGTCCTCTACTATTAAATTTTAATGATTTGGAGCAAGTACGAATGAAGACCATGAAATGTCCCTGTGTGTAATGTGTTTACTTTTAAATGGCCAGTTCACTGTGTGAAAAGACTTCCTGTTATAAGGAAGGTCATTCTTGTATTAGCTTCCAGTCATCCTTCTCACTGAAGTACATTCTTTGCCATATGTCATATGTGTGGGTGTGTGTTTTATGTCCTGACTCCATAGCTAGTCACAAAGTAGTAGGTGGACTAACAAGGTCACGTGTAATGAGGTCATGAAGGGTGAGGGGCAGATAAAATGGGACAAGACAGTGTTATGGAAACTGTGAATGATGGGTGGGAATGTTTCTCCATGGCAATGACCCCTCCCCCACGGCTCGCCAGAACGGGTTACAAACCACTCCAAACAAAAACAGGTGTTACGCAAAGTGTCAGATACGCCTAATGTTCCTTAAAGGGAAAGTCCATTTCATGTCACCATAGTAACATAGTCTTTTATAGTGTTTACTTGGTAAAAGGACAGTGTTCAGCATTTGTTTGAGGCTAGTCATTTATTTTTAAGTCATTTTTAACTATCTATAAAGTTAAATTACTTTTTAGTGCCATTGGCCTTCTCAAAGGTCAAAGAGGACAAAAAGGAAAGTCATAGTGATTCGCTCATTTTTGTGGCAGCACTGAAATACTGGATTATGGAGGTTCAAATGTAAATAATCAGACAAAATATTGCAACAAAGGAAGGCAACGCTGAATTATAGAAATATATGATTTATTTAAAGAAAATGACTAAAAGGTATAGGTTTATCTAAATATTCAAACAACGCACCTAAAAAGTGCCCCAGGTAAGAAACCGGTATGAAAACTGCCAAGTGAGTGTTATGAAAGACCTTTCAAGTGGAAAAACAAGACAGTGCTGACAACTTGGCAGAAGTTACCCATGGACTATGTTTAAGTAACTTCTAGATGGCTTCTTCTCTGTAAGCAAAAACGTATGCTACTATTGCCAACTAGTCCCCACAGCCCATTTTCAGTATGTAATCCATTAGCACATAAAACAATACACAAAATCAAGTTACCTCCACACTGCAAGCACATTGACTACAATGCAAAAACATTTAAATCACAGTTGTTGTAGATATGCTTGGATCCAGGCAAATTCCAGTTAAATTTTTCTTTGCTCCCAGTCTTAACTTCAGCTTTATCGCCTGCATTCATTTTAAAGGGGCAGCCATTCCACAATAATCCACTGTCCATTACTCTGTGACTCTCACATGCTTACGCACAATCTGACCAATCGTATCAGAAAGCTATGACTAGACTCCCAACAATAGCACATGGGAGTGTAGTTTGAAAAGCCAAAGCTGTGATAACATAATAGATCAAACAATATACTTGATGGAATGTGACCACTCAGCATTCCGCTGTTGGGGGCTTGTCGGCCATGCATATCTAAACCCATGTGTCTGGTGTCCATTGGCATTTTTCAGTCACATTCTTGATGGTAAAAATGGCCAGACATGTAACACAACACTGAATTCTCAATAAAATAAAAAAAAAAAGCTTCACTGTGGTGCTTTCTGTCCCAAGCGCTGGCAAATGAAACTCACTTTCTTGTGCATAAAACTTGCGGCCTAGTTTAGACCTACACTGATGCCTGTAGGGTTGTATCTGAAACCTCAAACTGTCTTTTGTGATGGTGTGACTGTATCTGTTTCATCTATGCAGCACAAATCATTCAGAGAGCAAGTTCTGACAGGTATTTACCCTAGAAGGCTGTGTGAAGAAAAATGAGGGCTGTGCCTGGCAAGTAAAAACAGGCAAAAGAATAAAACAGTATCAGAAAACCATTTAGCTGTGACCTAAATTCACAGAGCAAAATCCCAATAGGGCAGAAATGCTTTAAAAGATTTAGAAATACAGAAAACCCTGGCTTGTACGAGGTTCAGCAGTCGCCAATTTTTTCTGGGAACTGAACTGATCATTGTTCGCAGAAACTCACGCACAAAAAACGAGCACAAGGACAAGGGGGCATGGCGGACGAGGCCTGGACATCACATCTTTTTTTCGTAGCAATATATAATTTTCCATGCATTTTTGTGCTAAACTATTAAGAAAAATATAATTTATTCATTTTGTAAGATAAATATTTAAGTAAATTCAGCTACATTTCCATACAAAATATAACTATTTTTTGGTACTGTCCAGAGAATACAAAGAATGTGAGTCTTGGGATGGAGAAATTCCGCTGTGCTCAGAGGCGAAAAGTTTGAAAGTAGCCAATCCGAGAACGTTATTTATTTCTCCTTGCTGCTGATTGGCTGCTGCCCTGTGACGGATCTTGTGTGGGGCTATCTCGAGTGTTTCGCCGAGTGTTCTCGTGTTTTTCGTTTTGTTCTTCTTAAAGCCCTGTATTTTTAATTACTGTAAATTAAAATACTTTAATACTGTATTTATCTGCTTGTACCAAAAAAAATGACCGCACATACCAAAGAAAACATGTGCATGAAGAACAGTTTATACAGTCTATACAGGGGTAACATCGGTATGTACATTCCAGCACTGCGGGAGACAGGAGTTCAGTGTAAACTGTACAGTACGAATACGGGTTTACCTTTACATTTTTTAAAGGTAATATATTAAGCTGAGTTTACATTTGTGGGCATATTTAGGATTTACACTAAAAAAGGCAATTTTTAGGCATTTTTTACACATATTTGCTATTTTTCACTGTACGCAGGTGCTCTTGGAACATAACCCCTGGAATAAGCTTCTATACCTTACTGAATATAATAGTGGCATGAGTAGTCATATTGCACATATTAAGACTATTGTACATTATAAACCATTGCACAGAAAAATAAAGATATTACAGGTAATGATAATGATTTTACACATCCGAGTGGCAGGTCTGATCTAATTAAAAGACAGTTCTAGGGCACTGTTTACACTATGATTTTGAAGTCAGTGCTATTTCCAGGCCTGTGAGTCAGGCGGTGAGTGGGAAGACAGTATTCTGGTCATTGCAGAGGAACAGCTTAGCTTTATCGTGCTCTTCCGCGAAGCTTCCTTTAATCTAATTGATGTTACACACGAGTAAGCGCTAAGGAATTAGAGGTCTTCATTAAGCTCTTTGGAGAAAGTGATGTAGTGTTACTGCATGCCAAAACACGATGCTTCTGGAAGGTGCTTTGATGCTGACCTTACTTTTGATGCTGAAGCCTACTGCACTTCAGTATTCAGTATTTACTGTACAGAGACTGAAATTTCCAGAACAACTGCAAAAAAAAATGCATAGGCTCAGAACGAAGTCAAAATTGTCACCCCGCCCACTTATAGTTCCGAATATGTCTGCTTTTTGAAGAAATTCTGCAACGTGACCACAAGATAGTTGAGTCCTAATACGATTTTCCCTTTCATGATACACAGACAGCGTCATTATTCATTCAAATGCACTATATTGTTATTATACAGCAGTACTGATTCAGAAAAAGAAAATGTGTAGCAGCAGTGTAATTTGACACCACCCCTTACAAAAAGAAGTCTATGATAGGAGGCAGCGAATGAAGTGCGGATATGCAAATATAAGCTTGGTGATAGGATAGTTTGTCCACACAACCGGGCCAACGGCTCCTCCCTCCAGTATAAATAGCAACGGAATTTTCCACCCTCTCATTCATTCAAATTTCTCTGCCGGTTGAGGAGAGCTCCGTTTAACCAAGGGAAAGGTTTAGGCGCCTAGAAATAATCTACAGTAGCGTAAAGGTGAGTGTTTACGTTTATTTGCTCGTTTAGATTTTAAGTATTTGTGGACTTGAACAGTATAACTGAACTTTGTTTAAAGTTAGTTTTCGTCTGCTGCTGGGCTAGCTGGCCGGCTAGTTCCGACGTTAGCAGTTTAAGGTTACATTTTAAAATTACCGAAATGTTCTTTGTGTAACATGAGCTGTAGGTGTTCATAATTACCTTGTAGCTCAATTATTTGAATTAAGCCAGTCCATTGGGCATTTTAAGTCAGTAATCTTTGTGCCGGTTGAAGCTAGGTTGAGCTTTAGCATAATTTTGGCTATCAACCAATGGGTGTTGTCTAAGCAAATTTTGGTTGTTTTAGTGACGTCGTTGCCAAAAGCTATCAAGTCATAGTTATAGCTCACATCGTTATAGCTCACTGGTGTCCCTTTATATGTTGCTCGTTGGAAATATTTCCGTCAAGGCTGACAAAATGTCTAGGAAGAGGATGATTGTGGTTTGTCTGGCTGTATATCAAGACAGGACAGCCACTGCACATGTGATTGATGTGCATATATGTGTGTGTGTGTGTGTGTGTGTGTGTGTGTGTGTGCGCGCGCGCTGATGACTCATGTTCACTCTTGACTTCCAGGTCACCATTCATAACCAGTTGAGCTCAACTCACGGAGGCAAGATCTAAAGCATTTCACATCGCTTCTCTACTTCCTTCACCTCTCCGATATCTCATAATGTCTCAGCAACAGATCAGGTTTGCACCTTTTAACTGCCTTTTTCTAAATATTGTAATCATCAGTGTCAGGACTCTTTGTTATAATGATTACATTTAAAAAGAAACATTAGTGATGGCAGTAGATATTATTTAAGGCAATATACTCTTGATAGGTTAGTCTGTCTAACTTTATTGCTTCTCTCGCAGCCTTCCAGCTAAGCTAATCAATGGTGGCATTGCTGGCCTTGTTGGGGTCACTTGCGTGTTCCCCATTGATCTAGCCAAGACTCGACTCCAGAACCAGAGACAAGGACAGCAGGTCTACAAGAATATGTAAGCACTCTCACCCACAATCCAATTTCTGTTCTTTTGTCAGTTTGTGCCTCTTATTTTGAGCCTGTAAACAATTATAAGTGGGGCATTACATTCAGAGAATGAACTTATTACTGAAATTCAGGGAATTACATTCAGAGAATGAACTTATTACTGAAATTCAGGGAATGTACTAATTGGCATTGCTGGTTCCTGTTTGGCTTGGGCAGACTTGATTTGATCTGTGCTTAGCAGTGAGTGGCCCATTTCTCTCCCATATCAGTGGCTAATCCCATTGGAATGTATGTAGACAAGGTTTATTTTTGTCTAGTTGCTTAACATGTGTAGTGTTTTCCTATGACTGTGTCAGAGGCTAGTTTGTTCTCTCGTGGAGATCTAAACATTGTCCTCCACATTGTACTGTGGAACTGTGCAAGAGGAAGTGGGAGTACTTAAACATAATCCTTTTTATTTAGGATGGACTGTCTTATCAAAACAGTACGAACGGAGGGGTACTTCGGCATGTACAGAGGTCAGTTTCATTCTGTAAACCTTTTTATTGCATTGTTTTGTTGAACATCAGACTTGATTCAGATTTTCCAGAGTAATAGGTGAAGTACATGTGACTGTCTCAAACAGCTAAAATTAACTGATTTTTATACTTTTAAAGTAGTCGTAATAGAAATGATGGTTAAAAAGATTGCTTTATGCACTTTGTTAAACACCCTTACCTCTTAGGACACTAAAAGTAGTTTTGAAAATTTGAATTAGAAGTTAACTTGCCTTGTTTACAGATCTATACAATTTGGGGTTTTTTTTTGTTTTTGGTTTTTTTTTTTTTTTTTTTAGATAATTGGGTAAATTGATCAAGTAACAAAATAGTTTGGTAGATAAAGCTATGTAACTTTTGGAGGTGATTGGAGCCCATCTTGTTTATACTGGGTCTCCACTTCTGTGAGGAATGCTGTTTGTTTGCATCTGTGTTTTTCATGTTACAGACATGGGTCCCCCCTGGGATAGTGAAGGCTAGCCGATTAAGGCGCAGCCACGCTGGAGGCAAATCGTTTATCATGGTTCTTACCATTCCGCTCTATTTTGATTAGGCACCAAGTGTTTTTATTTGTTGAAGTTATTTATTTGCTCTGTTCTTCATAGCCACTGAAGTTTTGTGGACTGTCATCTCTGAGCTGTCCTCTCTTACTAACTCCTTGGTCATGTCTTGCAGAACTAAGTTCCTCTCTTAACTGTCTTGTGATTTCACCATTACTCACTTTTACATTTATCTGTTTCCTACTCCCCTTTCTTTCTGTACATTGGTATATCATAACTGCCACTGTGTCTTGTTCTTTAAGGCAGTGGGATCTTAAACTAGATGTAGTCATTGTTTCTTTTCTGTTATTTATGCCTGCCTTCTTTGTTTCCCTTCTCAGTTTTCTTTTGTCTGATATGTTATATATTTTTGGCTTCTTGGGTCTTAGCATTGCCATTATGCCAGATCCCCCTCCATGATCATTCCTCAATATTAATTTGAGTTTTGCTCATATTGTAGTAACTGCTTAATGTTAACAACTATTGTCATTTATTCTTGTTGTTTTCCTTTTTGGTTTGATGGTGGTGGGGAATGGGTGTTTTTGGATGTGTTGCAAGCCTTTGTGGCTGGAGATTTATCACTTCAGTATTGAGTAACCCTCTGTGTTTTTGTCTTTTAGGTGCTGCAGTGAATCTCACTTTGGTTACACCTGAAAAGGCCATCAAGCTGGCAGCTAATGATTTCTTTCGTCACCACCTTTCTAAGGATGGGTAGGTCATCCTTCAGCAGTATTTTTATCAGTTTTTTTTTTTTCTGTGTGTCTTACAACTAATGACTAATACTTCCTTACAGGAAGGGGTTGACTGTGTTGAAAGAGATGTTGGCAGGATGTGGAGCAGGCATGTGCCAGGTTATAATCACTACTCCAATGGAGATGCTGAAAATTCAACTACAGGATGCTGGACGATTAGGTGATTATTTTTTTGTTTCATGATTACACTCTACTTATTGACCAATAGTACCCACCAGAACTGCTAATTTACTGTGTGATGTTATAACTTAAAAATGTATTAATTGTTACTATTGTAGCTGCTCAGCAGAGGATGCCTGGTATCCTGGCTTCCAGTAAACTTGCCCCAACAGCTGCTGTGCTGAGCAGGTCCTATAATGTGGTGCCAAGCACATCTGCCCGGGCTGTATCTGCCACCCAGATTGCAAAAGAGCTTTTGCACAAAGAGGGCATCCAGGGCCTGTACAAAGGCCTGGGAGCCACACTCATGAGGTGAGTGTGAATTAAAATTACATGAAGTGCACTTCATAGTTCTATTGAATTGTGTGTGTGTGTGTGT
>JBBIGA010000106.1:19500284-19538946 GCA_037576975.1 Alestes dentex | reverse complement strand
TGAGTCACAGACCCGGATCAGTTTAGTGAGTGACTCAGAGGGAGCCGAATCCTAAAAAGGATCCGAGTATTACAGCTATACTCTGTTTAATGTCCCCGTGTAAAACTCACGCTTGTAAAAAGCAACAAAAAGAAACTAGAAGGGATGGATGTAGTGGGTTCTTTCCTATGAGCTCATGTAGCAGATTAAGCTGATGCTTCAACTGCCTTAATTACGCCTGTGTAAGTCTGAGTTTTAAGTAGATTTAAAGAAATGGTCTTTCTCGGATCAGTCCTAATAAAAAGTGCATTACTAGTTTCATTTGTATTTTTTCACTGTCTATTTGTTTTTTCATTCAACATAAGTGTTCTACAACTAAAAAAGAAACAAAAAGGAGAAGGCACCTGGACAATAACAATGGCTGGTTATACGCCTTTAATTTAGTCTCTTCCTGGAGCCAAGCCTCAGGGACAAACATTCAGGTCCTTCTTTTCTCTCTCCACTGTTAGTGACTAGATCCCCTCCATAGCAACTATTCCCCATGGCCAGAGAAGGCTGCTGTCTGCTCTTTCAGAGCAGTAATCTTTTGAGAATGCTCAAATGACTCTTTTGGATCTTTCGAGGATGCTGTTGCTAGGATGACAACATCTCTCAAGTGACACATTGTATTCCCCTCCCACCATCTGCACAGCATTACAGTCTAACTAAAATCATAATAAGAGATGAAAATGCCACATTACTACTAGGGGTGCATGATCAGAATCGAGCAAGATGGGAATCAGATCTCAGATCTTTGCTCCTATTACAATTAGCCAATGTATTATTATGATTTTGGCTGATCTATGTTGCTGTTTTATGATCTTAGGAAGTTATCAGTTAATGGTAATTAAAAATCACAAGGTTATTTTGAACTGAAAAAGGCCAAGCTTTTCACAAAATTCTCATCGTAGCCTTATGTGATTCCAGTATTGCCAACATCAAAATAAGAATTAGGATCTTCACGGTCATGACATTTTAACTGAAAATCAATTCAAAAGCTACATAAGTAATGGCAAATAACAATTTTGTCTCTCTGTTCACTGTATGCACTGGGGCAACTCGCACCAATCAATATGCCAGGCCAGCATATGCATATTACACCACACCCTTCCAGCCTCCCAGATCAAGTGTCATTAGTAGATTATTCCACAACGTTTTGATTTTGATCAGAATATAATAACAATACTGATTATTTAACATAGTACTGAGAATCAAATTGCAGTGCATTACACCCCTACTGTGTAGCTTCCAATTGAAATGCTCAATTAAACAAACTTTACTCAATGCTGCCCTCTACAGGTATTAAAAGGTAAACTTTTGCTTTTTTAAGACATCTGTTTCTGTTTACTAATATTTACATGCATTTGCTTCAACCCACTAAATGAACATGCACAAAACTCAGTTCTGTTTGGCTCACTGTAAACATTTGATTGTAAAAAATGCTCAAACAAGTTCTTGCTTTATGCAATCATTTTAAATGGACAAAAACAACTGAATTATATATTATGCTGTCCTAATAGATGTATTATTATCTGAGAGAGCAGCCCCAACATGAAAACTCTGCCCTGTCTTGCCTTTGATTTTTCAGCAAATCATGCATATACAGGAGCGCTTAGCTGGATGAGTGTGAAAACGAAGCAAACTCATTTTCCCCCAGTTCCTTCGGAGCTGAGGAAGGAGCTCCACTCTTCACACTGTAATCTAATTAAAACCCCGGGGAGACACTGAGCTGTTGTTTTCCGCCACACAGGACAGAAGAGACTAAAGCAGAAAACATGGGGCTCCTGCTCTTCTCTCTACTCGCTGACTGCCACAGGGATGGAAAACATGCCGGTGGAGGCAGCCACTGTTTTAGCCTATATAAACACTGCTTGTGCTCTTCAGATAAACAGCCTGAGAGGCTTCTGTTGATCCCCTTGGCTGTAACCAAATGTAGTGGCCTTTGCATGCAAGGGCATATGGAAATAGGTAGGTGTGTGTGTGCTATGGAAATAACCTTGCATTCTTTAATAACGCCATGAGGTCATGAGTCAACAAAAAAGTGACCAAACAGAAAGACAGTGATCTGAGAGGAATTGTGCATCATTGCAGAAGAACTTTCTCCCTTGGCACAGTCCGTGCCTTTCTTTGAACTGCTAACACAACTGTTATTATTTACACAGCAACCACAGTTTCTGTGGAATGGAAATTATCACTCAATATGCTAACGTAGCTGCAATATTGTTTTCCGCGTGCTGCAGCACAGCCTAAACACCCTGTGGTTCTGCATTTTCATATATCATTTTCAAACATAAATAACTAATGAAACTGCATACATTTATTTAAGTACAGTGAGAATTATTTATGAGTCCAGTGGTTCAACAAATATGATGGAGACATAATTCTCGTCCCCATGTACAGTCAATAGCACCAGAGCTAACCTTGAGTTACATTCTTTTTGTATTTTTTCCAAGTTTCACAACTGACAAACATAATGTATCTGATGGCAAATTGGAGATCTTTGAAGGAAAAATGACAGCAAGCTCACTATTAAGCAGGCAGAAAATGATCAGAGTACCAAGTTTGCTATTGCATCACTCCAGTGAAAAAAACCGAAGCCTCCTACTCACACATCAGGTCAAACTAGGCCTAAGAAGCCACTGAGTGTTTGTACAATGTGTTTGATGATGTAAGAGGTAATCAATTTGATGCAACTCTAGCTTGGAATTTAAGAAACAAATATAATGAGATAGATGTTGTGAAAAAGGAGAATGCAGTAGAAATCCTGTTTTGCTGATTGTGATGGCATAAAGCAAAAGGGCTTTTGGGCCAATATGTTTCAGCCTTTTCTGCTCTAGAAACAAACCAGTTAGGAAGATGAAGTTCCAGTTTTTAATACACAAAAAAAAGAACCAATCACTTTGGTTTAACTCATTGTTAGGCAAGTGTGGGCGATATAATGTTCACACACCTCTCCTTCCTCTGAAAGCTCCAGATGTTTGCCGCAAGTAGCTTAAATTAGTTGAAGCAATGTTCACATAAACAACAAAAAAAAAGACACATCCTGTTTAAACCTTAACCTAGGGGCCAGTCTTTGCCAATGGGCCTAAAAAATAACTGAAAAATTCTACTCTGGAACAAGTTGTTTAGATCAACCATTCAATTACCACAAGTGTATTAGTTTTTCTGTGAGTAATACCACTTTTTTACTGCCCTGTACTTTTGCCACCACACTAACCACTCAAAATGTAAAACTGACCTCAGTAGTTATATGTACCTAAAGGCCCTCAGATCAAGATTACTGAGGTGAACGAACAAAAACCCACTGCATCTCACTCTAGTTCAACAGATTTAGAAGGAAAAGGATCCGGTTTGTTCTGCTAAGGGCCACATTATTATAACGCTGGCCTGTGAGCATTACAGTGAACTTGCTGGACAGAATATGGTCAGATTGGCTGATCTGTCCTCTTGCTTTCTGGGCCACCTGTTTCTCCCAAATGGAGCAGAAGCCTCCTTGCTGGATTCCAATTATCTTGGAGCGAACTTTCACAATACCATTTAGGCTATTCTCGTCCTCCTCAGGCAACCCATTAAGCCCATTACATGGTTGCACGCTGTGATGTCGAGCTGGCAAAGTAATTTTAAGAAAAAAAAAAAAACCTGAAACATGGCAGAGGCGTGTGAAGAAAACTTGTTCAAACAAAATTATCCATTGTGTGGGAGCTCAACAACAGTAAGTTACTACAGAAAACGAATTGAGCAAATTTAGTCCGGTGGCATGCATTTCATTTTGAAGGAAGGAGGCGTTCATCTCTCAGTAAGAAGTTATTCTCGTTTAACTGATATCCAGTGTTTACTAGCATGTCCACTACATTCTCAAAAAGTATATTCTGAAATATGGTGATGTCATTTATAATGATAATTAGGGATGCATCAAACTTCAAAATCCCCCAATTTTTTTCTACTTTAATGCACAACATCCCACTTGATCTGCAGAAAAAAAGGAAAAGTCTGTACGAAAAGCATCTCACTACTCTAGCTTTTGACATCATTGTGGAAATTACAGTGTAGGACTAAAGCCTCTTTGAAACGGACTGGTATCACCTGAGGAGGTACTGATATCATGTTTCAATCAGGGCTTTCTGTGGTCAATTGTGGAAATTACACAAATGCTTTATCCCAGATATACTGGCCCTCTAATTCCCTACAAATTACATTACAGATCCTCCCCCGGTTACACTAATCCAGCTTGAATAGTGCCTAAGTTTAAGGAAGCTTGTTCACTTAAAATGTAAACAAGATTGTACTGTTTCATTTCTGTAAGAACATAAAAAGAGGTATAAAGATATGGTAAACCTTATCATACACATCATTGCATACTAGCCCAGAACTGTCCCATTTTAAAGAGGCTTTGCATATTTTTCAGAATTATGCCTTGGAAAGCAACAAAATTGAAACTCACCAATAAAGAAAGTTTCAGGGGCTCCATCTTGACTTAGGAGTTTGGCTGTGCCTCCATCAAACCTCAGCCACAATCCAACTGCCAACACTGTTGAACCTGCCAGCTGAGCAGAAAATATACAGAATAAATTAGCCTTTCTTCTGTATTTAGTTATACATATTGTATATATCTGAATAAAGCATGATGCAAAAAACATTATCTTACATTTTAACTACTCATGTTCCCCCTACCTACAAAACAGGGCATCCCTGACAGAGACAGATCACAGAACTCCAAACCAGCCTGACCCACTGTTGTTTTTTTTTTTTGCTTTAAGAGTCTACACAAAAGTGTCCTTTGTGACTTTGTGAGAACTGATGTGACTTTGTTACTTTGTTTGCTTGTTAAAGTTCCCAATGGAATATCCTCAGCTGAGACAGTCCATTGATTGAAACTCTGTAAGATAAAGATCAGTGTTGTGTCTAAACACAGCCATCTGTCCTTCTGCAGGGATACCAATGACAAACAGTTGAGTCAAGTGTGTCTTTAGACTTCTCAGCTCTCCATTAACCTCTTAGAGAGTAATTTACATTAAGAACCACAAAGTGGGAGCTGCCAAACGAGTCATTAGTTTTCAGTGTTTCTTGCCAAGCTCCACTAATAGAACAGCAAAAAAAATAAATCATTCCAGTCCGGATTTGTTTAGTCTGTCCAGTGTTTCAGAAACATGCGTTCTTGACCCAAGAACGCTTGATGGGAAGGAACAAAGTTCGTATTTGGGTTCTGTCTGCAGTGCTTCAGCATACCAACTCTTTTGTTTTAAAATGGGAGGGATTTGTGTCAAGACTTTGGTCTTATATGCTTCTATTTTGTTAACAGCCTTCAGCTGAAGAATTCCAGGAATATTCAGACTCTCAGTGTTTGTTTATTCACAAAGTGATGTGTAATATTCTCAAAATATACTTAACACATACGTTTTATGTCCTCCCTGTGTCCCAAATTGTCAACCTGCCACTCCCCATTGCTGTGATCAGCGGGCAGGCTGTGCCAGTCTCACTGCCTGTCGTCATTTCTGCTGGAATCCTCCATGGCATGGCACTGTCCCCTCAAATCCCCACCATGCCCAGTGCTCTCACCCCTCCCAGCCACTACACCAAGCAGCCGACACAACAGTCCACTTCTTTGCCTGTCCATTCTAAGACAAAGGCATCGCTGTCCAACACAGTGACACAACGCTACAGAAAACCAATGACTGCAGCCACTGTGCCCTTCATTAGAGTATTCGTACACTAACCACTTGAGCAGATCTAACTCGACCACTTCATTAGTGCAATGATAGAACCATCACACGAAAAAGAATAGGTGGAGTAAAAACTGCACAGGAATGGTCTTTGAAAACTGTCTTTGACATGTGAAAGAACTGTTTGGAACAAAAAAAAAATTAGGTACATTCTAAAAATGTTACAGTAACAATAATTGTAGCTGTTGACATTTTTAATGGTTCTAACCGAAACACACGCTAGTTACTTCAATGTAGTTGGTTAAACGGACATTACTAATGTTCTCCAGATTTAAAAAAATTGACTTCCTAATCTGATACTTTTTCATCACACTTCACCTTTCTGACGCATCTGTAATTACTAACACTGCGATAAAGTTTGATTAGTGCAAACAGATTTACGAAGTGCATTTAAACGGAAATCCTTTTTAGCTTGCAGCAAAGGAGTGTGACAAAGGTGGGCCTGCTCTGAAGTGAACCATGAAGTTTCCATCACTCAGAAGCAAAACTACTTCTAACTTGACTGAAGGCAATTTGTCTTCATGTATTAGTCATTATAACATAACTTAAACTGTCACCATTAAACACTAATACATTCCATAAAACAACTTGAGACAGAGATCAGGTAAATATACAGTTAAACTCATTTTAGCCAACATACACTGATGAAGTGGTCAAACCAAGTCATCAAGTGGTCAAACCAAGTCACCAAGCCAGATGAAGTGGTCTGGGGAAACAGATTACCTTAAACCATTTAGGCTTAATAACTTAAATGGTTAAGCAATACATAATTCACTGAACTAAGTACAAGCGATGTGTTTTTATTGTTTTATTTAGGTGAATAAAAGAACTGTACTAGCTTTTCTTATGGCACTGATCTTAAAGCCCTTTGGACTTAAAAGTAATAGCTTTACTACTCCAGAGAACAAAAGATAACACTGCAGTGACGAGCCTGCACAGGGACACCTTAAGAAGCAGGGAAAGTGGTGCCTTTACAGCACTGATTTTGTCAAGTGTTGATTGAGACTATGTAAGTCACCAAATTTAGATAACAATCAAGACACTCAATCGAAGGCAGGCTAGTAATGACAACACAGGGATGGTAAGTTAAATAAGGTAGAAAGTCTTGCCCAGCAAACAGATATCATGCCAGGAGACAATGAGAAAGATGCGAGTTTCACTGAAACTATCAAATGACTAAGGGAAATTTTCCAAAACAAACAGTTATCAAGTTATCAATACATTCTTCTATCAAATTTCTACAGTGGCCAATCTAAACAGAACTGTCCATCATCCATGGTGAGTGTGTGTACATGCTTGTTTTATTTATATGTGCTGGAACAACTGATGCCCAGATAAAAACTAAAATGCATTCCATTACTAACTGGAGGCGGTTTGGAATTTTAAACCTTGTGAAAACTTTAAAAACAACCCATTATTGGCCTGTGTACATTTGCCTTTAATGTCAATTTAGAAAGAAAAATTGAATATAACACTTCTTAGTTACCTGGTCTTAACTGAAAATGTGCCAAAATTATTTCGCTAAAAATAATTACTCATATTTCCAACAAATTACTTTTAAGTTTGTCAGAAATAGTCAGCTTAAGTGAGTTCTAAGGTCTGCAGTATTTGGGTTAAGAGTTTTATGAGGTAATAAAAAAGTTATCCTAGTTATTGTGGACATTAGACCTCTTCAGCATAAGAGAATGGACAACTTTAATTAATAGATGAAAGTGCTGGGCCGTCAGTTATGTGTCAGTATAAAAGGAGACAACAACTCTAACATGATTCCCAAGCTTCAGGTTTAATCTCACATTTCAATTACCCTTCTTACAGCTCTCTGTTCTGCCTGAGATAAAGACATGCTGTAAAGCACATTGTAAGTATTACACCTTTGCCTATTCATTGCTTAGGTCAATAAAGTATGAGACATTTCAGTTTCAGTAATCTTTTAAGAGGTTCAAGGGCAGTTTTGTGGTATTTTCTGCAGGCACCACATAATCCAGGAGATGAAGAAGTTGGAGAAAAAACATTTGAAAGACTCTTGTTTTATGATTTACTGGATAAAGCCTCCGACTGAAAATACCTTCCACCCAAAACAACCTCATTTTCAATTATGTGCAATTACACTGAAATATTCCAGAAATATACTATGGTAAACTGGTATACTAGTTATTTATACTCTGTCTTATAAACACATTCAATCTCATGCTTGGAAATGCACAATAAAATAACAAACGGCTGAAGAGTTTAGAGGTTAGGTCAACTGTGTTGTGCCACTGCACAGCAAAGCAGGAAATTTCACAACAAACGTGTCCTTCGTCAGCACTGCAATACATGTATGCTAATACCAGATCATGGAAAGTTTCTATCTATGAATCTTCTTCTTTTTCTGTCACAGTAGCCTAGTCACTGCGGCAAGAAAGCCCCCAGAGTAGTAAACCGGCGAGGACTTCATTAGCACCTCATTATTTTGGGTCCCTCAGAAATGTGGATTCTCTGTTAAGGTCTTCAGCAAAAATACATAAACATTAAAACCATCAAGGTGCAGACACCCAGTACGGGCATTGAACTTCCTATCACCACAGCTGATCCAAAAACTGCAACAACATTTCAACTGTGTGAACAGACGCACAATAGTAATACAATTGTCTGGACGCACTTAGAATTCAAAATGACTCCCTACTTCTTCCACAGTGTGCTATTCAAATTATATAGTTTGAGTTTCTACACCCATACAGTGCACAATTTATCAATTATGGAGTTCTGTATACATAACTGAATCGCCAATGGCTCTTTGTACGGCACATTATACACTATTTGCTTGCAGGAGTATTTTAAGTGTATTATGTAGCGAGTAAGGAGCCATTTAAAACTTGCTGCTTATCTGTGTTACCTGTGTCCCGAAATCCCTGTGTACGGCATTTTGGTCAAAGTTTAGTTGCAGCAGCATTTACATGATAATTTTTTTCGATATCCCATAAAGTGATTTTGATCCTTATCAGACCCATGCCGATACCGACTATCGGATCACCACACCTATGATTACAATACACCAATACAGCAAACACAATACAATCCAATACAGTACAACAAATTACAGTTAAATAATACAACACCCATAATTATAACACATTACAAAGCATTATAATATGATACACTGCAATACAGTATAGTACGGTACAATACTATACAGTGCTGTATTATACTATACTATTCTATACTACACACATTCTATACAGCACACATAGGTGTACCTAGAGAGCATCAAAACGTTGAAGCGACCTAACAGTTCTAATTAGATCATTAGATCACGCAAATGCAAAATGTATCACTTCTTCGGGAGGTGAGCCACTTTCAGAGGCTAATTCAGAGCATATGGTCGAAACCAGTGAGCCTCCTGTAGGAGTGCACCAGTTGCTGGCAGAACAGCTGAGGCATTGCACATTTCTCACATTTTCATTTTTGATGAGCCTGATAGGGTCTCAGACAAACCCATGCAGGCAGGTACTGCAGCCATCCACAATATCTTACCCAGAAGATGAAGTTGAAGAAGAAAAGCAGGTATTTCACACATTTCATGCCGCCTTGCACTTTGCTCATTTTGCGCGTCGTCGCGTGTCCACCGTACAGCCCAGAGCGTGTTTTAGATCGAGCGCTAATTCCCCCAACTCGAGCTGAAGGAGCTGTCTAAGATGAACTGCTTGCTGATGGAGGAGGGCGGGTTCTCTAGAGAAAGGCTCCGAGTTTAACGCGCCCTGGCAGCAGCACCACCCCCCCGGCCTGCAGCAGGGAGGAGCTTCCCAGACCCCAGCTCAGCTCAGCCAGACCACCCTGGAATAGAATAAAGAATATCTTTACTGTCATTGCAATACACAGGGATGTACAATGCAACGAGGTAAGATTTGTAGCTCTGTAGATGCTGATCTCTTTTAAACATGCGTATACAATACATAAAACAGTGTCATATCAAATGGAGAATGTATCGGCTGTACCACAATAGGCCAATATTTAAGGAGATAAAGTGTGAAATCAAGTGGAACTGTATATCAGCTGTACCAGAACAGACCAGTATTTCATGAGATAAAATAAATAACTAAATAAATGACTAAGAACTAGCAGCGTGGGTGTGAAAATAAATAGTTAAATAACTAGAACTAACAGTATAGGTAGCAGCAAGATGGTATCAAGAATAAATTATTAAGACCCAGTAAACTGTATTGAACGGTATTGCAATGAATGGCATTCACATTTCTCTGTAATCGATGAGTTTAGTTTTTTAGACATACCTGTAATAAAGGGGCTAACTGGATGATTTCCCCACACACTCAAATATTTAATCTCTGTTCTAATTAAACCATTTCCTAAACACACCAGCTTTGTTTATATCAAGCTTTTCTATTATGGTTGCACATGATTGGACTGTGGTGTCACGTGATTTACTGAAAACGTTCCAGTGCTGTGGAAAGCAGGTATTTGACTTTACTCACTTTCTCTTCCAGCAGGTGTCATAAAGCTCTGCTCTGCATTTAACCCATTCACCAAGTGAAGCAGCTGGCAGCACCCGAGGAGCAGGGTGGGGGCGGTTCCTGGCTCAAAGGTACCTCAGTGGTGCCACAGGCAGCCCTGGGATTCAAACCAACAGCCTTTCCGATCGCAGGGGCAACTTCCCAACCACTAGGGCACCAGCTGCCCCTGACATGTATCCTGATAAAAGTCCATACCTTCAAAGGTGTTCTTGTGCTCATAATAATTGGAAGATGTTAGTGATTTCTGAAGTGAAGATTACTAGATGTGAAAACAAAACATGGCTGCTGGCAAACAAATGCTTCTCCATCCTACCATCTAATATCCAGGACCTCCATATCGACTCAGGGATAACGTGTCTCCACATCAGAAATAGAAAGCTGACACCAAACACTGTTCAATCCTAAAAATGTAGAGCACTGAAATTCAATTCATTTTACATTGACCCATTTTCAAGGCCATGTTTTCCGTTTCTTTAAATAGGTTGATAGTGCATACCCCTCCCCCAATGTACTTTATTGACTTTCACACCTTCACTTTATATCTGTGAGATTGTTTTGAAAGTGTCAAACCCTGCAATCCTCAGGGCAGACGACACCCATTATCTTCAACAGGGTGAAGTACAGTGTTTTATGTGCATGCGTTTGATTTATTGGGGTCATTTCCTTTCACTTTTAAAATTGTGAACAGTTCTTTCACAAGTACAAGGGTCAAAGTCCTCCCATGTGACCAGGTATTCAGAGAATTCCTCAGAGTAGCCCCCCCTTCTCTCTCTCTTTCTCACACACACACACACACACACACACACACACACTAAACAATACATCGGTCACAATTACTGTCAGTCCTCCCTTTCACACTAAGATGGTATTGTCTCCCGGCATGGGGTCACACTTGGGGCATTCCACACTATGATGTCTTGCCAAGGCTGAGAGATAATTCTTTCTTCACAGTTCACATTCACCATTATTATGATGATGATGATGATGATGATTAGTATTATTATTATTATTAATAATAATAATTATAATAATAATAATACACCAAATGACATGAAAACTAAGAGCACATGTCTATTAAGTTGAATCAGTCTATTTATTTGTTTCCAGTTTAACATTATTTCAGCTCAGGAAAATCAATAGATTAGGATATTTTAGAAAGCGTACATGGGCTATAAATATATTAAATAAAATTGTCAATGCTAAATTGACTCTTGCAACATTAATGAGTGACTTAATGCTGGCCTACTTCTATGCTTAGATTACAAGTGCACATTTGTTACAGGGGTGTGTGGGCTGTGTAGACCTGTCTTCTTATAGAAATTATAGTTTTGCCCACTGTGTTGCTATTTTGGATTGTTCTATCACACCCAGTAATCATTTTCTCTTCTGCAAACCGTCAAACCTTCCTCTGTGTTATATGTAAGCAGGAGCAAATACTTTGATGCCAAAACAAAGATCTTGTCAATACAGGTGAACTTAGCTCTGTGCTGCCATTATCTTATCAGACACACGTACACACATATGCACACACACAGACACACAAACAAATCTACACATAGATATGACACAGAAATAAGAAAAATATCACGCTAAGGTATAACAGGGACCTATCTTGGACACAGGTGCTTTTATTCTGAAAGTAAAGTGTAAAGTGACAATTTTTGTCATAAGTATACACAGCACACAGTGTGAGCAGCACAAAATTCTTCTCTGCATTTAACCCATTCACCAAGTGAAGCAGCAGGCACCCAGGAACACAGCAGGGAGAGTACCTTTACATTTACGGCATTTAGCAGATGCTTTTATCCAAAGCGACTTCCATTCCCTAACTACAGGGGACAGTCTCTTTGGAGCAACTTGGGATTAAGGGTCTTGCTCCGGAACCCAGTGGTCGTGAGCTGAAGGTAGGATTTGAACCCAAGACCTCTTGGTCTAGAGGCAAGTATCCTACCCACTAGGCCACGACCACCTTGTTCAAGAGCACCTCAGTGGTGTCACTGGGAGTCCTGGGATTCAAACCCATGACTTTCTGTTGCAGGGGCAACTCCCTAACCACTAGCTGTTAACATTTCGAATAAAGAAAATAAAACTGAAATTAGATAAACATACACAGCAAATTTAATTCCCAAAAACATAACTGATAGGAAAAGTTTTAAAGCTGTTTCACTGAACGTTGTGTTCAGCTCTGGTCCAAGCCTATGTTTACCAGAACGTTGTTTATCACTGACATTGAAGCAGAAGTCGGCCTTGTTCTACAGGGAGGGTTACACCCTGACCTCATACAGCAACACAGAGCAACTAATCACTTTAGCATCTGAGCGTAGGATTCAGCACTCTGATGAATATGGCTCCGAGCAGACCCTGACGTCCCATAATAAAATTATCCATTGAGTATTAGATTCCATTCATTCGGCCTGGAGTGAGTCTCCCCCTAGCGGTTAAAAATGAGAGGTTCCCCCCAGATCACGTCCTCCATTCAACAGGCCCTGTGGAAAAAATGCACTGTCCACCACACAAGGATACAGCTTGTTTTTTAATCGTTTTACTTGTAGGTATGAGACAAAACAATTTCTGTTCAACTGCTTCACATTCAGGCTTCATGAAACACCTAAACTAATTAAATTACATAATTTTAATTTATGGAGACGCTGAGTGTGTTGGAAGGATGCTGAGGAGAGAATCTGAATGTGTTGGGATGCTGAGGAGAGACTCTGAGAGTGTTGGGAGAAGGATGCTGAGGAGAGACTCTGAGAGTGTTGGGAGAAGGATGCTGAGGAGAGACTCTGAGAGTGTTNNNNTATATGTGCTCATGCTGATGCTGACTTTTAACTCTCCTACATTTATGTATACATAGCCAAAACATCACTGATGAGGAGGCTCTTCGCTCTAACACTGAATTCAGCTCAGTGTGTCTTGCAGAGTGACTTTTAGAAAAAATAGCTCGGAAAAGGTCAAATCTGCCAAATAAACGCTAGAGGGCGATAGAATACACATCTTTTATTTTCGAGCAACACACACGAGCTGCCTAGTTTAGTTCTAAGGACGTTTTTCAATTAATTTATAATAATTATGGTTATAGCAGATCATCTGATGGGATCGGTGTGTTTTATGCTCCTGTAATCTTCAGTTCCCATAAATTTCATTAATATTCCACTCAGAATGACACTGAATGACGTGATCCCCTTCTTCTTTTCTTTCCTTGGGGAGTCGTTCTACAAACAGACCCCCAAAGCTGTTAATCCCCTTTAAAGTGAGTGCGAAGGAAGGTTTCCCAGATTGTTAAACAAGCTATTGGGCGTTTCAGATATTTTCTCACTGCATCCCCTCGCAGGGCTGTAATTAGTAATGTTTTGTCCTGTAGAGGATGGTGACAAAAGAACAGGAAATTCAGCGCCGGGAGCTCATTAATCAAAGAATATTATTCATGCTGCCATCAAAGAGAATGAGCTATGTGTCTGACAGCTGAGTGTCTATCTGATCCTTTGAAATGATTGATAACCTAAAGCTCCTCTTGTCTGGATGGACACTGCTTGATGTTTATCTGAATGCAAGAGAGGGGAAAAGGAGATGGATAGAAAGAGAGACGTATCGCTTTATGAGGACTAAACGGTTTTCACCACAAATTCTAATTTTTATGGAGAAACTAAAAGAGCATAAAAATCACATTTTGGTTACTTAGGTTACGGTATAGTTTAGTTTTGGTGTAGATGAAGGATTACTGAGGAAATATTGCACAAATCAATAAAAAATCTATCAGTGTGGGTGTGCATGTATGTGTGTGTGTGAGAGAGAGAGAGAGAGAGAGAGAGTATCTCCACTACTGTTCATAAGTTTGGAATCACTTGCCATGGTAATACAGTGGGCCATGTTGGCTTGTTTGCATTTCCACAGTCCTGTCGCGGTGTTACACATGTAGCTTTGCTTAGCCTGATCTCCTCCACTCTGTGGTTTGTTTTGTTGCAGTACATTTGTAATGCATATTTACATGAAGCGTGTGAGACCTTTTCTGATGAGTCAGATGTATTAGCTGACATAGATAAAAGATAAATAATTTTGTTTTTATTCAAACTTTTGTCTGCCTTCTAATCAACAAATGAACAAACAGTACGTCGTGTTTATTATAAAAAAAATAAGTTATTTAAATAAACGTGAATCTTTCAAAATGCAACAGTGAGTGGAAGAAACATACCTCAACATTTATGCTATATTTGGCTATAAGTCACACGATAAAAATGCAAGACGTAGAGGTGCCGTTTGTGTTAAAATGTCTCACCGAGTACATTCTTATCAAAGTTGCACTGCATGTGATTAAAATTGAGTACTGAGCGAGGTGATACAAGGCGGCTACAGACTGAGATTTCAACATCTTATACATTGTTTGCAAGTCACACTGCGACATGGATCTAACAATCTTGGGCACGACATCAGGCTTGATGTTTGTAGACTGCACAATAACACCTACTGAATCATAAGCTGTGTTGCAAGTTTATATTAAAAAAATAAAACGTTATATTATTCAAAAAGAAAATGTTACCATCCATCTGCTAAGTGGGCCCATGCTGCATTCCAGTTACACTGCACAATGGTCATCCGAAATGTGCAGGACCACCATTTTCGGGCTATGGCCAAAGATATCATCATGTTTCTTTCCTGTTGATCATCTTTTGTCTGGCACAGTCCAAAGTCACCCAGTGAATGTCCACCATAAGGGATTTTTTTCAAAGAGGTTCCTAAACAAAGCAAAGCTGTTGAAAACACTGATTTTAAACTTTTGAACTGTAGTGTGTGAAAAGTTCTTCATAATGGTATTTGTACTCCATGGCTAGTCCTGGCCAATGACACGCCAAAAGTGAACACAAACAAGGGCACAGCGATGGACCTGCATGAAAAATATCTTTGTGGTTAACAGGATTTCTTTTCCCATGAAAAAATCTGGATTAAAACATGCAGGCATCCTGTGCCAAAAATGCTTTACCACAGCTCCTCATGTAAAACAATGATGGTACTACCTGTATGAGTAGTACAAGGATGTCAAACTGGGCATACTACAAACTACATTTTTATATTGGTTTTATAGTTTTTATTTTCTGTCAGTTTTATTGTTGAAAACCTTTGAGATGTCGTGTATTGCAGGAGACCTTGTTTGCAGTGGTATCCATGCTCCACACCATGACCTGGCCTGTTACACAAAGCAAACACTGAACACAAAGGGCTGTCAAAGGACCCTATTAGTAATCTGGTGAACTACTGGCCCCGTCCGTTGATCCACATGAACTCTGATCTTTGACACTGCATATCTAAACCCTAGGATTCAAGAGCCTCAGACATGACTTCATCATTAGGCCATGCATCTGCCCTTTGGCATGCCGCCCTCTTCGATTCATACAAAACTCTTTGGTTGACCACTGCCGAGGTCAAAGTGACCAAGCCACAACCCATATGCATTCCTCTCCATGCTGCCAAAACAAAATGAGATTGCCTTGTGATGACTTAATTTTTTTAATTTTGTTATATTTTATTTTTATATAATTATAGTTGACTTGACAGGTCAGTTATGCTGAATATTCTGAGTCTTTTTGCTAGCTTTGTTGAGCCAGGAAACATTTATATCTAAGCTCCAACCTCTCTCATATTTGCAAAAAAACAAACCATCTGGAGAGAGGTGCAAGGTAGATCTTTCCACATTAACCCCCCATGCTAAATTTAAATTGGACATTTTTCTCTCAGAGAGAAACGAAACCTGTGCGGGTCATTTTGGAATGTTTTAAATCAGGGAGAAGAATGCACAGAGTGCACCAGACATTTTTTTTTAAATGCAGCCCACAAGTGATGCCATATGTAGGTCCACATTTTTCAAAGGCTTTTCCAAGTTGCACAAATCCAAGAAAATCCTTGAAAATGACCCCTCGGTGACCCTTTGTTGTACCATTATAATACTGTGCTGTAATAAATATGGAATTATAACTCAGTCGGCCTGTACATTTCCCACTCAGTGTACCACATGCTCCAGATTTAATAAATAACAATAGCAATAACGATAACCACATATGTACAGTACATGCTGTCGTCAGGGAGGCAATTATTTATGTCCATCAGGAAAAATAATAGCATAATAAAAGGTTCTGCTAAAATGTTTGCCATATGACTTTTAAGTAATTTAAAGCCATAATATGATCGACAGTAATGAGGCATATCAACTGAATCCCCTCCTCATTTTGTTATTTCATGTTTGGGTTCTCATGAATGAAGTGTACTGGATCTCACACACATTAAAACAACATCAGCTTTAAATGTCAACCTTAACATCAATCAGATGTAAAAATGTTATGGGCCTGTTATGGTGAGGTGTTATTAGGATCCATAAGACTGGCATTCATGGACTTATTGTCAGGACTGTAGGCTTGAGGCAGACTGATTGCAGATCGGCTGTCATTGTTTCCAGGACTTGCGGCTGAGCACACATACACAGGCCACGTTGATTCTAATAAGTCTCCAAGCCACCAGGTTCTTGAATGAAGTCAATGCCCGCACAAACGTGTGAGAGTTGGTGCAGTAGGAGTTCCAGTGGCGACTGTCAATGCCCAGACAGCCCGAGCCAGCGGGTCTGGCCCCACTACACGTTGTCTCAAAGAAGTACTGCTTTTTCCTGACGTCATTGATGCTGACGTCTGGCAGCACCATCACCTCGTTGCCTGAGATGTCTGTCGCTTTGGTTTTATTTCCCACCCAGAAACTGACGCTCTCACACACCGAATACACACCACGGTGCTGGGGCTTCTGGCCTGCCTGACGCTTTGCCCTGCCCTTGGACCCCTGGTGCTCCGCAGGCTCAGAATCAGGTGGCCGCTCACTAAACAGCACGCGGGGTGAACGATAGCGCCTCTTGTTGAAGAGTTTAGGGTCCACCACAGGTGTTGCGTCTGCACCTCTGGTGCCATCATGCCCCTGATTGCCGATTGGCGGGCAGACATCACCCGATCGCAGTGCCAAAGTGTGGCTGCAGAACAGGAGCAGCACGGCTAGCATGGACCACCGCATGGACACACCAGGACCTGCATTAAAAACAGCAGCACACGGAACTGAATTACTCATATCTCACAGTGATGCAAATCAGCCAGAAACATAAAAGGTATCTTTATCACACCTGAAACCAGCCCTGTCCAAACAGTATTTATTAGTGCAGGGGTGTCAAACTGGTTTCTTCTGAATCACAGTTCTGAGAATACATGTTTTCTTTCTAAGCAGCGCTTCAGTTCATCTCTTTGCTATTTATTTGATGAATCATGTTATGAAGGGTCTGCTATCAGGAGTGCTGCTCTAGTATCAGATCCCTCACTTATTTACTAATAACTAATAGGTCAGTGCTGGATTTATGAAAAGGAACCAAGGTGTGTTTAATGAGACGAACTGTTGAACTCTGCAGAACTTTGGTGCAGAAGAAGCCCAGTCTGACATTTCTACGGTAGAAGGACTACTCCTTTGATTCCCTTGGTCTTGGAATACCCCAAGTCTCTCATTCGTGTGCCTTATATAGCATCATTGGTTGTAGTCAGTCTGGGCTTTTTGCCAGGCAAACATCCTGAATTAACGTTACCAGTTAGCCATGAAAGAGAGCTAACAAGGAGATAAATTAGAGCAAGAAATAGAGCAATTCAAGAAAATGTCACTTTCAAGAGAACACACAGGAAATAGCCTCATTCTTCAATGGCAGTAAAAAATAGCAATGTTTTATCATTAGGTATGGGCACTGAGCTAGTTTAAATGAATAATATGTAATTATACTATTCCCAGCGATAACAAATATGAATAAACACCCATGCCTGGGAGCTCTAATAACAAACATAAGTTTTGATACTGACTCATGTAATGGACTTTCATATTTCTCATTTAATTATGAACATGTACCAACTGTGCACATTATTTCACTGTTTAATGTACAAACGTTCACTTTTAAATAGGTAAGAGCAGCTAAGCATAGTTTACTTTCAGTTTCACACACTGGGTTTAGCTTAAACAGAGAACATTTGAAGGATGTAAGACCTCCAGACATATATTCTCTACACTGCAGTTTTACAGGTTTTGACTTCTGCCTCATGCAATAGAGAGTTACTCTCATTCATGCAGGAGCATTAAGTATGTGTGTCAACCGTCAGCAATAGTCTTTGTAGCGTGTTCTTTCAGACATATTTGGAACTAGTTTGTGAATGTTGCCTTGGTGTGTCATGGGTCTTAGGAACAGAGAAAATACGGAAATGGGTAGACAAAGGTATTATATGACCGGGATGGCAACAACACTTGCAACAACAGCAACCATCTATACAACAAAAATACGATTATCCCCCTTAATTGTCTGCGAATATGTGAATAGAATAAGTGAAAGATTTAAAAACACAAAGGAGCTTTTGGAAATTACATTTCAAATGTGCGACTTCTGTGAGGTAGATATGGGGTCATGCCTTCTCTACAGAGGAATACAGGATCAGAGGCAAAGACCATGAGTGACTTTGAGGGGCTTTGAAGGTGAGGAAAGGCCTTGTAAAAGCAATGACTTTGTTGTGACAGGTCATCTCAAAAATTCCCAGCTTTTCTCTCAATATCTGGATGATATGACTGTCTAGTTTCCACAGTAATGATGGCATAGTGCAAACATGTCCTCTGTTATTTTCACCACGTCAAAGTTTTGCATTTGAGTACATGCTTATGTCAAACTTTGTCATTGTAAAGTTAAAACTGTTGTAAGTAAAATATCATGTTTACCTTTCCAAGAACTTAAGGGGTTTCCTGTAACAGAATGGTATTAAAATGTGTTTTTCAAAAAATTCCAGAGCTGCAAGTTGTGTTAAAGACCTTGCTTGTCATTACTTGACTTGATGACTAGTATCAGAGGTGAAATGCAGGTGTGGAGTGTATTTACCTGTGAGACGTACCCAGGTGAAGTGTTTTTTCCGGTCTGATTTCAGGGTGAGTGTTGCTGGTTCATTGTTGTCTGAGCACCCACCATCAGGGCATCATCTCCACTGGGTTTCCTAATTCAGAAAGATAACACACGTCATCTCTTTTATATATATATATACACATGTCCATGCTCATGGATTAAGTTATTTCACTTATTAATACAGTCCAATAAAGCCAAAAAAGGCTTGGCTGTTCTACAATATATTTCGAATACAAAATTCCATATTCTACTTCTTCGTGTATATTTTTTATTTCCCCAAGACCCACTTATGATGTTTGTTTGGTTCTACATGCAAACATAGTCCAAAGCAATTTCTGCAGGACCATTTTTCAACTTTTGTTTATCCCTTAGAATTAAACTGATTGTTTTTGTAACTGTGTCTGAGATAAATAAATGACCACTGTTCTCAAGGCTTTCCTCTACTGTTTCCTCTATACTTCTCATTCATGAAAAGTATGAATCACAGGGCTTAAAGTCCTGTGGGCTAAAGAAATTGATCTATTGTTTTGTGTGACCTCAAAAAAACCCCAAACAAACAGCAAATTCAAATATTTTTTTGTAACCATAATTCCATATATGGAATCTCAATCATTTTTATTGGTCAGTTTTTCATGAAATGTTCAGACTGTTTTAAAAGGTGACTGGCATTTTCATGGTATAAAGAAATATAATTTAAGAAATATGCAGGTTATGAGTTTAGAGGGGCTATAATGGTGCAATGCTACACTCAGTTGGAGCCTGAATCTGGCTGGTCACAGACTTTCTGACCACAACCCACCAAAACTTTGCACTGTATTCAATTTGACTGCTTCTTTCAACACACAAACAAACCAAAAACTGATACAAAACACAGCATATCCAACACATAATACCCTCCATCCTCACACACTGCAGTTTGCGCTGCCTAGACATACACAGCCTCTGCCAGAGTTTGCTTGTCAAGCTAATGCCACTCTCGCAGTGTAAGGGCAGTGGTGTTTTTATTCCATGCTGGTATGTGGTGGTTCATTTATGCATATGTGTATGTGTATGTGTGTATGTGTGTGTATGTGGCTTTGCTGAGGTGGTCTAGGAAACCCTTCATTGCTGACCTAGAGCTCATTAGCTGTAATGAAGTCAGTTTAACACATTCCGTCTGGTGTGGCCACCAATTGTCCCGGCGACACGTAGAATTCAGAAAGGGAATAATCTGTCTCTAAAACCACCGAGCACTTTCATATGGTAACAGTTCCCCAATGGCACGTGTTTCAAAGGGTAATGTGAACCCCTCCACAGCAGCCACACACACACATTCTTATCTTCCATTATAGGCCTGCAAAAGCCAGTGCCTGCAGCAGAGCTGTGTGTGAGTACTCATGTGTGGAAAAGCCCATGGATGAAGCGTGGCTTTGTGCTGATTCTGAACTGGTGGCCTACAGAACTCTGGTGCCAGCCCTCATACGCCACACTCTGCATCCTCAACTATAGGGTGAGCACATTTTATACATCACGTTCTTATTTAAAATGTGAAATGATGATTTTTTTTTTTACAGTTGTCAATGACATAAATTAACAACACCATTCATTTAACTGTATTTGAAGCTCTCTTGTTCAAATAGTTTTAAGCAATACTTAAAACCCATGGATGAATTAACAAGCAGCAAACTACCAAAAGCTACAATTTGCGGACTGCAACAAGGCTCCATAAGTTGGATGTATGGGATATATATACACCCATTGAGTGGAACATGAAGCTGTTTTTACTTGATGTTGCTGGTGAAACAACATATTTTTTATTTGATTTAATTAGACTTTATATTTTATCCTGTTCTTGTCTCCTTGTGTCTGTGCAGTCGAAACATATGGACTTTCCTCTGGGATCAGTAATGTTTTCTGATTCTGAAAATCGGAAACTGCGACTGTGGAAATCACAAGATTTTTTGGTTCAGGTTCATGTGAACACACATAATGAAAATTATTGAATTATTGAAAGTAATATACATTCTCATTTTTTCCCTATATAATGATAACTAAACACATCACTCTTTACATGAAAAAATAGTCAAATTCAAACAAAAAAAAGAAAAAAAAACATGTGATTAAGTGGGATTAATTATGCAAAACAATACTATTCAGCATTCTTATCATTTAAAATACTTTTTTCCATAGAAATAATAATTTTTTTGTTCAGGCATGTTGTAGTCAGTAGAAAGGTAATATACACACTACCCTTGTCTCATGCATGCCAAAATATTGGGGCATTTTGCACTAATTAAAATAATATCCTAGTGCTCCAACTATACATTCATGCATCATGTTTAATTAAAGTTTGGAAAGTTATTATGACATTCAATTTAGGGAGGCCACATAAACTAGATATTTAAACTAGACTGTCAGCAACCATTTATATACAGAAACATTTCATGACAACTGACATAAACCTACATAAACATGTATAAGGGCTTAATCCAACAAACTGTTGTCATAACATTTTCTAAGGTGAAATGACATAAAAATTGGCTAAAACAGTCTTAATGACTACAGACACTGGTTGGAATAAGCCTTTCTAAATGTTTATGTAGGTTTAGGCTAGTTGTCATGAAAGGTTTACATTCATGTCATATAGCGTTACGAATTCCGGCCTTCAGTGAAGTGCTAACCATTCACACACACACACACACACACACACACACACACACACACACACACACACACACACACCTCCATACAGACAGATAGACAGAGCTTAATGAGAGACATTATGGGAGTTAAAGATTGATCTGTCCTGTCTGCTCTGTTCATGTTGTTATAGAGGGATCATTTCACTTACAAAGGCCAATAGAAGAGGCAGTCCCACTGTCAGACACTGACAAACAGACGCATCATTCCAGTTCTATTGTCATGAAGAGTAATGTGTCTATATCTCAGAGGTACAGCAGCTTTCTGAAGCATGATGTGATATATTGGAGCATATCTGACTCCTTAGGTGCTGACCATGACAAGAGGAAATGGGTCTAAATTATTACAGCAGCTCAGCTGGAGCGCAGGCAGCCCTGGAGGGGCTTAAAGCAGTGTGGAATGATCACCACACACCTGTGCCACTGCTCTGAAAGTGGACAAGCAGTAAAGTACCTACATCTCTGCTGTGGGAAAGGTCATCATTGGGGAATGTGCAGGACAGCCTCCCCTGTCAGACAGACAGGTCAGAGGGGCTTCGTGTCTGTCTGCACGTCTGTGTGTGGTCTGCATTGTTTCAGGTCTGCTTACAGGAGTGGTAACCCTATGGGCCACACTCTAGATGTTGATTCGGTGTTAGCTGACTATTTAATGAGGCAAGAAGTAAATGTTGATATGTTCCCACATTTACAGCTCAGCATGTTCCAAATTCAACTGAAATGCCCTTAGTCTATGTCCTGAGAACATAAAGGTATAGTTCGGTGATATACCTAATTTGCACCATTTTCCAGTTACTCCAGATGTCGTAGATCAGACAAGACATGATTGGTGTACAAATCTTGCCCCTTTGGTTTAGCACTGGGGTTAAAAAAGGTTAATGTCGCTAATGAACAGTAGAAGTCAGTAGTCATCCAAGCACTTTCCAAAAATATACATTACCAAAACTTCTCTCAACCTGCTCAAACCACATCCAGATCTTCATTAAGGTGGTGCAATCAATGTGATTTAGGACCCTGTGCAATATTCTGTGAGGTATCAAAATAAACCAAACCTCAGTGCAACAGAAAACCATTTCAGACTCTACTTGGGCTGGCATTTACAAAGCAATCAAAAGGAGTACTGATCTGTGATCAGATTTCAGTGTATTTAGGGTGGTAATTGTCAGTTGTAAAAAAAACTACTGATTCTAAATCAGGTGTAAGATGGTCTGTGAAAACATGTACAGAAGACCCTGTTGTCTACAAAAGCTGCTCACAGCATTCAGGTCCACTGTGAGGTTTTGTTCATTTTTACAGCTTGCAGTATGTCATACTGCGTCTTAAACCACATCAGCAAGTCTGCATGCATTTGATTAAGTGACAGATGCAGTTTGAGAGGTTTGAAAGGCATTCTGAGGATGCATTTATGGAAAAAGATTTAACATTATTCTTCCAGTTGTCACATCTGCAGGGGGGAACCAAAGGCAGGAGACACAATTGCAGGTCTTCATACAAAGTAAATGGCACAGGGGCCTACAAGTAACAAACCCCACCCAACTAAAACATACACCAGAAAGACGGATTGTGAAACGGTGGACCGACTACTCAAACACAAAACAAAGGCCCATATATACACACCACAATCAATGAACTTAAATCACCGGCCAGCTGTGTCCACTTGCCTGGCCGGAGTAGCTACCAACATAAGTCCACAGATACTAAATTTAAATAATACCGGCCTCTAGCGGCTACTCGCCAGGACATCACACCAGTGTTAAACTAGAGAAGCAAATTTTGTACTTCAAACATGGAGCTGATCAACTGCATCCGAGATAAGTGTATTTTTTAAATTAAATGTAAATCTAATGGATATGTACATAAAAAAAATACTTAAAGTACAGTTACATATAAAAACATGAAAGTGAGCTTTCCAATAATTTATCAATAAAAAGCGTTTAAATAAATGAAATGAATGAAAATGAATTGATGCTAAATTAATAGTGAATCTGATGGGAAGGCTTTAACTGACCATAAACGCAGCCTATTTGCAGAATACGACTGCATTGCTGGTTTGTGGAATGCTTAAAACAGAGAGTGTTTCTGACTGCAATTGAAAAGGCAATCAATAACCTGTAATGGAATACGCTTTGAATGATTCCCACCCAGCATGAGGAAACTTCTATTTCAAAATTGTGACCTGACATTGATGCTGCTGATATTTCCAGAAACAATAAAACACAGCCTCTCTAATCACTCATGATTAGAGCTTACCTCTGAGACTTTATCTTAAGGAAAATACGCACATTCCACAATTTTGTCGTATCTCGCAAGCCCAATTCCAAACAACTCCCAAACATCCAGCTGTTCTGGATAATCTTAGAGTTTCCACTGAGACACTCACTTGGGACACCGAAGACAGTAAGACAGTGTTTCACGTAAAACGTGACGTAGAGCGCTTCCTGAACAAACAGATGAAGCTTTGATTCAGATGTATGAAATGCTTTGGTCTAAGGTGTGTTACATTATCTGACACTTGGGATTCTGACAGAGAAGCCATCTGTGTGTATTATGTAACATATCAGACAGGAAGTACAAAATAAAACTGACAAAAAAGAATTTATCTTCTTTCACCACTGAGGTATAATGGAGTTGTCTAACTGGTTGAAAGAATAAGACAGTATATCTTAGGTATAATTCAGTAATAATACGTTTGAGAGCAGTGGAACCGCTAAAATAAATGCCCATTCACAGAAAAATAAACATATTACATTCATGTCTAAATTCAGGAGCAGTCATTCCAAGAGAAAATGCACTCCAAATGGATTGATGCTTTAGGCCAAGTAGTTTAAAGGAAAGTTTGGTTCACCTGCCAGCTAGCTTCAGCTTGCTAGGAATCTTGGAACCAAGACAACCTTTTTGCCCCATGGCCGTTGTTTCAAGAGAGCAATCTACACGGGATAATAGCATGCAATTGAGACCAACTGTTAAGTTTCCCATTTCTATGACAGCCCTACTGTTTCTATTATTTAGAGTGTCTAACATGAGTAAAAAAGCTCTATTGCCGTGCCATAACTGTCAGGAACTCGCAGCCATAAAGATGAGGACTCCTGAAAACAGGACACACATCTGTCAGACTGTCTGGATTCAAAACAGATGTGCTGGATCTTATGACCAGAATCAGAGGTAGAATTAACAATCAACTTAAACATCTCTCTCCTACCATAAAGCAGAACCTGCCTGTCAGGACTAACAGTCTCTAGTGGTAAAATGCCCTCTGCTCTTTTTGTAATGTTTTATGCAATGTAGTTTTCAGAACACTGCTGTGCTACCACTCACAGTACACAGCTGACTGGAAATGCAGCAGTGTGGTTCCCAGTGTGCCTGTTGCGTAGATAACCTTAACATGAAATGAGCAGAGTCACATACTATAATAGTCATGCAAAGTCTTCTGCATTTCCAGCCTTTAGTCTCCTGTATTGCCAACCTTTAATGACAACACACTACAGCAATACTTCATAAGTCCCAGACAGGAATCATTAAAACAGCGCAACAGCCACTGCAAACAGCATTTGTGTTTGAAAGCATGTGTTCTTTCAGTGCCAAAGAACTACACTGCCAGATGCAACAATTCCTGATTGGGACTTTAAACCCTTTCCTTCATCTTTCATAAACATAGCCATTAGCAAGCAATAGCCCCTCTACTCAGGTCCAAGTCAAAGATACTCAAAGTAAAAGAGACAGTAGTCTCTGCATGGACTCAAATCTCGTTACACTGCTTTTAATACTCACATAGTATATATATATATATATTTTAAATATTCAAAATACCAAATGGCAAATGCAACAGTTTGGGAGATCAGCCAGTGAACACTTAGTAAGGCCTCCTTTGGCAGAAATCATAGCTCCAAAATGTTTCCGGCCTGCTAAGAAAAATGTATTGTTTACACCAACGAAAGGTTGCGTCAACTTCTTTTCCATTCTTTTCTTTTCAGATTCACTGAAAAAGTACAGTATTCTGAGAAGTACATCCCTGCAGAGGATTCATGCCTGCATATTTACTAAGAATTGTATTCACATTGTATTTAGACCCATTTGTAGGCTCAGTGTAGACTCACTGAGCCTCAGGCATATTCCAACATAAAGTGTGAGAACTACTACTCCACAAACTACAGCTCAGAAATTTCACCTATTCTGTCAATGAAATCTAGGCAGTAGGCCACTACAACACTTAATGGCTTTTTAAAGAGTCTTCTGTCAAAGATTACAAAGACTACAAGGTTCAAAGTACCTCCTCTATGAATTGAAAGGTTTGGAAAAAACCCACTAGCAGAACAAAAGACGTATTTACGTTGATTCAGAATCTTTGGCTGGAGTATCGAGACTTTACAAGCAAGACGGAGACTTTACATGCCAGTAAAAGGAAATTACATCAAGGATAGGTGAGGGCAAACTATTTCATAGCTCAGGAATAAACACTTTGACCTCATTCTCTGAGGCTCGAAAACATGTCTCTCCATGGCTGAGAACCACAGGGCTCTTCAAAGAAGGAATATAGTAAACTCTGCTCTGCCTTTATCGGTTTTAATAGTTGCTTCAATACGTGTCTAAAAGATAAAGACAAATGTGTTCTGATCTGCAAATTAACAGATGTCTTTGTATTTTAGAAAAGTAGCAGTCTCTTTAACCAGAACTATAAACTCAAATTTGAAAGATTTTTTGAGAACAATCATTTTTTTGAGTGCATTGGTCTGAATCTTAAATGATCTGAATTTGGAGGTCATATCATAGGTGCTGTCTGATAGAAGCTGGACGCAATTATGGCATCACCACAGTCTTCCAAAATGATTTTTCAGGTTTTTCCACATGTAAAGGGATAGGAACTTTATGTCTGTTTAGATAAATAGACTGCATCTTGCCTCAGATGATACGACTTGATCAGATTGCTAAAATTCAGCATATGGTGGAGCATTTGGCTTCTCAGCAAAGGAATGTGTCCTCAGCTTTGCTCAGTTTCAGCCTAAGCCTCTGGAGGGGTTACGAAAAGAGCCAAGTGTTTTAGGGCTTAAGTGAATACAATCAAGTCACCGTAGAGTGCAAACACTCAGCCTCAGGCTGTAAGTTAGTAGTTGCAAGGAGGGTCCCTGCCCCTGTTGTTTTCCTCATACCACAGTTCATCCCAGATGTTCAGATTTACATTATGCTTCATGGCAGCTGTATACAAATGTCTTCGGCTCCTCTAAATATTGAAATTAGTTGCAAAGTTTAGATCACATGCATAAATCTTCCCCACGCGAAGCACAAGGGATTGCTCATGCACAACTAAAATAAACAAGGCTTAAAGGAAGCGATATACGCGTATTTCCTTACTACACACTATTTCACATACACCAATGACGATGTGTACACAAATGGAAGCTTTTGCTTCGGAAGAAAAGCTGTCATTATATATGTAATTAAATGAAGATGGATGGCAAACAACATGATTGTGTCTAACAGGTCTGACAGCAAAGAACAAAGTTTTGGTGCCTGTTCATATCCCCAGCTATCCCCAGCTAAGAATTCTTTTTATATGTTCTTAAAAATAAAGCTGAGAAATTTGACCAGATTACTCAAGCCTAATCTGTACATCAATCTCACATAGAAAAATAACTGAAGTTAAGGTAAAATTGTGTTGACGCAATTATTTCATTCACAATGAGATGATTTACACGTTGGCTCTGCACTGCAGAGTATTAATGTATTCAAATTATTTTAATTCTCAGATAAAATGACAATTAGACAGACTACAGTCCATGAGTGATTGACCATGTAGAAAAAAGCAAATTTTATATAATGAATATTAACACAACATTTTGGTATCATATATAAAAAGCAGCGAGGAACCCTTAGGGTTGTAAAGGCCTTATAATTTTTGGCATCAAAAATAAATATCTGTAATCTAGATATTATATTTAATGGAATCATGTTAAGTTTTGTTTGAAGTTCGATTGTGTTAGATTAACTAATCATTCTAGACTTTTTGGAAGTCTCTGCTGAAAGAGCTATGGCAAAACGGCTACATACAAAGTAATAAGTATGTCATTGTCCATTACAAAACACATGGAATGTCTTTTACAAGCTTCAGATGTCTGTGTTTAGTCTAGAAAAGCCAAAACATGTATAGGGCAAACATACTATTATATGAGAAAAATTGCAGAATTGGGTTTTTGTTTGTCCATTTCACAAATTTATGGACTGAAATGAAGGCTTAATTCTAATAGTCATGATTTATCACTGATAAGAAGGTAGGTTATTTGACCACGACCACCAGTCTGTAAGAGAGCAATCCATTCCAAACTCTTTGGCACGCGCTGGCAGAAACACTATGCAGAGATTTCTCCTAACAGGTACAGAAAACAGGGGAAGTCACTGACAGCATCGCAGAATGTACAACAAGGAGAATGTTGGCCATGGACCAAGTCTTAGATAATGGCCTCTAACATATTCCAACAGTTTATACAAGAGTGGAAAAAGGACGTGTGAGAGAATTTCTCATGGGCAAACATCTGCATATCTTGAACTTATTTCACAGGAAAAATGGTAAATATTCTAGACAGTTTACATCAAATTTCAGATTTAGAGCTGCATGGGGACAGAATGCATACATTCAGGATGTTATTTATCAGTGTGGTTCAGGATTAAAGCCATGTGTTAGCGCACTTTTGTGTTCTATGGCTGGCAACCTCAAAGGGAACACGAGACAGAATTTACTCTACTCCGTTACACACCACTGCACTGATATCCCACAACAGGGCACATGAGTCCGTTTTGGCCTGAGCTCTCCAATTTGTCATATTGTAAACAAGTAGTGTTTTCTTTCCTTCATTTTACCAACAAAGGTTTCACTTCAACCAATGTCTCGAAAGCATTACAACATTGCCAATCCAGCTGTTAATTTCTATTTAGTCTGGCCCTTGATAATTGACTCTCAGTCCTCGTGCAGAGTGTTTATTTTCATAGTGGTGCTCTTGGGCCGCACGTTTCTTTTCTCCCGTTTCTCTTGTTTTTCTTCAGGTAATCCCCAACTCGGTAGGGGGAAGCCCTAAGGTCGCCACAGTGAACCCCTTCAAGCCTGCTGGGGCAGCGCCTCTGAAAAGGGGTAAAAAAAGTTTAGTAAAAGTAAAAGATTCTTGTTCGCGTGATACTGCCTGATGTTTTAGTTGAGTCATGGTGTGTGGAATCTGCAAACTTCCAGCCAAATGGAGAGTACCCTAACAGAGGGAGTTATCACATGCCATTAAAAGTGTACTCAATAAATCTGCATGCTTTAAAAAAAAACTCTCTCTACTGCCCACTAAATATTTCATAAAAGTTAGACAGACACCCATGATCCTCAATTTGGTGCATATGAGTCAACAGGAGTTTGCTGAGTGTTTTAATGTCTGGAGAACATCAGAACTGTTGGTGTTTGACCTGTATATCACTGAGATAAGCAGAGAGATCACCTTAACTAAACACCAAGTCAAACATTCAGATATACTCATGGTAGCAGAATAGCCTGTCTTTCACACCCCAGTTTACTTATACAAACAGCCCATGACTGCGTAGTAACACACTCTTACAGCTGTTTTTCCACATGCTGAGTAAAACTCCACAAACCTGGGTGTCCCAAAGCTGAGCAATTGGCCCATGGTAACATGCCAGCATGTCAATGGATGTCAGGAGCTCCACTGCTTGCATGCGTGCACCGGGCATGTAATAAGATGTAATGACGGGTATTCATAAATTAGTAATGAGTGACTGAGGCGTAACTGAGACGGAGTTGATCATACCCATGCTATAATGCAGGGTGATGATAACGAGCACAGTGATGACAGTCAGTCTGGAGTTTTATCATTTGAGGCACAAGAGCAGCAGTTTTGACCTGATGCCAATCTCACATCCTCAGCACTATATAACTCAAGGTAACACGAGTCGTATGCATACCTTTGTGTGTATGAATGTGTGTGTGTGTGTGTGTGTGTGTGTGTGTGTGTGTGTGTGTCTGTCTGTTTGAGTTTGTCTGCTGCAGTTCGAATCACAATTGTAACCCGATGAGCCTGAAGTTTGAAGGAGAGGAGAGACATTCTAACCCCCACCTCAGTGGGACAAATGAGACTGGTGAAGTCTTTGGACCCAGTTACCCCTTCAGGCATTTTTATAGATTCACACAGTTGTGATCAGAGAGCTGCATACTAACACTTGAAAAAAATAGAAAATACCCTCTACAGGACTAATGTGACAAAGGAATAGTTTACAATAATAAAACTTACTTAGATCTGCTAAGATACTAGACATTGCTAGGACCAAAGTCAGTTCTACTAGAGCTTCCTCAATTGTTCTTGGCTTGGACATATAACTGTAAGAAAAAAACTTAAATGGGTACTGGATCTATGAGAAGGTTCTTTAAACTTAAAAACGGTTCCTTATGTTCATACATTCCACTGTCACTAAAATGGTTTTAAACCACGGAAATGTTCTTTCTGGCACCAAAAATGGTTATTCTATGGCCTTGCTCCAAAGAACACATTTAGTTAAGATAAACAAATTCAAGCTATGTTCCAAAAACTGTACTATCACAGGCTTAGAAGAGGGCATGTCTTGAGCCGGATAACAGGTAATCCATGCAGAAAGGGTGTAGGTGGCTCAAACCTCAGTGTTCTTAGTGTTTTGTCCTGTAATCCTTGCCAGCACCTTTTCTGTCACCTCCAAGAGTCGCAGTACTGATATGACCTGAAGATACTCCAGGGTTCAGAAGTTCCAAAAGAACTGCCAAATAATCCCAAATGTTCTAAAATCTGGAGAAGCTAAATCCTCCTGTCATCCAATGCAGCTCAACTCTGTAGTAGTTGTTGAGAAATAGACAGCTATGAAAGTAAGAGCAGGGAGTCCCTATGTCAGTGCCTCTGGAAAGACCAGCCCCTGGTCCTAGTGCCTGACTGTTTAGAGTCCTTGTTATCTTTATGACAGGACACCACCTGCTAAATATGACCTCTGTGGCCGAATCCGGTGTTTTACAGTTCTACTGAAACATAAACACAATTTAAAACATCCTTACAGCGTAATGTTTTTGGTTTGGCTGTGGAATACAGTGTTGCTTGGATATTAGTGACCTGTATTTTTTTCTTTTTCCTGTCTGTTGATGGGAAGCCATGAACATCGCAGGTGTCAACCTCTTAAAAGTCAGCTGAAGAACAAAACACCAGATAAATAGAAAACAGCAGTTACTGGCATTCCATACATGACACAGGCAGTTACAAATCATGTTGCCATGCGGCACATAGATCACATGACCCTAAAAGGTATCTAAGTACTTTATACATCCATACAATATTTAAGAAAACAATATAATTTATTTGCAGCCTTTTTCATAGACAGGTCACCTTAGGCCACGTTGTTATCTTGATTGACATAATGGTCCTTAGCCAGAGTATTCTGATTGTTGATGTTCTTGATGTACTACAGGAACAGGCTTTTGTTAATTAGTATTTGTTTGTAGTCTTGTCGTTCGTTTCACAGTCAAAGGACCTCACCAAGATTACATAAGCACAGGAAGTATGTGAACTTGGTGCCAGTTAAAACTACTTCTGAGGTCAAATGCTATTGAAACCATGTGCGTCAATACTGCACAGTGCTGTCGATACTGCACAGATCTCTAAAGAATGTGTGTTTTTAGAGGAGATGTTGGCACTGGATTTATAGTTCTTAGCAGCATCCTGAGGCAAATCCTGAAACTACATCAAAAGAGTTAAAATTTCTAGTCTAGGAGTTGCTCGTCCATGAGCCTCTTTCATAATGCAGAGGCAAAATTTAGTACAGAAGTAAACTTCAGTTCAAAGATGCAACTTCAGGCTGCCTCTCTGCATAATGTTTAATTGTGTTACTTAACGTTATTTTATTTTGTTAATCTTACTTTTGTTGGGAGTGGGTGACAAGCGGGGTGAGCAATCGCATTTAAAAACCACAAAAGGTACCTTTGTGAAAAACATGAGTGTTGCTGCTTGTATTTTGGGTATAAATAAAATTATGATTGTCAAACTTACTTTACTTCAAACCTTAAAACTACAAAAGATCATCTAAAGACATCTAGGGCTGCTGTTTGCATTTAAGTATTATTATTATTATTATTGTTATTGTTGTTATTTTATTTTTTTTTTTTATTAATAGTAGTAGTGTTAATAATAGTTCCTGAATTCATTTTAAATATTCCCATAATTGCCTTTATATTCATGAAGGTGGCTTTTTTACCCCTACCCTGGAAGAGTCTGCGTGCCACTGTTGATCACTGTTGAAAAAAATATGTGCTGTGATAGTGGGTATAATACCATCTTAAAAGTCAGTCCACTCTGTTTGGCTTTCTACTGCTGATGAAGAGTCTCCACAATGATGAACCAGCGTCTAGTCTTAAAGTATAAAAGCATAATTATATTGGGCAGCAACCAAAAGACCTCTCCCAAAAGAAGTCATTATTTGGCCAAGTTTTATTTCAAAATCACAATATCAAAGTGTCATAAAGATACATTTTTGCTATTTATCTCAGAAGAGCAGAACTTCCTATCCTAAAACATGATACGCTTAAAGTGCAGATGATAAACACCAGTGTGTGGTTCACACTGAGTGTTCCATTGTTTATTCCAGTATCTACTTATAAGGAATGCTCCTAGATAACAGGATACTGGACTGGAGCAAGGGCAATTGAATACATTCATACACAACTATAGCAACAGCGAGGAATACCTGAGATTGTACTGAAACATCCTCTCACCTTTCTAAAGGGCAGAGTTTAGGGAGGTTCAGATGTACATTTGAGTCACCACAGGTGGTTGTGTTTGTAGAAATGTTATAATCATTTCCCAGGCTTCACATTTTCTTGGAGTCTGTCTTTACTTATATGTTCTCTCATACTAAAATTCTGTATAAAAACTGAAAAACTACATATGAGTGGACAGCACATCTGGTGGCTGAGACCCTATAACTGCTGTCCATCTGTAGAGAGCAGAAGGAGGTGTAAATATGTCACTCTGTTACACAGATGTTTAAACATGCCGCCATTTTGAGTGCATTTTGACATTTATTTGACGCTATGATGTTATTCATAATTAAATAAATATTTCATCTCTTCATGTCCTTACAGCCCTCCAAGTATAGACATATTTTGATAATAAAGTCAGCTCTTGCAAATTCAAAAGAACTGAATTTAATTATCTGTGTTATAATTAAGCCTTTTATGACTTGCAGAGACAGCTGTACATTTGAAAAAATTTCAGATGTTCTAATCATTTGTTTGATCTGTCTTGCATAACTGAGTGGATGTATTTTTGACATTGCAGACCATCACATACCAAATGTTATTTTATTTCTTGTTGATTTAGGTATGTGGTCTCCTACTTGTTTCTGAATGTCAATTTTAAGCTAAAAGAAATAACACGTAAGGAATTTGATAGATCTGTGCAAAGCTGCTGAAAGCATTGCTCCAGTAAACAGACAATAACAGTACTTTCACTTTCCTTACCACAGCCCATCTGCTTTGAGTGACTGGAGTTCTGGAGTTCCTTAAAACCCAGCAGTGAAACATATCTGAAGTGATGTTTGATATTCACTAATCAAAAGTGAAGAACTCCTAGAAGTCTTTCCAGTTGAGTTTTAAATATATATTCTAAACTTTTGTAGGACAGTTTGCGAGGCACATTTCTGAAAAACTTCTCAAAGGTTTTAGTCAATCCCAAGCTAGGTTCCATTGTCATATGGCTTCTTGGCTATCGTGACTGGCAGGTGCTTTTGGATACACAGCAGGGAAGCAGGTAACTAGAGAAGGAACATAACTCAAGCAGAGACAAAACACTTTTCACCTCTGAGAGCGAGGTCAGATGGAAGAGCATGGCTTAGATGCAGCCCATAGGCCATAGTAACCACTCTAGGTGCACATTTGATGTCTGATTTCCGCCAAACGTCTCTTACATTGATGAAGTGTTTCATATCCATCACATGCAGCATCAACTAAACTGAGAAGAGGATCCAGATCTGCAGTATTCCTTCCAAAGTATCTAGCTGATTAACATTTGTGAATTAGCACAAATCCTATGTTTAGCGCCATAGCAGTGACTAACTGTGACTTAACCAGGACTCTTCAAGAGATGTGGCAGCAAAAATCCCTGGTAAATGTGGTCAGGAGAACGTTGCTCTGACTTTTGCAAGCTTGGCCTGATTACTGACACACACTGCAGTAAGTATAACCAGACCTCAGAATGGACACAGTCTGTTTGCATTTACCAGTCTCAGATGAAAGGAATTATATGATCATTTCCAGGCAGGCCTTTTCTCAAAAAGAAGCAATTCCTGAATTTCAAATGTTGTATCTGTTTGGTATGATTGAAATGGAAATACTTCTGTTGTTAGTGTTTCTTTTAATCATCAATTCAAATGGACTACCACTCAGACATGAAAAGACCATGAGAGTGAGATTAATAACGTAGCTGTTAAATAGTACAGTAGCCTACAGTCCACCAGGCGAAGGGGAAGCCATAGGTGAATGAGCAAAGAAGCTGGGGATACCAGGGATACAGAGCAATGGATGAAGCACCAATTAGTTTTACTTTACACAGATCAGTTTCACACTCAGGGGCAGAGACCTTTTAGATGTAAAACTATTACTGTGCTAAACTATTACTAGACTTCAATGCTGCCCCATCTCATCTGCAAGCAATTGTCAAATTTTGAAACTATAGGGGAACATGATGCATTTTAGCAGGCCAAACCTTAGCAATTTTCACCCTCTGTTTTCTCAGTTTTCAACATTCATGAAACATGGCATGAATCAATAAAAAGTTATGCCCCTTTTACAGTTATGGGCCCATTCCACATTTCACAACAGTCTTTTCTGTATTTAATCTTTTTTCTTTACCCTGGGAGTTGGTCCCAAGTGTTGTGTGTAGTTCTGCTTGAAGTTCTTGGAAATCTAAGGTTGAAGAAATCTAAATGTGGTTCTGGTGGTTGCCCACCAGTTTGTTGCCAACTGTACTCAACTGAGATTCTTAGCTTCCACTGGAGGCGGGTCTAGGTTTGTTCAGGCTGGCTTGTGGAAGACTGCGGAAGCCTTTCTGACCCTGTCCATGCCACACTGTCTGACACTCTTTCACCCCTGTCCTCTGCCCAGACAATATCTGTGTTGTGTCAGATGTAAAGGCCGATTTTCAGGCCGGGCTACATTTTTCAGGCTACAAAAGATGGCCAGAAAGAATTTCAAAAATCCTGAACTTCCTAGTTTTTTGAGGTGGACAACTGCTTCTTTGAAAATGTTGACCTGGTTGAAGCTTAGCTGACATCACCACTGAAAAAGTATTTTTTTGTTAGTGGTGTTCAAACGTTAGGACATTCGCTCAGTGTGTGATGCAGTCTAAAAAATATTTAACCCCATTACTCATATCTATAACCTAGTTTTCTTGCATGCTCATGTATTACCAGTTGTAACATCATTACTCACAGCCTGAAGACAGGAAGAATAAATATTGTAGCCAGTCAAACACCAAATGACTTTCCATCTAGGTAAACAGCCAGAAGGAATCCCCCTGTTCTTATTCTGTTATTCTAAGCCCACTGTGAATTATTTCCAGTGGCAGACATAACTGTGTGGTAAATGAGGTGAAATCTTCAAAGATATAATTATAGCTTTAAATAGGTTATGCACTAAACAAACATTGATTCAGATGTTGTAACCATAATCATCTGGGCTTTGAAATTGCTTGCTACTGGTGAATGATGAATATACTCAAACACTGAGCATTAAATAATGAGGCTGATTTTCATACCAATCACTTTCGCAGAAGAGAGATTCTCTGTATGACTGCAAATGTGCAGTTTCAAAAGGCTGCTTGTCCTGTCACATTCACCATTGAATGAATGAGACAGAATGCCTTTAATTTGAGTAATTTCCTTGTCTATTTTGTAATTTCAATTGAATTGGACGCATAGTTTGAGGTTCAATCAAGATTTTGGAAAATGTACATTTACCCTCGGGGTGCGGGGGGCATTTAGAGCAGAATCATAGATGTGTTAATGATATACTGTCTCCACATGGCATCTTAAAAGCCTGTTTAAAACCCCTTTTGTTCGTTTTATTCAATGTCAGCTTTATTTCCCCCTGTTATTACTTCCACAAACAGGACTGATATTTTGACTTCGCTTGAACTCATCGCCAACAGCACATTTTATTTACTAAAATTTCAAACATTGACCCTGCCTGATGTTTATCTCAGGTTTGCCTTTTTGATATAGGAGATCGTCCATTTTTTCCCTCTGCTTATGTGTTGGGAGTGGGGTGCGACCAAAAATGTGGATTGTTTGGGGGCCCCTGTGGACTGATTTGAAAACCATTTCTATGGTCTATAAATGAGGATGACTATGTTTGGTCTTTTTGATCATTTGCTGTCCATTCAATCATACACTGATGTGCCTGAAATTGCTGATTGACATAATTGTGTAAACTATTGCTAAACTAAGCTAATATGTAAGGATATGTTTCTTCTCCTTATAACTAATTTTCTGGCTTATAGCATGCAGTTCTGGGAACTACATATTTTAGAGTGAGATACATTTAGTTTGTTAATTATTGTTCTTACTGTTTTAGTGTCGCTGTGACAGGTGATTTCTCATCTGAGCCCCACGTATGTCAACTGTAGATGGAACTGAAGCTGTCAACAGTCATGGACATGTTTACTGAAGCCATGTCCTGTCCCTGCTTATTTACAGGGAAGGTCACATCACATGGAGTGTAGCATGTGGAACCCGGCTGCTGACAGATACGCACTGACACTGTTTGAATGGAAATGCACACACACACACAAACACACGCACACACACTGACACATGCAAGGGCTGCAACATATCAATGACATGCATGCACACACACACATACACACACACACAAATTGTCATGTATCATTGAGAAATACGTTGCTGTTAAATTATGATCAGTTCATTTTTTAAGCTGCAGTCTTTCCTGCCTGGAAGAAAAAAAAAGTAGAAAAAGGTAACAGGAACGCAAAATAGACTGATATGCAGACAGGCAAATGGAAATAAACAAAAAAAAAGAGAGACTCCACCTGTTTTGTAGATGCACACATTGAATCATTTCATTTTTCCAGATGTTCTGGAGGTTTCCCACCCATATCATCGGTCCGTATCCTTCCTCATCAATGTCCTGCACTTAAAAGCCTATTGACACTGCCCGATAAATGGCTGCCCGATAAATGGGATAGGAACTCATGTCAAACTGAATTTGAATGGTGAAGGTGGTACATCTATCTGCCACATGGTTCACTGAGCTTTACAGCATGAGCTTGAACAGAAATGTAATTCTGCAACCTTTCTCCAGATCAGTGACAACCTTCAGGCCTAAACAGCACTTTAAAATAACCGGCACAACTATATTACTTAATAGCCAAGATTACTTGCCCTTATTTACTCTGCTAACTCCAAAGCATTCTGTCTCACAGATATCTAGCCAAGTCTGAATACCCAGATACTCACGCAGTGATGGGGCACACCACTCACAGTCTGATTCGTTTACAATACTGCATTTGTGATTCTGTATTCTCACAATATTCAAAATGCACTTGCATTATCAAAAATATGTAGGCAATGTGACTCTGTTACTGTAGAAATGGTGGAGAAACACATCTCCATGGTTTTGTTCGCTAAAGCACGGATACATAGTAGGACATGAATCTCCATGTCCTACTATGTAGCTCCATGTCCTACTGGCTGAACAGCTCATTACATGTTCATGTGAATACAGAAAGATTCTTGAGTACTTTTACATGAGAACAATGAAATGATGCAAAGACAAAAGCTACACCCCATCCACCTCAGAGCTCTCACTTGTCAGATGCAAGTGCAGCATTGGCAAAGGAACAAAGTCTGCAGCGATGACAATGCATTACAAAACAAAAAGCTAATTTCACCTGTTTCAAATTGTTAAAAGATAGTCATTTTAACAATTTCATCGGAATCAGAAAACTTAATTGATCCTGGCTTCTTTATAATTTGACCATCTATTTGCCTAAGGCTTCTAATTAGGCAAATGTTTCTTATTTTAGCTATTTTTAATTATTTAGCACTGTTTTTTTATATAATTTTTGCTGATGCTAAGGTCACCATAGGTACTTTACATGTTACCAAGTTAAACCAGTTTTTGTTTACAACTTTGTGCTGAACACTTTCATTAAATATGCTGTGCTGAACTTCCTTTAAATTTTTTATTTCATCTAAATTAACAAATGCATTTTATCTAAAATCCACAGGTACGACAGGCCATGTGCTTCCTGGTCTGTGAAACAGCAATTATACTGTGAGCCAAGGACCATTTGGTTCTTGCTTTTGAGAAGTGACAACCCCTCAGTACATGTAATAGAGGTGGGATATCAAAAGCAGCAAAGTGTGACAGCAACGTTTTTATCAACCAGCCACCACAAAGTCTGCAGTATTAGTTTGTAAGATGACTCAGATGGCAGGATCTGTCTCCGGTCTTTGGCTGCTTTACCGAAGTTTTCTTGGAATCTGTTGAAAATTGACTCAAATGGACAAAACCTGATACTCACAGATATTTGGCAAGAAGTTGAAGACCTGCTCTGTAATTATAAATGAAAGTCAAAAAGTAAATCTGACTTGCAGGTGACTTGACCTATTCGATTGCCTTTGTACGACCCCCACACTCCATCAGACACGCACACACACACACATGCGTGCACACACACACACACACACACACACACACACACACACACACACACACACACACACACACACACACAC
>JBBIGA010000106.1:19468930-19498930 GCA_037576975.1 Alestes dentex | reverse complement strand
AGGGGTGTCTTCATGGTGCACTGAGGCAGGAGGATCATGGGGCAATTTAACTGATTTTGAGCTCCCCTACAGTATGTGGCAACTGCGTAGCGGTAGGATTAACTTTCTGAAAGTGCTGAAGTCACTAATCTATGCACTGGAGGTAAACGTGTCTAGGCTGCACCTGACGGACTAAGACAGTCATGCTGTAAGTTGTTCCACCCTATAGTCCTGCAGGAGGTATTGTGAAAGTGTGCTTATTTGCAGATTAACCCGTTTACTTTCTTTGTGTTACCATTTTTTATAGGATGAGTGATATTGTTGAATTGTTAGCATCTGGAACATTTTTACACAGTCTGCCATAACTATTCCTTTAAACTCTGAAGTGCTTTGTGAAACAATGAAAAAAGTTCTTAGGATAAAAGGGTCACTTACATTTACTGCCTCCTGCTGGCATCATTCAGTATGAAACACCATTCAGCTTCACTGACAGCTTGGCATTGTGCCCTGTTTAGTATATAGTATTCTATTTAAGGAAAATCCCTGCTCAAAACTTTCCAGGAAATTTTGAGCAAGCATTGTTTGGAAGAATGAGACTATTCTAGATTGGCTAGTGCAGATACAGAAGCCAACTGTTCTAAGAAAGACATTTTAATGACACTGATTTTATGTATTTACAAGAATTGTTGAGCAGCCTGTTCTCTTCACATGCAGTTTTCTAATCCCATCATTATGATCAATGTTTTGGGTCACGTGCAGTGATACTGTAAGTAAAATGGAACAGATGCCGTTTGGTTCTCACTTTTCCTTTCTTCAGCTTAATGCAAAATCAAGTCACCGTACTGTTTTTTAAACAATGTCCAATAAATATGCATTCTCACAACTGAGCTCTGTATGGCCACAAGAGGGCCTTAACTGCCTTTGAAACATGAATCCAACCCAATTGCTTTGCTGACATTCACAATAGACTTTATAGTTCAGCCTCATTATTCTGAGGCCGTAAATCAACTCTTACAACCGGTTACAGCCGGCAAGCTGCTGCAGCTCGCATAATTAACACACAACCAAACTGTTTAAATGGAAACAAAGCTCTTCGGTTAAATCAAACTTTGAAAGGCAGTTTTCTCCAGTTCCCACCATACAATTTTTCCATAAATATGGATACAACATAAAGTCCTGATCATTATACTCATGCATTTTGTTTTTGATGTAAACCCTCCAGAGGAACAGCAGAGGCAGGCTGACCCACCAATGGCTTGTTAAGGGGAAAGTAAATTAATTCTCTCCGGAGATGCTCACAGAAGATGCCAACAACAGATGCACACACCGGCTGCTGGCAGACTCAATTAATTAGTTAATTAAGCTCGAATCTGCACTGAAGAAAGAGCATGCAAGGCCTAAAGGAAAGCATGATGTGGTAAAGCCCCAGCATGAAAATGCACAGCAGTCATTCACTTTACCAGACACGCTCATCTGGAGTCAATCTAGTTTTTATCTGTTGTTATTGTCATGTCAAAACCTTGTAACTTCGGATTTTATTTTGTCTACACTGTTTGAAAACACCAGCTGGCCTTTATACTGTGTGAATGGTTTATGATGAATGGAGCAATTGAAATGGTGAATGAAATTCATAACTTTATAAGAGAGACAGTGTCTAGTCAGTATATAGTCAGTTTAGGCATTATTAGATAAGAAGTAACATGGACTGTACAATGCCAGCTTATGAACACTTCCTACAGCTGATGCAAACAGCCCACTTAAGAAACGACAGCCTTTTTACAGAGGCCCACACTTTTTGGATTATGTAACAAAGCGTGAGACTGTCTTTAGTTTTATGAACTGTAGCTGTTTTCAAACTAGGTTGCATAATTACATTGCCCTTATGCCCACTTTAATAAGTGTGTTTGCACCCAGCCATACACAGCTCACTGCAGCACACTAATCCTCGTGGTGATTGCTTTCATGTTATGGAATAGCTATCCCTCCAAGAGAAGATGAAGTCATTAATAAAACACATGATTTATCAAACTCAAAAAAATAACGGTGGTGTAAATGTACTTGATTGGTATACTGGGAATGGGGAATCCTCAGGGCCTTCTGGGCTTCAGAGGAGTCCTAAGTATTTGTGGGATTTAAAAATGTGGGATTTTATAAATCATTTTTATTTAATAGAAAGACATCTAGGAATTCAGGAGCTGAACAGGAACCAAAGCCTTACACATTAGATTTACTACTTTGGAACTGATTGAGGTATCAGTCAGTCACATTTTGATTTACTATGGATGGGACACATTTTCTGAGAAAAAAAATGTCTCTCTAGGCCTTCTGGCAGTCTTTGATACATCACTGAATAAAAGCCATAATTTAGCGTAGAACAGTGATGGTAACTCTGTGCCAGGACTGAAAGAGTACCAGCAAAACAGCAACACACAAAGTATATGTTAGGACGTATACGTCGAGATTTTTACAAGCTTCAAGTAAAACCTGAAACGTCTTTTGAAAGCTTCAGATAATCTAGACCAGGGGTCACCAACATGGTCCCTATGAGTAGCCCGCAGACTATTTTCAATTCACCAGCGAGCAGCGTCTAACATTTCATTTTATCCTGATGCTATTCTTCTTTAATGACATTTGCAGTCATATAGATTTGAAAATGACAACATCTTAAAAAAACATTTAAAACACGTTTATTATACATGAATTTTAGATAAGTTTAGGTAAACTCTGTTCTAGTGTATCAAACTAGTAGCCCTTCGTATGGCTCAGTGCCCATGAAGTAGCTCTCAGTTTCAAAAAGGTTGGTGACTCCTGATCTAGACCAAATAAAATATTCATTCATCATTCACTAAGCCAATATTCAGGATTGGTTTAGTTATTGTATATGACTATAAATCCCACAGGGGCATAAATTAGCATTATCCCATTATCTTAATTTACGAACTAGTCCTAATATTAATGGTTTAGTCATAATTTAATCTGTTTATCGGTTTATTTGGTAATAACTAGTATTTCTCTTTTGCTTGCATTATTTTGCTTAAACTAATGCCTAAAGGGAATATGAGTAAGAAAATACTGCATAAATGCCATTTCTTGTTTATCAATTATTTGTAATGAATTCAAATGTGTCCCCTAGTTACACATGAACAAAATAAATTAAACCACATGAACACAGGTATTATGTTAAATATCAATCAAGAACATGCAAATTATGCTTGACTTTTTTATTCTCTTGAAATTGGCTCCTGAATTGAAAACATAAGGTACCGCATTTATGACCTCTTATAAAAGATTCCCATGGTAAGGTTCCATGGCAACCCTCAGGCTATACCTAGATGAGGAGTTCTAGGTGTGAACGCAGACAGCTCCATGCAAATTGCTCCTCTTCCGTGGCGTTAACATGCAGCAGTCATACCTGGCTAACAGGAGCTTTGTGAGATGGAGACACATCATAGATCACGGCAACAGCTCAGGGGCCGCGGGAGCAGCTGAAGCCCCCCACTGATAAGCCAGAATATTTATACCTCTCTCTCTCTTTCAGTCCCATCTGCGCCCAGATTGTTCTCCTTTTCATAAATCACTGGGTTAAGGCAATTGCACACAGGCACACTCGAATGAGATTTTTGCACTGTTAGGCAGTGGGAAAAAAATGGAAAAAATGGGGGCTCTTTATTGTTGGTGTGAGGGGGATGCTAATATGAAGGCCAGGATTTTGAAGTGATGTCTACACTTACATTTACACATCAATCAAAGCCACCTGTTCTGGGGGTGAATCTGAGAGCCTTGTCACATAAAAACTAAAGCAAAATAAAACAAAAAGAAATAAACAATTAAAAAAATTAAAAAGACCATGACAACTACACCATGTTTAGTGTTTCTCTGCCTTGTGCAAGTGGCTTAAAAATAACAAACAAATAAATAAACACATACATTATTAATACATGTAAAAAACACTTTTCTCAGTGTCTCCCAAGTCACTACAGAGATTTTGATTATTTTTTCTCTGTAACAATCAAAATTAAGCTTTGTTTAGGGGAAGTGAGCAGAGATACTGGTCTGTCTTTTCCTCTTCAGTAGTAAAAATTCAAAGATAATATGACCTTAGAGGTAAAGGCACACATGCCTCAGGTTCTGAGCTGGAAACTTGACTGTGCACTTTCAGTTCTCCCTCCAATGCACAGCAATATCAGAGCTGGCTCAAGCACTGCACGAGGAGAACTTCCTCCTAACTCTGAGCTTTCCTCTTCATCATCATCATCATCCTCTTGAAGATAAAGAGTGCAAATCCCATCTCTAAATCTACGAGCTTAGCATCTTATTTATGTCCCTACCCACAAAACAGTCCCTCCCCGCAAAAAACGTCTGCTCTCCCTCTCTCTCTCTCTCTCTCTCTCTCTCTCTCTCTCTCTCTCTCTGTTCTCCGGTGCCAAAACAGAGCTAAGAAGCAGGTCAAAACTTGTGGGCAAATGGACATATGCTTAAATAGCAGCTAACCCAAGCACACGAACAGACTGTGTGTGTGTGTGTGTGTGTGTGTGTGTGTGTGTGTGTGTGTGTGTGTGTTCAAGCCAACCTCAGTCTTACGGGATTTTGTTTCTTTTTGAGAATTATACAAGATGTAAAATCCATTACCCATTCTTCAGGACTAAAGAAAACACACATACATCTTATTACAATCACACAATCTAGCTGCTCATTTGTTTTCATTTTCTAGCAATTCTGGACTTTGACCAATGACTCGCATGTTTGCCTTTGGCTGATTTGTGCAACAATATTTTATGAAATTGAAGCTGTTCATTTTACATAAATCCAGTTTTGCTTTCTGTTTATGTCCTTCTTATGCCCTTACCCACCTCCTCTTGTCCTGCTCATCTTTATTAGAATGACATTTAAGTGGCATTTAACCGAGACAGAAATGACATTTCCAAGCTTGACGACTTTTGTAGCTGGTAGTGTTTGACATGTTGGTGTGTATTTTCCTTAAGAAAGCTCTCTTGTGCAGACTTTTACAGGAATGATTGCTGTTCACGGAATGCTGTCTGAAAATGAAGCCCTCCTCATCACAGTAGTCTCTCAATTCCATACTACTGTGCCTGTCACTCAAACAGAGGCAGAAGGGGAGATGATTGCAATAATTAGTCTGTAGCATTAACGGTTCCATTGTTTGTTGTCAGAGATAATGCTGTTGGGGAAAACAACCGTAATCCAGATGACTGTTACTTTGGTCTTTGGTGGTCTCTGAACATTACCCAAGTAGGACCAGTGATCTGAGCTAGGAGTGATGGGCTGTCTTGTAGAAACATCTAATTTATATATAATTGTCTAGTTTGCAGTGTGCATATTGGGTATAAATGAAAAAGCAGTCTGCATACTTCATAAATGTAGTATGCATACAAAGTATACACATAAAAAGTAGTATGCAAACTTTGCCAAACAATATGTATACTAAGGGAAGGAGTATACATACTCAGTGCATACATAGATAATTACAGTTTATACATTTTAAAAAGTACTATGCATACTGAAAAAGAGCTATTACTTATCATACACGAAGAACAGTGGCAGCAATGCACTTGAATGACATAACGGTACATCTTGGTAGTAGCCAGTACTGGCACTTATTTCAGTTTACATTAACCTTATAAGAACATAAGTACACACTGGCTTACAAGATGCCACATCCTACACAACAGTAACTCCATATGTAAAATTACAGAGATTTTTATCCTCTGGCTTTACTTTCTCATGACAGAATGCTGGGTCTGTGAGGGCTTTGGGAAGGTGAAGGATCCAAAGTATTGTATTCATGAAGACATATCTGCTGGAAGAATCTCGATTTCTGCACTTATGTAGAATTGCTCTCTTTTCTTCACTCCATGATAAACATCCTACATGATTCATGCACCAAAAAAAGACCCCTGTTGCCTGCAGAAGATGGTAGCGACTCATGAGATCTAACCCACTTTTCACAGAGAGCAGAGCGGCTGATGTTATCTGGATCAGGAACATTAAGAATAAATATCTGAATAGATGATTCCGGTGATGTTTGTGTCATGTGTGGCTCACGGAAGTAGTTTTTTCTCAGTGAATGTGTACGGATGTGGTGTAAGGCTGGTATCTGTCCATCTCGCCCACCATGTTACAGTCAGATCACAGAGGAGCCTTTCTATCAAGTTGTTGGCTCAAAGGAACATTGTGAAGAGGCATGTGGGGCTGTGCCTTATATTACAAAGGCTTTGTGTGGCATTGGACTTTAGAAATGTTGAAGATTTAGTTTAAATAAGCAATAGGCATTTCTCACAATTTCCCCAGAAATAGCAGCTCTCCTTGTTGGTTTGGCTGTGAACTTCAAGCTGTACATCCTTTGAGAACAGCTGTGCAGTCTAGTCTGTGTGTCCAAGTCTAATGGCTTAAGGTTCTGTGAATTATAGATTATCAAAGTCCATGTAAAATAATTGTGGTGTTTCACGACATATACTGCATGCAAGTAGATAACAGGCTAACAGGCAGGTCATATGATAAAACAAAAAAGATAGTAAAATGGCTGTTACAAGCCTCAAATGTGAATATACAAGACTGCTAACATGGTGCTAACATAACTGCAAATTCCCATGGAGTGATGGAGGAAATGAACACTAACTACTTAGATAAACAATGGCTAGTTATAAAGCAAAATTGAATGTATGATTAAATGGTTGGCAGATCTTTATGATTACAGAACCATATCTGGCTCTCAGTGTAAACAAAATTAAAAAGTTTATGTAAAGTCTGGAATATCTCATGCCTTCTTATACATCCAGGTAACACATGGATTACCAGATGCACTTTTTCTTTTCCCCACATGCCATTCTCTTACTGTATGCTCAGACATGTTTTTTTTTTAATTAAATGTACTAATCACCATGTAAACTGTGATGCTTAGACCTATTCTAAGCAATTCAGATTCTAATTCCCACATTGTCTGCCTACGTTGTCAGCCTCAATTTGCCCTCACATTAAATGTGCACACTATACAAAAATGCACATAAACAGATAAATTGCATATAAAAATGCATATAAACAGTATATTTTTTAGGTGAGCTAAAAAATTATACTCACCTGCCTAATATGCTGTGGGCCCTCTGTGTGTTTCCAAAACAGCTTCTACTCAACATAGCATGAACTCCACAAAACCTCTGAAGGTGTGCCATGGCATCCGACACCAAAACCTTTGCAGAAGACCCTTTAAGTCCTATAAGTTGCATGGCACAGCCACCGTGGATCCCACTAGCTTTTCTGTCAGTTCTGACCCATTTGTCTGGCCATAATACTTTGGCATTTGACAAAGTCTTCACGCCTGCCCATTACTACCCCATCCACGTGCCATCTAATACATCTGTGAGTGCCCTTCCAGCGCCTGAGGCTGCTCAAGATTTCAAGACCGATCTCCACTTCCAGAGCTCCGCCGTCAGGCCCTGCAGGAAGCCAGCGAGACTTACTTGGTGGGTCTGTCCGATGACACGAACCTGTGCGCCATCCACGCCAAGAGAGTCACCATCATGCCTAAAGATATTCAGCTGGCCCGCCGTATCTGTGGAGAGCGCACTTAAACTAACTGCGCTTAAGGTCCCCAATACTTCGGTTGTCGCACACGAGGTTCTTGCCGTGGACGTCCTGGGGGAACCACAACCTACTGACTGTTTTGAAAAACGTCTTAGGACATTTTTCCTAAGGACATTTTCCTTAGGACATTTTTGGCAAGACCTTTGGTTCCCCCTCTTAGATGTTTTCTTTATTTGTTGTTTAATAATCTTTCTATTTTTAATGCCTGAGATCTTGTGATGAGAAGGGCACTATAAATAAAATGTATTGTTATTATTATTATTATTATTATTATTATTATTATTATTATTATTATTATTATTGTCATCATCATCATCATCATCATTATTATTATTATAATGATGATTTTTATTATTAAATCTACTCAAAATTATATATATATATATATATATATATATTATACATCTTTTTCATTTTTAACTCACTAAACTGAATGCAACCATGACTGTAAACTGCCTTTGTTTATAAACTGTAACACCACATCAGATATTTTCTCATTATGAAGGAGATGAAACAGTAATGAGATTCTGTTGTCTGTTTACACTTCTTACATTGCTAATAGTTTTGTTGTAATCACATTTACTGTAACTCATATTAGGCCTTGATGAGTTCCGCAGTTGCATCTGATCACTCTTCATCTTGCTGGAGTCATGCAAGGACTTTGTGAGATATGTAACAGGCTGCAGACAGGACCATCTTTTCAAACAAGTGTTAACAACATTATTTGACTTCTGCCCTGGAAGCTAATGTCCATGTTAAAAAATCAGGTAATCCTTCTTTGTACTCCTTACTCTGTTTTATTGATGATGTTGGAGTTGTTGTTGTTGCTGTTTGGTTCTTCCTAATAGGTCCTATTAATCTTTCATTACTTCTTACTTTGGTTTTCTTAACAGTCACTGCAATACAGCTGCACACATACCATAGATCACAACAGGGTCTAAACCTAAAATAGAAGCCCTGGATATCGGATCATGCTTTAGGATCATGAATGAATTATTAACTAGTTCTTTCTTCACCCACTCTCTCCCTGTCTTTCCCTCACTCCCTTTCTCTCTCACTCAGCTTCACTGCTATTCTTTATAACTTTATAAAATAAAAAAAAGAATTCAACATGTCTAAATTGTCTGCAAAAAAAAACAAATTGGAGGGCTTAATTTGAAAGGTCTTGAATAAAATGTAATTCATCCCAAGTAAAGGCAGTTTTAAACCATACTGCATTGCTATGTTACTGCAGGATGTATATATGCTTTAACTGATGCAAAGACAATGCAAATACATATTTGTTCAGTCCTAGTCCATATTAAAAAAATTTTGATTGCTTAATTACTCCTATCTACTCTAAGTGAGGTTTAGGTGGGTCAAAACATGAGTCAGGAGATCGATAATTATGTGGACATGTCACCATACAATGAGCTGTGTCATGAACGAGGAAACCATTGTGAAAACCATCAATATTGAACCACTCTCCAGTATCCAGTTACAAAAGGTACATTAGAAAAGATGTGGAGTATTGCTCCAGCAATGCTCTACATCTTAAAGCATGCCATTGAAATCCCCAAGGTTGTGTCCAAAGAACAGCACATAATCAAGACTTGAGCCATCTCCCATGGCAACCGAGCAGGAGTCCAAGACCTTAACCAAAGGTTCTGAGAACTCAAACTGTCAAATGCACCATAATAGACACTCACAACTGAATGTGATGTTTCAAGCTATGTGAGATGAATCTGAAGCTACTTAGTTTCTTCTTAGGCATCTTCTGAGGAGGAGCAATGCCCCTAACAAATTACAGTTATCATCAGTGATAATGCATGCACTTAATTAACTTTATAATTTAAATTTGATGTCTTGTTCTGTGAAAAGAAAAGACACTCTTCATGTGTTCGCTATGTATTTGTATTATTTGAATATGCGGGAAGTGCTAATTCCAAGCTGAAGATGCAGGATACCAGTCAAACATAAATCGAATTCATTATGTAATGCACTAATTAAATATATACTTGTGATTATATTTAATTAATTAGCAATGTAATAACTTGAACTTCAACTGCAAAAGCTTTTAAAGAGAATGTATAGCTTGTGTGTTCGTGCTGTTATTTGAACACTCTTAGTTGGCATGACCTGAAATTAGTCTACCAACTGAAACTAATCATTACTGGGAATCTGAGCTTTAATTCATTTGCACAGCCCTAGTTAATTACACTATTCTACACTTGGACATATTCTTCTTATGGAAACCATGCTGAACAAAGCTGCCCTGGCTTTGTTATGCAACACATTATTGATATTGTCGTAAAGGTGGGGGAATGGTCAGTGAAGGTGTTTGGCTCAGGATCTGAGGTGAAAAACAAACACTACACACAAATGCATGACCATATACACGCACATGGGCTTCTACTCATACACACATATGCATTTGTAATGGATGAAAAGCTCTGTAAACGGTACTTGTGGGTAATGCTGGTGTGCATGACAATTGAAATCATGTGGTTTTGCTCTGTGAGACACAGATTTGTCTGTCTACGTGTAGAGTGTTTCCCCACACTGAAACGGGGGGAGAGAATCCAGCCAGAGAGAGAGAAAGAGAGAGAGAGAGAGAGAGAGAGAGAGAGAGAGAGAGAGAGAGAGAGAGAGAGAGAGAGAGAGAGAGAGAGAGAAGAAACAAAGAGAAAGGAAGGAAGGGAGTGTCTTTAATTCTGTACCTTGGGAAAACCCATGCACTTGCAGTGCACGTGAGTTGGGGAGGATGTGAGTGAGTGTGTGTGTGTGTGTGTGTGTGTGTGTGTGTGTGTGTGTGTGTGTGTGTGTGGGTGTGTGTGTGTGTGTGTTGTGTTGAATGCTTGCTTTAATAAGTTAAGCAAATGGGGGGGCATGATGCATGTTGCAGTCTCCATGTACCCCCCCTCCCCACTCCCCATCTCTTTCTCTCTCTGCCTCGCTTTATCAGCTCATGCAGAGCCCATGGGTAGGGGGGATTCCACCCTGAAGCATGCACACACGCACACACATGCAATGGCTTGAGTGCTCACACAGTCCCCGACCCAGATTCGCTGAATTTCCATTGGCTGATGGGTTTAAACTCAACTGGTTATGGGTTTCCTCCATTCTGTTCTAGAACATTTTTCTCGGCACTGAAAAAATAAGACACTGAGAGAGAGAAAGAGAGATAGATTTGAGAATCTGGAACCCACGGCATCCCTCTACTGTGACCTTCACAATTCATCTGTGCGGCTGTCGAACGGACCAAGGAATCACCCATTCTTCTTTATGACATTCAATACTGGAGGGAACTGACCATCGGTATCTGTATTCAGTCCACGGCTCAGTGTAGAAGCCATGTGATACGCCCATTAAAAATGCTGCTTAATCTGTACTATGAGGCATGCCCAGACAGAGCTTGCAAACACAATGCCCCGTTGATGGCAACAGCTTTTGAAACAATAAGACATTCCTGTCCAAAAGATTAGACCAAACAAAAATTTCTTGTTTTTAAGATCCATTCATGATCCATTTATGGTAGACCCTGTCGTGCAGCCCTGCCAGTATTACTCAACTGTAGTTTTTAAATGAGAACTATGACGAAGGATTCATCTGCTGTGGGATCTAGAGCTCAGCCTCTTTGGAGAGTCACTAGTAGGCATCTGCTTGGAGAAAAAAGAGCAAATTAATCTTTATTCGAGCTGTCGAATAACAAGGAAAGCCATCGCGCTATTTGTTTATAACACTGACAGCTGCAAAATGGTGTTTTTACTCTTCTCCATTACAGTGAGTCATTGGTCTGCTCACTTCCAGTCTTACAGATGCACACTCTTCTCTCTCTCTCTTTCTCTCTCTCTCTCTCTCTCAATATTGAGACAGATGCTACCTTTATGTCGAACACTGGACAAATGCACACAATTTAAAAAAGCCCAAGCTCAATATCAGAGAGAGTGCAGTCGCTTGGATTCTGAAAAGAAACTCTGTGATAGATTATCTGTTTACTTACTGTGCAGTTGCTTCTAATACTTTCCAGATGAATTGGGTGGGTAACTTCCTGTGGCAAAAGCAAAAGCACAAGACCATTCATTATAACTATAAAAGAATTCCCATAATAGGTTAGATTCAGGTCCCCTACTGTTTATTTGGACAGTTTCTGGTTTTTCAAAAATCAAACTTAGTTATTCAGTCAGCCAGGGCATGTTTTGTGCCCACATTTTTTATTTGCACTGGAGCTACAGGACTATTGTAGCTAGCAAGTGATGGTAGTACCAAGTTGATACTAAAATTAAAGAACAATGGTGCCATAATTAGTTTTTTCGATGACGCCATAGAATAACCTTTTTTTCCCTAAAGCACCTTTCAGTGGATGATTGTGATGTGAGACGTACAATGTGTGAAATTCTTAAGTAATAGGAGATATCTGGATAACTTTTTTGAAGTTTTAAATACCTCCACATACCTCTGGGAAGAACCCTTAAATTGCTGAATAACCATTACATTATATGAAAGTTTTTTACACCGTTAAAAGGCCTCCACAATCTCCAGCATCTTTGACACATATGGTTCTTCAGGGAACAAAAAGGGTTTGTCTAAGACATTTCACAGAGAACTATTGGTGGCACTTTTTTATATTGCCCTAAGTCACAGATTTGCTACTACCTAAAACCCTTAAGTCTTTAGTGCAGTTGGTGGTCCACTGAATTTTTTACTGAGCAAACTGATTTGGCAAAATCCTTAGGATGTCATAAGTGGTTCGTTTGAGGTGTAGAACATTTTTGAGAACGCACTGTACTCTGGAGGGAGCACTGTGACAAAAGCACCACCAGGTTATTAACAGCAATTAGATTCAGGTGTTCTACTATTATGTATGATACTTTCTAGCTCTGCTGCCATCAGTGGGAGGAAAACATAATTTGCTTCCAGGTCTCCAGACATGTACTTTTCCCTCTTCAACCTCTTTTGCAAGGGGAGTCAGGTACATAGCTCTGACCCAATACCCCAGGGGGTCTTCTCTGTGCAGCTCAGCCAATCTGTTATACTGACAGAGAGACTAATCCATGGGGCTAGGACCTCCATTCATATCTCCACCATGACCTTCACATTTAATCTGTGTAGCTGTCAGACACCCCAGTGTTTAAAATGCACGGAGACCCCCCACAATCTCTCTACACCATATAACCAACCTGCTCTTTAGAATACTCAACTAGGGGATTCAGCTGTTGGTGCCTATGGGGGCTCTCTGTCTTCCTTTGCAGGTCATGTGAAGGTTGATGAAATTGTAGCTGATACCTACAAGTTTTGACATTACTGAAAGCCCGCTGATGTATAAATTTACCTGAAGGACAAAATTTTGCAAGCAGTGTCTGACACTTTTTCAGTTTCCTTGATATTTTATGTCTTGAGGTATTGTAATGTAAAAACTATATTTCTTAGTGCATGTGTGTGTGTGCATGCTTGTGTGTGTGTGTATGTGTGTGTAAGAGAGAGAGAGAGAGAGAGACTGACAGAGAGACTTTCCTCTACCATGGAGGTGGTTGATGAAGTGTCAACTCATATTCTCATGACGATGGGGATGCATGTCATGTTTGTTTTGGTGGTTTCCGTGGCAGCAGCTGTTCGCCTCTGAGTGGTGGCGTACCCTCATTAGCAGAGATGATTATCAGAGACACATCCACTGTGCCACACACTCATTTTTAACAAATATCTTTCAGCTGGGACATCAAGTAAAGATTAACCCCTTAAATAGAAAATGATTCATTTCTTCACTGTCATAAAACATAACATCCATGGATAGTCTCATAGTAGTTACAAAATTATAAGCCTGCTATTGAAGGGGTGAATATCTTAAAAAGATCCACTTTTATAAGCCCCTAGCAATATTTTCAGAATGTTTTCAGAACTAAAAGAGTTAAAACCACTGTTAAATTACATGTTAGATAGTTGTACTTTTGTGTGTGAGAGTAAGTTTTGTTTAAGTTTAAGGAACCGTCACTTAAATTAAAAACGTTCTATACCAGTTCCAGCTCTTTCTTATGACTATTTGTCCAGTGCAAGAACCATTTAGGAAACTTTTTTCTTTTAGAGTAGTAGCGGCAGCTACTACAACCACGCTTATCCCTTAATTTCCCAGCTCCTGTTCAGATCTCTCCTTGCGGGCTTCCTTAACAGGCTGCCTGTGGTTGTTAATGCGAATGCGTCACCAGCTGGTGTGACCTTGAACAATGTGAGTGTGTAATGATCCTGTCTGCCAACGGTCTGCTGATCAATGACCCCAAACCCACAACTCTATCGATTTCAGCCTGTATTACCCACCAAGTAGCTCAAACTCCAAACAACAAAGTATTTCACATTCAACAAGCCAAGACATGCAAGGGACTTGATAGCTGGGAGTTGATAGCTGAACTGACTAACGAATTTTGAGCTCCTCTGGATACAAACTTTTATAACAGAATTTCCACTCACACATTATGATTATACTTATTATAATTACAACAATTATAATAATAATTATTATTATTATTGTTGTTGTTGTTATTGTTGTTGTTGTTGTTATATGGCTGTTGTTTAATAGTCTAAGATGCAGAAACAGAATCAGAAAGATTTTTTTCTTCAGAAAAATCTGTTTTTATTTTCTTGCTGGTTTGTTTTCCCTTACAGTAGTAATGCAAGTAAAGGAAAATTACTTCCACTTTGTGGCTGTACGACAGTTCCTTGACTATGTGTCTGACTAGTTAAAAGTGAAAGCCCCACTTACATTAAACCCTTATTAAATATGCATCACTATGCAATATTGAGTGATGGAGGGGGGGCACAGTTGGAAATGCTCATTAATATTCAATCACTCAGAGCTCTTCCTCTAGTGGGAGATGTATCACTTGTGGGGATTTCTAGTGATTACTGCTGCCTAAATAACCTGTTTGATGTGCTGCTGGACCCCTGCTTTCGTGGCCACTCATATTAATAGCAGTGCTCAACACAGAGCACTATCAGGAATGTGAAAAACCATTTAGAGATCTTTACAAATTGGCTGACATACTTTAGTGTAATGTGTACATAACCTTGCTGTCAATATAACTCATTTGTGCATTGTTAGTAATTAAAAACTCAAACAATGTTGTGCATCTTAGCTAGATGGCTGGCTTATGCATTGCAAAGCAAATTTAAATTCCAGTCTTACAGTGTCACACACGTAAAAGTAGTGTAGAAGATCTGAAGCTCATTACGGGAGAAAATAACATTTAGAAAACAAACAGATTGTGGATAAAAAATCCAGTCATGGGAGCAGTGACAATGTGCACACTCATGCTCATAAATGCATTCATGCATGACAGCATGCACACAGCTCCTCTAACCACAGATAAATCTCTACAGCACCATATGATTGTTGTCATAACAAACCTTTAATTTTCATTTTACACCCCTTGAAAATGCCAGCTGCTCATTACACTGTGTGAACCGTTAATGATAAATGCATTAGTAGAAATGGTACCAAATTACATTTTAAAATTACTAATGTACATAAAAATGTTCTTTTTTCCAATAAACTTACACATCAAGGTGTGATTTTTTTCCTGCAACGATGCTGGATTTAATGAGCCGAATCCAGCATACAATGTGACTGATAGACATTACTTTAACTCCAACCTTTATTATGTCATTGCATCACTCTACATAGAAAATGATGCAAATTGGTAAATTTATTCTTCTGTTTTAATAGTTACCAAACAGAAAGAAGAATCTGTGACATTCACCTCCATTCACTCTGGTTTATTTTGCTTGTCAGTTCTTTCTCTGCACGTTCAGACTACCCTACACATTAGCAGGGTAGAGTTTGCTGTAGAATGCTTGGTCTAAATGCTCATGAACACCATGACAGTAGTGTGTTGTATTGAATGCTAGATGCATGCATTCTCTAGACATATTCATTGCTTGGATATAAAATGCATTTCTCATGCAAATCCTTTGCAAATCTTATTTATAGAACCACCTGGAATTTCTAAGCACCTGGAAATAATCCTTTAAGCAAATTGAGAAGACACTGAAAATTTGTTTTAAATTCAGATTGCATGTTTCTCTGTGTTTTCTTAGACACTGAATTGATGATACCGTATATACTGCATTGTCCTAGAAATTGTGAACTGTACACTCTGTAATTTTGTTCAAGCTCTTGGAAAAGTGAAACGTGAAAATAGCTATGACACAAAATGCACAACAAATAAAAAAATCAAAACACTGAAATTGAGAGAAAAATGTCTTTAAAGTTCTCCATGTGTTTCTTGAAGGGGTGTATAGTCTTTGACCAGAGAGAGGAAGAGAGAGAGAGAGAGAGTCTGATATTGTGTGCATGGAAGGCAGAGACATGGGAGAGAACTGCCACCTTAACGGCCCTGAAATTTCAATAGATTGCGCAGAAAAGTGTCATTCCTCTCCAGGCTCTGTTTTCTGACAGTCTGCAGGCGAGACATTCACTATTCACCGTAGAAATATCCTTGAAACCAAAGAACTGCAGCTTATTATATGGAAGATCTTACACTGTCCTTGGCAACAGAAAGTTTTTGGCCCAGTGTTTTGTAATGTGCTCGGATTCAATTTAACTGACTCACTTTTCAGCACTTGTGAAATCACTTTGCCATTGCATGAGAACTGACTAGAAAGAAGTTCAACTCACAAAGGCCAAACTGGACCACAGATGTGTGATGACCTTCATGTTGTAGTTAGTAAAGGTACAAACAGTTGTTTTAAAGATTCACTTAAAAGTTCCTAATTGGTTCTTGGTTAGACACTTTGGGTCAGTGGTATAGGACTTTTATATGATAGGGAGGTTCTCAAACATACATTTATACTTTTCAAAAACATTGTTTTAAATTTCAGTATTACCCCAAATAAGCCTTTTCTGAGAGTGGAGAACTTGTGGCAATTGTAAATTGCATTTAGCCTTTAAACTGATGCAAAAGTGTTGCAAAAAACTGTACCAACTTATTTTTCTAATAAGATAGTGACTGATAAAACAAGATACACCTTTAAATAGGTTTCTTCAAGGTGGTTCAGTAAAGGAAATGTACATGCACATTCTCATGGTTATGTGTAGAATGACAACTCATAAAACCACTCATAAATGGTTCTTTTTTTTTCCTCTGTGACTGAGAAACTGTAAATGGTTTTTGAAAGATTTTCTTCAAAAAAGGGATGCATACAGCACCACCGTGGTTAAACATTTCAAATAAACTTTCATTGGTACCATATAGAACCCTTTTGCTTTTCAGGGTACATTCAGTACAGTATTTAAACAGACTATAGAACAGCTCCAAAGAGAATTTTTTCCCGAGTAAAACCATACAAACATGTAAAGGGTAAGGAATGAAAACATTTTATTTGAAAGTAATCACAGAGAGATATTTGCAAGTTCTGCCATCATTCACACAAATGATTCGAATATAACAACAGAATCAGGAGCACTTTTATTCATCATGCAGGGGGATTTTGTCTCAGGATTTATATTGCTACTCATGCAAAAACACATTCTATAATTCTCAGTGGACAATATATGGTCTTAATTACTGTTCATAAGCTTAACAGTCATACAGAAATACAATTGACCTTTACAATGCATTGATGTAAACATTAACATGCAGTTTACAATTGATTACAATTTACACATTTCGGATCTTCATACATTATACATCATCTCACACCTCTGTGCAGCTGTGCAGCATTTTTTTTTTTTACTCATCACACCCTGAGCCCCAATTTTAGAAACGTGATTTTAAGCTCCGTCAACTAGGCGAAGTTGAAAGAATATGTGAAATCACCATTCTTCAGCTGTGGCCTACGGTGTGAATTTGTTTTTCCTACAATGTGCAAATGCTTTTTGGCTCACTTTAAGATGTGAACATTTCGATACGTTAAAACGCTATTCGTGCCACAAACACATGCTGTAAATGTTTGCATTTAAATATTGCGTATCTATGTGCATATTATATCAGCTGTCATCTGACATTTTGTGTGTTTATTTTTCTTCATTAACATCCAAATTCTGATCTGAATAAACCATCAAATTAAAGACAAACTGTCCACCTCCCTCAAATTAGCCTCAAACGTGAACACAGCGCTCAAATTGCTCGTCAGAGGTTCCAATCTAGACTGACGGCCTGAATGTTTTGTGCTGAAGCCCTAAGACTTTTGTTATGTTTTGTTTTGTTTTGTTTTGTTTTCTCGCGGACGTTTATCGAGGTGTTTATTCGATAGTCAGTCCAAACCCGAGTCTGCTTCTGCTCAGGCCGCAAATCACGACTTACGTTCAGTCACGATCCAGCAGAGCAGCTCCGTCCTACCTGAGGATTCTCCAGTTTCAGCACCATGGAGAGCAGCGTGCTGCTCGGTTCCACCTCTAGACACGGAGAAAACTGTTCATTCAGTGGAATCGCTTTCTCACACCCTTCTCTGTCCTCAAACAAGTCTCTCAGGCTGATCAGCTTTTCTAGGGAAACAAAATAATAATATTTTCTTGGGCAAATAGACGATTCCGTGCGCCCCCTCCGTGTTTCTCCACTTGGCTCTTTGGGCTGAAGCCTGTTGAGTGTCTGGCGCTCGATGCATGACCAGCTCGTTTCAGCACACCATTTTTGTCTTCTTCTTTTCATTAACAGATCCTGTTTCATTCTTACAGAGATTATTTGTGCTCGGTGGTCGAGCTCGTGGTCGTTTCTGTGAGTGACGCCGCGCGGTTTCATCACTTCTGGCTCTTTTTTAATTATTGTTACTCCTTCATTCACACACTCCATTACACGGGCCGCGGTTCGAGGGTAGCGCGGTAAACAGAAGGTGATCCTGAGCGACCCTCTTTAGTCGTCACGTCACGTTTCGTCTCCGATTGGTCGTGCGTGGCGCGACGGCGTGGCGGGAAACGGTCGCGCGCGCGCGCCGTGGGCGGGTAAAAGAGCACCGCGCGCTCATAAAACCCCGCGTGCGCCCCGCGCTGTCGAAGGAGAGGAGGAGAGGAGGACGTGATTACAAAAAAAAGAAAAGAGGGGGGAAAGGGAGGGGGGGAGAGACGCGACGAAAGCCTCTCGGTTTTTACTCTCGACAGCGAAGAGGGAGAGGCAGGGGCGTGCGCCTCTCTGTCTCTCTCCCTCTCCCTCACTCTTTCCATCTGTCTCTCTCTCACTCCTTCTGTCTCCGGTGGACCCCCCAAAGTCCACCGGGACGGGCTGGTCCGTCATCTCGCGCGCATGGACGACCACTTCAACTTGATCGACTCTCCGTCGGCGCGGCGGCGGGGCAGTGACGCGGAGAGCCGCGGCTCGGACTCGGAGCGGGGGGGCCCGGACGCGGCCACGGTGCCAGTGCCGGTGGCCGTGGGCGAGCTCCTGGAGGAGACCGGCGCGCTGCCGGCGCACGTGTCGCTCGAGCGCTACGAGCCCGAGTCGGGCTGCCGCGAGCGCGTGGTCATCAATATCTCTGGCCTGCGCTTCGAGACGCAGCTGAAGACGTTCAGCCAGTTCCCGGACACGCTGCTGGGCGACCCGCGCAAGAGGATGCGCTACTTTGACCCGCTGCGCAACGAGTACTTCTTCGACCGCAACCGGCCCAGCTTCGACGCCATCCTATACTACTATCAGTCCGGCGGGCGCATCCGGAGACCCGTCAACGTGCCCATCGACGTCTTCTCCGAGGAGATCCGCTTCTACCAGCTGGGCGAGGAGGCCATGGAGAAGTTCCGCGAGGACGAAGGCTTCATCAAGGAGGAGGAGCGGCCGCTGCCCAGCCGCGAGTTCCAGCGACAGGTGTGGCTCCTGTTTGAGTACCCGGAGAGCTCGGGCCCGGCGCGCGGCATCGCCATCGTCTCCGTGCTCGTCATTCTCATTTCCATCGTCATCTTCTGCCTGGAGACGCTGCCCGAGTTCCGTGATGACCGCGAGGCGGCGGCTGCAGCTGCGGCGGCGGCGGCGGTGGTGCCGCTAGGAAACGGCACGGCGCCGTACGGTCCGGGCACATTCACAGACCCGTTCTTCGTGATCGAGACGCTGTGCATCGTGTGGTTTTCCTTCGAGCTGCTCGTGCGCTTTTTCGCGTGCCCGAGCAAGGCCACGTTCTCCAAGAACATCATGAATATCATAGACATCGTGGCCATCATCCCGTACTTCATCACGCTGGGCACGGAGCTCGCTGAGCGCCAGGGCAACGGTCAGCAGGCCATGTCTCTGGCCATCCTGCGCGTCATCCGCCTCGTGCGCGTCTTCCGCATCTTCAAGCTCTCGCGCCACTCCAAGGGCTTGCAGATCCTCGGCCAGACGCTCAAGGCCAGCATGCGCGAGCTGGGACTCCTCATCTTCTTCCTATTCATCGGGGTCATCCTCTTCTCCAGCGCCGTGTACTTCGCCGAGGCGGACGACCCGGCCTCGAGCTTCGGCAGCATCCCGGACGCCTTCTGGTGGGCCGTGGTCACCATGACGACCGTCGGGTACGGAGACATGCACCCGGTCACAATCGGCGGGAAGATCGTGGGTTCTCTGTGCGCCATCGCGGGCGTGCTGACCATCGCGCTGCCCGTGCCCGTCATCGTTTCCAACTTCAACTACTTCTACCACCGCGAGACGGACGGCGAGGAGCACGCGCAGTGCCTGCACGCGGGCAGCCGCGAGCGCGTGGACTCGGCGCAGGGCGAGCTGCTGGAGCGCGCGCGCAGCGCCTCGTCTCTCGACAAGCCGGAGTACGTGGCCATCGAGGAGGCGCTGCACGGCGCCTTCAGGCAGCCCAGCTACCCCACCCAGAACAGCCAGAACTGCGTGAACGTCAAGAAGATCTTCACAGACGTGTAGCCGGAGCGGACAGAACGCAGGAGCGTGCGCCTTTTTATCCTCACGCACGAAAAACAGGGAGACCGCGCGCACTAAACCCCCAGATCAGATCAGATCAGACCAGACCAGACCTGGGACGCCAGACTGAAGCTGCTGCTGGTGCTTAGGCCGTTCAGCCTTTGGCTTTTTTCTTTTCTTTTTTTTTTTTGGTTTCTTTTTTTTTTTTTTTTAACTTCCAGCGCTTTAACAAGAGGGGAACCGAAGGGCAGGTGGGGGACTCTGGAATGAAACGCGGACCAACCATGTCGTGATCGTCGCTATGCGTTTTTTGCTCTCAGTGTTTATCTGTGGTCGTCATAACGCGTCCAGTGTGTCCCGTCTCGTGACGAAGCTGAACGGCCCGCTGGAAGGTCTGTTCATGCGGGAACACGAACTGCTCTCGGAGGTCGTGTGTTAGAATGTTCACTATGTATTTTGTTCAGTATATCCAAGTGCAGATTATATTTTAACACAATGAAAATATGTGGGGGAAAAATACCATTAAGCTGTTGATTATAGCCTAATTATATATCTCTATATATACATACATATAGGTTACTGTATGTGTTCAATAAGCAAATTGCCTTTACATATACCAAATGAAATTGTGATATACCGACTGAAGGAATAGAAAAACACACATTTTTAATTTTGTAGGGGGATAATAGTACAAGAAAATGGTTGTCATCACATGAAGTATAGTGCTTAAAAGAAAGATATAGAGAAAGAGAGAGAGAGAGAGAGAGAGACAGACAGAGAGAGGGAGAAGGGGGGGCCCGAAAAAAAAGCAGACTGGCTGGACTCATCTCGTCTCTGGCATGGGAAACAGAAACAAGATCAGCACCGAGGATGCGCCTCCCAGTCGAAGCCCCTGAGTCCGCCTCGTGATGCAGTCTCCATAGCGACTACAGTTTCCTGGGTAACCCCAGTTAACGTTGCCATGGCACCCTTTGCCGTTGCTACAGCAACGCTCCAGATGGTTCACAAAGCTTGACTGGCAAAACAGAGCGAGAGACAGAGCAGGCCATAGCATGGGTAGGGGAGGGGACCGGAAAGTGGATTTAAATCATTTTATTGTTCGTCTTTTCTAAATGAAAGTTGGAAAACATGACAGTGGAGAAATGGAAAATTGAAAAATTGGCCTGCGTTTATATCATGCGCTCTATTTCTGTTTTCTGGCAGGCTCACAGTAGGTCTGGTGTTTCTTGGTTTAGTGGGGGGGGGTCCACATGATTTTAACAAACGTGCACTATTTCACAATTTTGTGCCTTGATCATTTGTCCTTCGTGCTATAAGTCCATTTAATGTTCCTCTGGATGTATTATTTGACCTTATTTTCCATTTAAAAAATTTCAATTTATTCCTTACAAACCAGGTAAACAAGTACCAGATCCTGAAATTATTGTGCCACTTAGTAGAACAAAGCCTGGCCCAGTAAAGACACAGCTATCAGAGTATACTGCAAGGGCCTATTTCCTACAGCTGTCAGAATAAAGGAGCACTTTATGACCGTGCAACCTGATTACACATTCTCACACACTACTTCTCCTATTGACTGGTGTTAAAAGGTGATCAGTGGACCACCACATTGTCCAGCGGCGTCCAAACTGTCAGTCAGAGCATTGTGAACCATCAATGAAAGTGTGTTTTTATATGTATATGTATGTATATGTCTGTGTGTTTGCTTGGGTATGTATTTGAGTTCACCGCACTGAGTAATCATCTGCGTCAGAAAACACATATTTCCTTGAACATTTTATATTTATATTTCACTTTCACTTTCACTAGTTTTAGATACGACTATTGAAGGCAGATTGTCAAGCTTCATTAGTCATGTTCTGAACAGAGCTCATGTATTTAGCTCAGAGCATGCAATCTGTTTAGTTGCAGTGACTTGAGTCAAAGGGGCAAAATATGTTACATTGGCCCCATCATTTTCTTTTTTAGTTTATTTTGGTTGAGTTTTTTGCTTGCATGTTCAAACATTGCTCAGTGCTGCCATCCAGTGATTTGCTTAGGGTCACACAAGGAAACAAATGCCATGTTCTATTGACAAAAAAGCTTTTAAAAGCTGAATGAATTGTTCCCTAGGAAATTTAGGAATGCCATAAATTTCACAGACTTCATTCTTGATTTAGTCTGGGATGCAATATGACTGTAAATGTCTCAGTAAAGGCCAGTGTTCATCCCAGTAAGAATATGGAAACTTAATTTGGACAGACCTGTCATTTAATCAGAAGCTATCTTTTTGAGTATATCTATGCATGTTTTATTGAATTGTGTTTCATTCCTGTAATAACAAATAACAGCTGTGTACAACACAACAGCAGCTTTTTTACAGCTGGTGCTGTTAGGATTGTCTTCTGGGTGGGAAGTAGTGGTCCTGGATGAGCAGAAGAGCATTAGCATGTATTTGGCTCATGTGCTGACAATCACAGGCCCCAGCTGCTGCATGACGTTTCATGGCAGAGAGCTGAGATGTGTGAGGTGTGAAGTGAGCTGTCTGACATCTCTGGAAATTCAAGCTGTCAGCTGATAACGTGTGATACAGGCTGCTGCTTCCATGCTGCCTCCCAGGCCCTTGGACTCATGAGCCCCTTTTCTCTCATAATCAAAGATGGCCTTGCTTTTCTTTCAGTAAGAACAATGAACGCTGAATTCTTCTCTCTCTGTCTTTTTTTTCACACCAGGAAGCAAGGAATTGAAGGAGGTTTCTGCTGATGGCTATCAGTATCACACAATCAGCTGACCTGTGGCCCTGTTCCAAACAGTGAAAGTAACACAGTTTTAAAGGTAATGAATACTTAAATATTGAGGAAAATCTCTTTAAACATTCAAAAGCCTTTAAATGTGTGTAACAATAGTATCCAAGCTGTTGCAACAAACACATTGTATCTCTTAATTAGTAACACAATAGACATAAAATATTATATTTTATTTAAGTTAATGCAACTGGACTCTATTTCTGGTCATTTTGGCCCATTTTTACTGGTCCATTAATCTTCAAATGCTCACACAATGTAATGGGCAGCTGGCTTTTTCAAAGCATGTTTTTTTTTTTAAAGGAGATACAAGGTTTGTTACAGTGTTTACAGGCTTATATGTTATTCCTTTGTATCAAATCTGTACTCAAAACAGCATGGCAGTTTTTATTCTCTTCACATGAAATGTGTCTTCTTCAGCATCCGGTATGCATCAGGTGATGCACTGAATCAACTTGATTTAAATGTATCCAAAAGAATAACATATCACACCAACCCAGTTTTGTCTTTCACTTTAGTTGCTGGCAGTAATTGTTCAGAAGTGATATATTTTATTCATGTGCAAATATGAGTACAGCACATGTCTATTCAGGTCTATTTCAAGAATAGATGGGTAGAAGTGGGTCAAACATTCCACCTAAAGCAAACTAATGTTACTGACCCAGTATTCCACATGCGCCAGGGCGGAATGAGTGGGGGGCATTTGAAATTCTGACAGTGGGCTAGTTTGAGTGAAACATACTTTACAACTTCTCAGGTGACCTGAGTGAAATCACAAAATCTGAGCGGTTTTACAGCAGAGGGATTCCAATCACATAGGCGTACACCAAAAGCAATAATGTCACCCCTCCTTCCCCTCAAGGCCAGCATGCCAGCTGTTTTCAATAGCAAGGGTAATTCACGAGAACAAATTCGATGAGTTAATAAAAAACCCTTCAGCCAGACTTTAGCCACATATCTAATAGGTTTTATATGTGATGTTATCTGCCACAGTGTTTAATCCAGATCCTGCATCTTTCCCATTGTCTCCAGTTCAGGAAATGAGCTGAATTAAATGTGGGTATCTGAGCGTGTGCGCTATAATTTTCCAGCTCACAGCACATATATTATACGTAAAGTTACAATTAGACAATTGGTGTTAAGGGAAGAGGCCTTCTTTGTCAAGCTGAATAGAGACAGTACCTTACAAGTATGGAATACTTTTACCCTGATCTTTCTGCAGTTTACAAGCAACAGTTGTCTGTGCAATATATATGATATGATATATGATATGATATGATATTATATGATATGATATTATATGATATTATGTGATATTATGTGATATTATATATTTTATGCTTATCCTTAAATTGTATTGCTCTGTCTAGCTATTTATTATCCCCTTAATTGTTTGGTGTATATTGTATTTATTGGTGTTTCACACTTCTGTGTATCTGTTCTTTATGTAATCCTGCGCTGTCGCTGAGTGTTGCTACATGGCTCTTACGAACAAATTTTTTTTTCCAATGTAAACAAGTCATATTGTGGAATGACAAGAAAGACCACTTGTCTTGACAAATCAAGCAGTCTGTCCATACAAATATTTTATCCAACCAGCCCCAAGGAGGGTATAATGTGGTGTACACCAAAATGTAACAATAGTACCTGACAGCAGTACATCTCAGGCCTGTGTGAGTGTTAATTAGATGCAAAGTGTTTTATCACAGGATTCATCTGCGCCACCACCCTCTCCTCTAACCCAGAGTGAAAAGATACACTTATTATAAAGGCTTTCACAAATACTTTTCACAGGTACTAAAATAACACATACAGTCACAATAATCTGTGTTTTATTATTAATCTATCCATAATAATGGATTTTAGTTCCTAAAACATAATCTAAATGCTGCCACACTTGATTCACAGATGAATATATGAGTGAGAAAACTCCAGCTGAAACTCTAGAGCAAGCAAAAAATTGGATTTCAGATTTTGTCAAATTCTTCACAGAAGAAGTGCTGTCTAAGCAACTCCTAATGGATTTACTTAATAATGAGTTTGTATCCTACCTGATATAAGATCTGAATATAGGAAAGAGCTGTATTTTGTTGTCTATATACACGTAAGTAAATGTAAATTAATATTTTGTTTAATTTGTACTATTCCCATCAGTATGAGTGTGGTAGATGTAGTGAAGTGAGCCAGTAGTCCCTTTCAGCACAGAAACTGTGTATGAACTGAAAACATAAGAGCTTGTATTTGCACAGCTGAGTATTGAGGCACTAAAGTTTTTGTTTGTGTTTAACCCTGGAGCTGCAGAGAACTGGAGCGTATCATATTGTTTTGGCTTTAATAATTTTCCTTTGATCCGTAAATGTTCTCAAATTTCTGGGTTATCACAGTTAAGTTTGGTTTTCAAGGACATGCGTGTGTGTTTATCCCATGTTCTTGTGGTTTAGGTTAATGTTTGTATAACTGTTTGTGCAAACAAGCATGCACATGTGGGCGTTTATGTGTTCATCTGTGCATGTATGTGCCTGTGTGTGTGTCTGTGTGCTTGTGTGTGTGCCTGTGTGTGTGTGTGTGTGCATGTGTGAGTATGTATATGTGTGTGTGTGTGTGTGTGTGTGTGTGTGTGAGCACATCTCACACATCTGTGAGTGTCTTCTTGTTTTTTAGTTTCCACCACTAGAGGCCTCAGTGTGTTGATAGACTCTGGTAGTCATTTCACACTCACTCTTGGTGTTAAGGCAGTGGAGGTGCTGTGTCTGCTTTAGTTCATTAATTAAACAGAGAGAGAGATAGAGAGAGAGTGAGAGAGAGGGAGAGAGAGAGAGGGGGGAGGACAAGAGAGAGAGAGAGCGAGGGAGGACAAGAGATAAGGGGGGAAAGAGAGAAGGGGCGGAGACATATAGAGAGAAAGAGAGAGAGAGATCAATTTGTAGGCTGTGTCTATCCTCACATAATGTGTGCAAACTGATGTTATTTTAAACAGAACTTAGGAGACATTAGCTGAACACACTTACATCAGTTCCAGTTATTGTATTTCTTTATTTTTGGTTACACCATCTAATGTTAACATTAACACATTTTTACAGTTAATAAACCTTTATGAAACAATTCATATTAATTAATTGTTTATTGTTTCCTATTAAATATAAACACAACAATTAGTAAGCAAGCAGAGAAATGTAAGTATTAATGTATTTATGTTATTATATTAATGTATTCATAAAATGTGTTAATAAGGACTTCTGTAAATTAGTTATTAACTCTTCCTCGATTGATGAGTTAAATCTTAAATCATTCTAGTTTTTCAGTTCCAGTCAGACGTGAAATATCTTTATGTTAAACATTAATCATGACACATAAACAGGTAATAATGATCAGTCACCAAATTTGGTAGCAACCTACTAATTCACTTCAACTAAATATAGAACCCACACTGATGCACATAGTGGAAAATATTATGGCACTTTTGTATTATGTTTATTATGTTTAAACTTTGCATATAAATTACACAGTCTACACAAGAAAATGAGCAATGAAACTGAATTGACATCCTTAGTTATGTTTTTATAGATTTCATGGAATTCTGGGAAGTGTTTACAGAAATTTGAGTAATGCTTCCTACTGAAAACTTTGCTACTATTAATAAACATTATTATTATCTTGTAAATATATTAATCATACATTTCTCAGCTTAGTTTAAAAAACATGTCTCCATTTCAATAGTACATTGTTAATTCAGTATTAATTACTAATTACTAATTATTATTACTATTAATTATTAAGACACAGACCTTGAAATTAAGTATAATCTTTTTCATTTTGAAACGATTAAAGATTAGTAAGTTGAACACTGAATCCAAACCTCTACATACAACTTGTGTCCAAGATGCTGAGACCATAGTGTCGGTGATGACTGATCTCCTCTGGGCATATTGGGGTATTTGACCATTTTGAGCAGCTTTGCACTGACCTTCCAAGATGATTATCTCTTTGTGCAATGAGGGAAATGCTACAAGCTGGGAAAATGGAAAAGGAGCACCACCTCAAAACATAATCACACAGGACCACCTATCTGTGAGAACAAATTAATGGCTTGTCAATTAAAGGGTATCTAAGCTTTTCTGTTTCATTGAAGGTTTTTGGCATCTCCCTGTGTTTCTCTTGTTTCATTTTAGTTGTAATCAGGCCAGACCACCATTCTTTTCACATTATCCATCAAGCAGGAGGGGTGAAAAGCTCAATACACTCTGAGGAGAGTGTTAAGCTCTTGATTCTCTCATTTGGCCATATGCCTCACTGGCCAATATGCAAACTTTGCTTGCCAGTGAAGATGGCCAGTGGCCAGCTGCATCCTCCACGAAGGCCCAAATGTCACATTTAAACTGCTCGAAATGTCTTTTGTTTCTGCAGACCTTTGAGATAAATCCAAGCTGTGCCTAGGACTGTTCATCAACCATTCCACGGAGGAGGAGGCTTTCAAAGCACAGGAACAAACTCATCTGAGGACAGAGAGATGATGTCCCTTTCTATCATCCTCTCTGTCAGATCAACATTCTAGAAGTGGCCTTTTTTTGTTTATACTGCCAGGCCAAATCTAGATAACCAGTCGGAAGATATCTGTGTTCCATTCAAGATGGCAGCTGTGAATTTTTGAAATAGCGGGACAGAAGCTGACTGTCTCTGACATAACCGTCCACTGCTGTGGGACATATATTTCTGCAGATTTTGATGTGTCCTTCATGTATTTAGAGTCTGTGCTGTTATCAAACCAGATGTCTGCATATGAATTTGTCATCATTGACACTGCCTACTTATTGACAATATAAATCACTGCCTACTTATTGACTATATTAGACATTCCAGTCACTGAATAATTGAAAATGTTAAAGTGTATGATGAGCTACATTAATAAAAGAAATAGGTTGTCTGGGTAATGCAAAGAGAAATGAGCATCACACATCTATCTTTACCTCACTTTTTTGGGCCTCTGACAGGAAGGTAAGCAGCCATTAAGGTATTGAGTGTACTGAGATGGGATCTATACCTCTGATGCTGCCAAAGCAAACTCTATACCATCGGTATCACTCTATAAAAAGACCTCTTGAGTTTTCACAGAGGTCATTAAGAAGATCATTAACCGTTAATAGTTGTTTTGTTTACCTTTAAGGCATACAGATCTTGCTAGCAGTGGGACTGGGACTGTATCATGTAAAACTGAAATTTCTTCACTTTTAGAATAAGAGAGATAGGTCCAGTATGTAGGCACTGTTAAAATGTGAAAACATGACCTCCACTTCTTAGTCCTTATGGTCTATATATAAAAACTAAGCCGCAAAAACAGACTGTGAATTCATTGTTCAGTCTGAATGGGTGGGGTCAATCCAGGTTGAAACACTTCTTATAACACTTAGTATGTCTGCGTATGATACATACATTCACACAAGAGGACCACGGAAGAAAGAAAATACACGAAAAAGTAGGATATGGACCCTTTGAACACTATCTTTCCTACTGTTAATATGTACTTGATCAGTACATACTTATATACTTAAACATTACATCCTTTACCAGCATGATTTTGTACATTATGTGCTCCAGAGCAGGACTTCCCAAACCTTGCCCCTAAAGATCTAACCTTCTACAAAGTTCAGTTTTAAAACTACCTTGACACACCTTGACAAAACTAGCACCTCCAGTGTTCACATTCTGACCTTTCTGATAGGCAGATCGGCTGTGATAGGTTAAGACTGGAATTAACTGTTCAGAATGAAACGGTCACCAGCACCTGGACTGGGCACTTCTGTGGAGAGTTGTGGATGTTATATGCAATGTCCCATTAGCATAAGGCAATAAAATGACTGCAGAAAAGCAGCTGCATCATGCTGCACCTGCATGACCTGTAGGTCACAAAAAAGAATTCAACAGATGTTTTGGCTTTTTGATTATTAATGGTTTAGACCATGCTTCTTGACCCCTAGACAAGGACCAAGCAGGTGCTATCTAAAAGGCTGAATCATCCTGTTCCCATTTAGTCTCAGTGCAAGATACAGCGCATCCTGAACCCAGATCATTGTAACATATATCCCAGCATGCTATTCTTAGTCAGGCTAAAAAGAACAGTCACGTTTAGAAACTGAAAACAGCAAACCCTCTTATTATGCAGGGCAACCTAGTTACTGTAACTAATAGGCCACAAATGCTGAGAAAGATCATTTCACTGTTTATGACTCCTCCCATAAAATTAATGAAAATAATAATGTCTATCCTGCCCTGAATTATTCATTTTTAAAAGGAGTCAGCAACTATGATTTTAAATGGCCTAGAGCACATAGTTCCTTAGCACATATTTTGTCAGTGCAGCAACGAGCCTTTTGCCACTGATGACTGTCTCAGCATAGAGCAATAAAGCCTTTTATGTCACTGTGCATTCTTCACACAGGATGAGGGAAACCTCCCACTGACCACCTGAAGTATTTTTTCAGTGAACTTCACATCTGTTTTCACCAATAAACAGACAGGTGTTTACAGTGTGTTTTAAGTGTGAAAGAGAGTTTAGACCTAAATTTACTTGGCGGGACTCTGACATTGATTAATGGGTTGTTCAATAGAGCTTCGGTAAGTGGTGTAATACAAGCCATTATAGCAGTGTATATTTAGCCTCATCCCAGAGGACGCAGTGGTAGAGCAGAGCGAATGAGAGACAAGGGACCTCTAGCTGTGTCCGTGTGCGTGTGTGTGTGTGTGTGCATGTGTGTGTGTGTGTGTGTGTGTGTGTGTTTGTGTGTATGTGTGTGTGTGTGTGTGTGTGTGTGTGTGTGTGTGTGTGTGTGTGTGTGTGTGTGTGTGTGTGTGTG
>JBBIGA010000106.1:19456163-19467828 GCA_037576975.1 Alestes dentex | reverse complement strand
TGTGCGTGCGCGTGTATGTCTGTGTGTGTGTGTGTGTGTGTGTGTGTGTGTGTGTGTGTGTGTGTGTGTGTGTGTGTGTGTGCATGTGATAATGAGGAACCCCTCTGCTGCTTGGTTGGAACAGATGAGCCCTTGCTCAGCTCACTGGGCATGAGCATGACATGTGTGTGTGCCTGTGTTTAGTGTGTGTGTGTGTGTGTGATTATGTGCACTTCTGCAGGACTCCCATGAAAGCCCAGGGCTTCCCTCCACTCTCTCTCTTTTTCTCTCTCCATCAAAATGAGGCTCGGCCCTCCACACAAACCCACCCCATGCCACTACATAGTGATGAGGATGCTGCTGCTGTAACCATCACTGACAAGACATGTAGCCGCTGTGGGACGAACCAACGTGATTCCCACTAGTAAGTATTTCCCAATATAATAACACTCCTTCAGGCCAGGCAGGTTTTGTGAAGTGTGAAAATGAATGTAACTGGATTGAAACAAATGCTATTATTGTCAAAGTATACCAAAAATGGCTCCCTTGTGTGATGCTTCAAATTAGACTAAACACTGAAAAAATAACACATTAAATGTACTTGATTTCAGTGTGTTCATCGTGTCTACATTATGTCAATATACTTTTATCTGTCATTTTGCTTGCTTTTGGGAGTAACTGTAATCAATACACGTAATATATTACAGTGACGTTTAAATGATGTGCTCATTTAAATCAAGTAAAGCCAGAGTTTTCACTGTTGCAGCCCTAAAAATTGAAGTTTGGTCTTCTGCCTTATAGTTTGGACTTCGAATTGGCTGCACTCTAATATTAAGACATATTCTAGAAACTTCTAGAAAGGTTTGGAGGTTCACTGAGGCTGTTTAAGCTAATTAATGTCATGTCAAAACTTCATAGCTCATTTGACATGATTGAACATATCTTAGCTGCCTTTGACACTGTGGGATATTTCATGCCATATGGACCAATACAAATGATGTTCTTCACATTAACACAGTTACAGCAGAGTTTAGAATATTTTTTGTTTCTTCTATAAAGTTGGTTTTCCCATTTTGGCAAAATGAAGTTTTGCTATGACAGTCATGACATTTTCTACTTATTGCCATTACACTATGTCTGTATAAGTCTTTCACCATAATCATACCATAACAAACCATATCAAACATTTCTATGGTCTGAGAGCACTGGAATATCTTTCAAAACATCATAATGTTAAAAAAAAAAAACCAACAATTTTTTTTTTCAAGTTATCTTGGGCTTTCCATTCATTTTTGACACACAGTAATAAATCAAGAAATAGACAGCAAACAAGGCTTTGTTCTGACAGTGACAACACAGTACTTCTAATATTCTAATATCCTGAGTAGCAGATAAAGAAAATGGTTCCCCTGCCGTCTTTCCGACGTAGGAATCACAGGATACCATTAGCTTGGGCTAATGATATGTTTCCTAAGATACATTCTACAGAGATCTCTCTCACTATTGATGCATCACATTGTTGCAGGACTCATATTTATGGGCTGCAGCACTGGAAATGAAGTGTGAAACTGAAGACTCCAGTGCTCTGCAGGAATCGTTCACACTGACACATCCAGAGGACAAACAGAGAGATGGAGTTTTTGCCCTTGAAGCTACTGAGGCACTATTACACTATTATCTACACGGATACAGTAACACTCAAAAGACCTCAAGTAAGCTGAGTAGGGTGACCTAGTGCTTAGAAATAGGAATGTATTCTATTAGTGCCATGGGCACAGGAGGTCAAAGCTGATGGAGGTAAATGCACGAAGGTGGAATGTGTAGACATGAAATAACAGCCAGCTGCATGCAATCCACAAAATGGACTAAAGCACATTAGTAGCAGCCGTGCTGCTGCATTATTATAAACAACAGTATGTCATACATTATCAGAAACCACATAAACAAGTCTATTTGCAATGGCTTGACCGAAGTTTTCATAGTAAGTAGAATAAAATTAAAAGTAGCAAAATGGTAAATACACTTACTTTGGCAAGGCGAGTGTGTTACAATATAGATATGTAGTCTGCACGATCACCTTCAAGATACAGAGGAATAAGGAGGAAGTGTAAGATATAAGAGCCTGCCCTAATATGAAATATGCAACACGGATGCCAAAAAGGTTACAGTAAGGAAGACAGTAACACCACAGTTTTAATCAGTGCACACCAAACCAAGATGTTACTGGTCAAAACACAAATCAGTGTTAAAACTGTGGCACTATGAGAGACACCATAGGCTGGAAGTATGGGGTGGGGTAAACATTGACTTCCAGGCCATACTAAATCCTCCCAAAGGCTGGAGGTGGAATAATTCACTTAACTATCACATGCTTTCCTCCGAAATCTTGTATAACAAAATGTACTGATCTTGAATAGTAAAAAAAAAACAAAACATGGTGCAAAACAAAGCATTAGCTATTAGAAAACCTGTTAAAAAACACTTTCATCATGTGTAGACCAACACCAGTCTTCCCCATGAAGAGCTCATACACTCAAAGGATGATGCTATGACACATGCAGCATGTCTTTCTTAAGGAAAAACAACACATATTGCTGACTCAGTGTGCTTTCCCTCCACCTCAGTGATGGATCCGTCCACAAAGCCGCAGGCATGACACAGCGTCTTGGGCTCAGTGCCAGCATTTCCTTGTCTTGCGTGATGTCATCGCTGAGCTCCTTCCCTTCACACTGCCTGCAGAAGGGCTCCTGGTGCTTGTCGCTATGGTAACAAGGCGAGCACCATCCAATGACAACGGCAGTCTGCATACCTGAGCACTGGTTAAGTTTTATTTACAGGATAAAATTATCCACAAGCTTATAAAAAACAGTGAAATAAAGCAGGTGTGTGCTACCCATGTTAACCATAAAATTACTGGTGTGCTTCACTCTTAAAAGCAAGACAAAGGGGAAATGGTTCACTAATTTTATTCAGTGGAGTGTTTTTGTTAGACATTGCATTTTTTTCTCAAAGTAGTATCTTTACAGCAATTTATATCAATATCATAAACGTAAATGCTACTTCTTGTGTACGTACTAGATTCTATTGTGTGTATGTGCATTTGCGTGTGTGTGTGTGTGTGTGTGTGTGTTGTGGGTGTGTGTGTTTGTGTGTGTGTGTTTGTGGGGTGTGTGTGTGTGTGTGTGTGTGTGTGTTTGTGAATGCAGGAGGGGCTTCTTTCTGTCCTTCCTTGTGTCTACAGGTTCTGCTGGTGCAAGTGCCGCAGCAGTGGGTGGATAAGTGACCTTGAGTATCTCCTGAGGCCTGGCATAATGCCACAGTCTGCACCTTCCTCAGTCTCTCTCAAGCTAAACTGAGCAAATCTAGAAGAAAGTCATTCCTAAAGAATCAATTAAGATGATTTTAATGAGGCTGAGCCATTATCTTATGTTCAAGGCATTAGAGATCTTTTCATAATTAGGGATGCACTGATAACACTTTTCTCAAGTATCAGCTGACATCGAGTACTGATACCAACACTCATTCTATCTCAACCTAAAAATAATGATATTTATACCATGCCACCTTTTAAATATTTTACTACAAAATTCTAACATTCAGTGAATGGCATTTAGTTGGACAACTTGACATTTGCATGGTTGCAGATCTACTGAATCACTGTGCTCTTTGCCATGGTTTATCAATAAATGTTTAATTACCTTTGATATATTGATTTCCAATGCTGATTGTGCAACCCCACGAAATACTGGCACTACTGACTGTGCAATACGCATTTTACTACTGCTTGAAATAATTATACACCACTTACAAGATGCTTGCCATAATTTCATACGATTTATTTACACTTAGGACAGTGGGTGTACTGGGAAGACACAGGAAGACATTGGATAGACCCACTCTAAAACAAATAATAAATAAATAATACATTCATATACAAGACTGTATATGTATAAACCTTTATTTATGTGGTTTATATAAATGATCTGTTTTTCCTTATGAATAAGATCTGGTTACTCTAGTTTTCAGTCAGTTTTGACTTTAAAAACAAATACGTGGCTGTAACTTGAAGTAAACAAAAATGAGAAGGTATTATTGCATTCACTGCCATATAATATATAGATCAGTTTTTATCTATTATCTATGTTAGGGATGTAATTTAGACATATCTCTGAAGTCTTCAGCAAGTTGCACAGATTATCAGATGGTCTTAGTTTGAATAATGGGAGTTGCTGTCCTTTTATGCATTCTGGCATGAGATAAATATGTTTTATGACTGTCAAGAGATACTGATACGATTTTGGATCAGTGCAACCCAACTCATATTGAGATTTTCCATAGAACTACACAAGCACAACACAATGGTCCTTATCTTAATATTTGTGGTGCCAATTAATAATTAAATGTTATAGTGATTAAATATTTATGAATAAAATATGATCACTGTTACATAATATTGCAAGTTCAGTACTTTAATGATCATATTTTACCCATAAATATTTAATAACTCAGCATTTTAATCATCAAATATTTATGGGTAAAATATGATTACTGTTTTATGATATTAGGATCACAGAACTTACAGTAATACATGAAGGGCTATCAAATAGGTCAAATATACTCCTGAGGGTTTGAATACATTGTTTGGCATATTGACTGTGTTCTATCATTCTAGAGAACTTATTAACAGGTCTCACCTGTATTAACAGGTCCTGTATTATCAGGTCTTTTTTGTGTTATCAATGACTCAGGTGACAAATTCCTATGTTAAATAAATGATCTGGTTAGAATGTGACATTTGCACAATTTTTCGGGTGTTAAAAATTGCCCTTGTACTAAATTAAACATGTTACTTCTATTTTAGAGCTTATATTTAGAGCTTATTTATATATGTGTGTTCTATGTGTCTTCTTTGTAATCGGAAGCCATGCCGTCTTGACTCACTGTGTACATATGTATAGCTGAGAGGACAATAAAGTTTACTTTAATTTGGACTTTTTAAAACAATTTGTTTTACATTACCAGGGCTGAGGGATATTACATGCTTCTTCTGAGTCATGGCAACTGCATCTCTTCAAACTCACACAAACAGAACACCACTGGACGGGACACTTACTGCTAATTCTGTTTTGCCAGCCAATAACTTTATTACACCAACACTGAGTGATGAGTGATAGCTGGAAAAGAGGGAACATCCTACCCACCCAGAGAGAGAGAGTAAGAGTGTGAGAGCAAGAGAGAGAGAGAGAGAGAGAGAGAGAGAGAGAGAGAAAGGTCAGCTGTGCTTACTTTTCTACAAGCTATGGATGACTACAAGCTATGGATCACTGTGGCAGCACCAGTGAAAAAACTCACAATCTCATGATGAAGAATAAAGACTGCATACACATTTGCACCATTTGGGAGCCTGAAACCTTTCTAATCACATACAACAGGGTTATTGTACTGCAATATGGACTTTATTCTGTTCAGTGGAGGAACAAATTGTTGCTTTATCATACAATCCATTAATTCTTAATTGTTTAATAAAAGACATGATAAGTTTCTAATGAATAAATCGTGATGGAATGCTATTATAAGCTGAATTCAGGGAGAGCTGTCCAACAGCAGCCAGTCCCAGTGTAATAAGTTAAACCAGGGTGTATGACTCATCAGCTGGAGGGAATTTTGGCAGATTGTCTAGTGACGAAAAGAGTGTTCTACTGCCGAGTATCTGACAAGTGGATGAGTGTACGAGTGTTGCTGTCATTGTGAATGGGGCAATGCTTGCTCATTCTGTTTTTTACCTGAATTATCTCTGCCTGGGTCTTTACTACAGTATCACTTAGTGCATTGCTGCTGCTGGCACAAAACCTCTCAAAAATGTCCAGTATTTGGACATAATTTGCTCACATGTGTTTGTTTATTACACTGTGTTCAATTTCACAATAGAACAGAAACTGTACAAAAACGTACTTGGAAAAATATCTATTTTTTTAACTGCCATTCAAGCTAAGGAATTTCTTTCCTTCTCCTGTCAAACTACGATTTCGAAGATACAGGCTTTGGATCATCTCAGCTATTCAAGATGGTTCTAAACATCCAGATTCCTCACAATGCAATCCTAGTGTAGATCCCTCCATACAGGAGGATTACTCTGAGTCACCTTGGGATCATTTATTGTCTGCAATGTCTTTCACATTCCACTAGCAGTACACAGAGCTCATGACAGCATACTGAAATATGGATATTTGTCCAGTGTGAGTTTGAATATACTAACTGGAAGGTACGAGGCTGTTGGGCTTGCAGGCAACCTTTTTATCCCTTGCTACTTTTTTCTTCTTCAGATGCAGTATTCGTGACGTCAGTACAGAAGTGCCATCCTGGAGCAGGTTATGAGGACACGTCGTTCACACGCTTGAGGCACGTCCCCTTTAAAAATGCCCACTCTGCGGAAAAGTGAGGAGTGGTGGTGGCGTGTTTTAACCCACCCGTATTCTGGCTGGCCCCGCCCCCTCAGCTCTGATTGGCTAGTAGTGTACAGCCTATAGACGGGTTGCGTGAGAACACTAACTACCAGCCGGGAAAAGCAGGAGACGGACAGCCAATCAGAGCTCAAGAGGGTCGGGGAGGGTCCTGAATACGGGTGGGTTAAAAAAAAAACTAACGCGGTACAGTGCGATTGAAAAAGCGCGTCTCTTCAGCCCACCGTCTGCACCCCGGTCCTTGTTGGTATGCACAGCAATGCCTGACTGCAGATTCGACTGGACGCCTTAACTAACCGCCTAATGACTCTTTTCAATAAGTCAGAGTCGACATATTGCGACAAACCCTAAGAAAAGAAAAAGAAAAAAAGATCTAGGCCCTTCTTTACAAATCCACTGCGATTTACCTGGAGGGGACACAGGTAGGGGGGCAGGGAGGTGACTCGCCGTGCTGAAAACTGATGCATTCTCTGCTGGAGCTTGGCACACTCCTTGGTGCATGCTTGCTTTCGGTTTTGTTGCTTTTGCATGGAAGGCTGTCACTTGGATTAGAAAAGGGGCTCGAATATTTGAACACTGATCAAACGAGCTGACAAACGTGTTCTAAATATCCTGAGCGGTTTGCTGTGTGAAAGTATACCGCAAACTGTTTCTCCTCTATCAAAGACAAAAGCCAAGGGCTACCTTTTGCTGTTTCAAGCTCTCTTCTTCACTGTGGTCACCTGAAGCTCGTGTATGTGAAGGGCGCGCGCTCCTTGTTTGCCCACTTATTCTTCCACTCTGTGTTCTTCAGTGCATCCCCCCAACACAAACACATACACCCCTGAGGACCCCCCCCCCCCCATCTCTACCCTTAAGACAAACCTGCCGTGTAGAGCGAGCAGCTCTGGAGGGAGGTGAGGACACACCCGCGTGCTGCCCCTCTTACCCCTCCTCTTCCTCTCATCCTTCTCCTCCCCTCCCTCTGCACCACGCGCCCACAGCCCGGGCATTGCCGGGATCGACGCTGCTGCTCGAGCGTTTGGTGTTTCACGTCTCGGAGTCTCGCGCCGCCGTCCACCTGCAGACGAAACGGGCACGCGGGAGGACATAGAAGTTTATCCACGCAGGTACAGTACGAGCCTGACTATCATTCCTCTCCCACACACTGAGCAGAGTTTGTCAAGTTGCTGGGCTTTAGGACTCCAGCACCTGCTTCTTTATAGGCTTCTATTTCTAACAGCATTTAGAGTTATAAAACCAAAGCCTAACGTATGCATGCTCCTGGAGGGGGGGGGGTGGTTGGAGGGGGCACGACTGCATGGGCTTGATATGCTTGAAATCTATTTTTCTGCAGTTTAATATTTCATCACCTGCTGCTGTTGAATATTTTAGAGCCCACGAGCTCCATTTGGGACCGGCTTCCATAAAAAAAAAACCTGGCCCCAACCAATGTGTGTATGTTTTTTTGTATATTTGTGTTTCTTGCTATATGTGGACTTCTCGAAATTAAAGTAATTAATTAAAAACGATAGAACAACATCAATCGGTAGAGCTGGATGGAGAGAGGTGCAGAAGACCATGACTGTGTGTGTGTGTGTGGTGGAGATGGGCCTCTTTCGCATGACTGCACTGTGAGAGACGCAGTGTTATATGAATGGGTATCATCCAGTGCAGTACAGCAGAGAAAGAACTGACAGGGCTCGGTTAATAGAAAAGCTCACATGAGTGATGATGCCTTATTTTCTTGTATGAACCAAGAATGTTTTTTCACCTTTTTCTGGTCTTGGCCAGCTTGGAAGTCTTTGTGATTTGACATCTTTGTCATATCAACTTTCAGAGAAGAGGAATGCTGTGTGTGTGTGTGTACGGTTGTGTGTTTGTCTTTCAGACATGTGGTTATTTTTTGTTTGAATGCATGAACTAAGGAGATATAAGTATTGAATCATCAAATGTGATCTGGCATTTTTAAAGACTGTGCTTTTATGCCCCTCACAGATTTCTTTCAGGTGAAACACATTTGCAAAGTGCCGTGTAGATTTTCACTTGTCTCGTGTCCTTGCTGTTTTTCAGTGAATCCCGCGGTGGCACGCTGTGGCCCTCAGCTCTGTACACCGTCGAGCCCCCCCCCCAGACTCCCTCCCTTCATTTTCCCACCCTGCGGTGCCTGGCTCAGGTGAAAAGTGCAGGCCTCACCCTCCTGCATAATGACAGTGGCCACGGGAGACCCCTCAGACGAGGCGGCGGCACACCCGGGCCACCCTCAGGACTATGATGCTGAGGCAGAGCAGGAGTGCTGCGAGAGAGTTGTCATCAACATTTCAGGCCTGCGTTTCGAGACACAGCTCAAGACCCTCTCACAGTTTCCCGAGACTTTACTTGGGGACCCAAAAAAGCGGATGAGATACTTTGACCCTTTAAGGAATGAATATTTCTTTGATAGGAACCGGCCAAGCTTTGATGCCATCCTCTACTACTACCAGTCTGGAGGAAGGCTGAGACGCCCAGTGAACGTGACTCTGGACATATTCTCGGAGGAAATTCGTTTTTATGAACTGGGAGAAGAGGCAATTGAGATGTTCCGGGAAGATGAAGGTTTCATTAAAGAAGAGGAGAGGCCTTTACCTGACAATGAGTTCCAAAAGCAGGTGTGGCTTCTGTTCGAATATCCAGAAAGTTCAGGACCAGCAAGGATTATAGCCATTATATCTGTCATGGTGATTCTTATATCTATAGTCAGCTTCTGCCTAGAGACTTTGCCAATATTCCGCAGTGATGAAGAAGAGATGCACAAAGTCCGTACATACAATACCAACTCCACCACCAGCTACACATCCACCTACTTCACTGACCCGTTCTTCATCCTGGAGACACTCTGTATAATTTGGTTCTCCTTTGAGTTCTTGGTTCGTTTCTTTGCCTGCCCCAGCAAAGCCAGTTTCTTTGTGAATATAATGAATATGATCGACGTAGTTGCCATTATCCCCTATTTCATCACACTAGGAACAGAACTGGCAGAGAAAGCAGAGGATGGTCAGCAAGGGCAGCAGGCCATGTCTTTAGCCATCTTACGAGTCATCAGGTTGGTGAGGGTCTTCAGAATCTTCAAGCTCTCTCGTCACTCCAAGGGTCTCCAGATTTTGGGCCAGACCTTGAAGGCTAGTATGAGGGAGCTTGGGTTGCTAATCTTCTTCCTCTTCATTGGCGTCATCCTCTTCTCCAGTGCGGTCTACTTTGCTGAGGCGGACGAACCCGAGTCCCAGTTCTACAGCATCCCTGACGCCTTCTGGTGGGCTGTGGTTTCCATGACGACTGTTGGTTATGGGGATATGGTACCAACAACTATTGGTGGGAAGATTGTTGGGTCTCTCTGCGCCATTGCTGGCGTGCTGACCATTGCCTTGCCTGTTCCTGTCATTGTCTCAAATTTCAATTACTTCTACCATCGTGAAACCGAAGGTGAGGAGCAGGCCCAGTATCTCCAGGTAAACGTCCCGAAAGCTGATTCCCAAGAGGAGCTGAAAAGAAGTCAAAGTGGTTCCACCATCAGCAAATCTGACTACATGGAGATCCAGGAAGGGGTGAACAACAGCAACGAGGACTTTCAGGAGGAGGACCTCAAAAAAGGCAATTGCACTGTGGCCAACACAAACTATGTCAATATCAAAAAAATGCTGACTGATGTGTAATCAACTGGGATTATGATAACAGACAGTGAGATGGCAGTCTCAGATTGCAGATATTTTAAAACTGCAAAGCAGTGCACTAAAGATGATCATGAAATGTCAGAATCTGTGCTATTGACATGAGAGTTACTATTTCACACAGAGACCTCAAGAACAGACCAGGTCTCTAAATAAGATACATATCCAAATATTGAGCAGAGTCTGCATGCAATTAGCTTTTGTCCTTACAGCTTTCATTCAGAAATCCTAGACATCCCATAGTAGTAGCCAAACAGTAGGAACTAGTGGAGGAACTGCAAAGGTTACAGAAGTTTTACCTCCAAAAACAACCTTGTAACATGTATGCATCATCACTCAAGCATCCTTCTCTCAAAATCCAGCTACATCTCCTGGCTTCTCTCCAAAGAAAATATTATTTGCGTGCTTCTTCTGCTGTAAGGAACATGGCCCATGTAAAGTCTCATGGGCCATATAATAATAATAAGAGAATATATGTACAAGAGCTTCCTCCATTACTGCTGCTGCTTGTTATAGATGTCTGATAAAATGATAACCGAACATGATAATCCTCACAGTGCACTCAGATAATAGTTCATTTTCTATTATTTCATCATGACAATACTTGCCTCCAGACTGAGAATGTCCTTTATAAGTGTCTGCTTATTTGTTCAGATTATCGTCTTCAGACTTCACAGCAGCCTAAATGGACCACATTAACGTTTATGCTCTCACAAATGCAAGTCTTATTGAAAATCTTTTAAGACAGACTGAATGTTTCAGTGCCATAATTTTTGTGCATGGTAGTTCATCTGCCACAAATTTAACCAATGCAGTTTGTTAGCTTTTCACTTTTTAATGGCCCAAACTAGCACAATTTAAGCTAAATTAAACTGTTGTTTGGCAAGACCTTATTCTTACCTGCTAGTCATGTTTAGGTCATTGTCAAGCATTCTAAGCACCATTTGGGGAAGCAGTAAATTAGACTTGCAACTTCCTCACTGTACAGGTTACCACAATGTCATAGAATTATGCTAGAATTACAACTGAACAATGCAATACAAATAATCTGAACTTCCATGACAAGATTTCACTAAACACTATCCAAGACTAGCAGCCTGTACCAGTGATACCAAAGGGCAATATGTGATATGAAAAGTGTTTAAAGAGATGGTACAACCGTTGCATTTCATACATGTTTGTTTCTTAATTTGCCAGAGAGCTTCAGAGATTGTCCAAGTTATGGTTGATATTCTGATTATTTTGCAAAACAAGCCATATGTAATTTACACTGTAATGTACCCTAGCACATATTCAGCTAATCCATACTATACAATAGTATTGTTTAATACACTAGCTGTCATTTTTACTTTGCCTATCATTTTGAAAACAGATGTTAAAACAGCTAGAAAAAAGTCCAGATGCTAAAACAGATTTGCTTTGGCTTAGCACTATTCTGGCTTTAAACAAGAAAAAGTTTGAAATGCTAATGCTCTAGTGTTGCATGATCTCAGACCTCAGCAGCATGAACTTTGTTTTCAAAAACCAGAAGTGTGTGTATAT
>JBBIGA010000106.1:19414612-19445263 GCA_037576975.1 Alestes dentex | reverse complement strand
TCTCTCTCTCTCTCTCTCTCTCTCTCTCTCTCTCTCTTTCTCTCTCTCTCTCTCTCTCTCTCTCTCTCACTCTCTCTTTCTCTCTCTCTCTCTCTCTCACTGGCCCTCTTTGGCTCTTTTGATAGATTCGTGACTGAGCAAGCCATTCTGTTAATCTGACGAACCCCATCCCGCTGGCACAAGTTCTGCTTGAGTTGGCAAGGGCGTCTGGCCTGAAATACTGCCAGGCACCCTATGTTCAGAGATTTTCGGCCTTATGAGAGATTTCTGTTGTGTGGAATATGATGCACATTCACTGCCCCCCACCTTCTTGTCTTATATTTTTGCTCGATGTGCATAATGGGCTCAAATAAAAACTCTGTACCTTCATTATTTGACATGAGAATACAAACTTCGTTGGATCAGCTAAATAACAAATTGACTCATGAGTGCACTCTGCAAGTGCAGCTGTCAGGACTAAAACAAAAATTTTATGCTGCAGTCAATTATAATTTTTTGATAATGGAGTAGTTCTTTTATTTTAATGCCCACATTTCCCACACATTATAAGTGATGCTCTGGATAAATTCCAGACAGTTTTAGTGTGATGTTAAGATGCCTGTAATCATCTGTGGGAGGAAGGTGCACTGGAAAAGTACTGTGCTGAATTTACTTGATTTCCATATGAATAAAAATAATACATCAACCAGTGTTTACTTTCAGTTGACTTACTTTTGACAATGTACAGTATTTTTTAATGTAATACACTACATGGATGTGGAAATGATGCACCTTTAAAACAAGCAAATTCAATGCATCACTTGTTTCAGTGTAAGTGAGGTAAGCTGCACCAGCTGAGTATGCTGTTGTAGACAGTTTGGTTTTTCAGACTGAGCCCAATCCAGTAGTACCAGATGCACTGTGTTTGTTCTGCTCTTTCAAGATGTGTCAAAGAGCACCAGTAACAGTTATCCATTCAGTCCATACTTCTACCTCTAACACACCCTCTCATCCTGACACGGCTAATCAATATTTGGGTGACTTTCAAATTCTCCTCATCTTATGAGAGATGTGCAACACACAAGTCAGCATTTCTGTGACCTGATCAAACCTTTAGTGAGTGAGTGTTTGAAGAGCCTACAGATATTTATTAAACGATCTTAACAATGTGTGTACATACATTTTTCTTTTATCTGCTTGTACTTCCATTCCTCACTCTCATAACATACTCTACATATTAGCCTCATGGTAGGTACTGAATAATTCATAGTTCTTATACTGGATAGTAAATTTAATCTAGTGTAGTGTCAAGTCTTATCATATATGAATAGGGATCACTAGCTTAGTGAGTGAAGTCAATAAAAATGTTTTTCTTCAAAAAATTTCACTTAACATCATCAACTGAAATAAGGGGAAAAGTGTCCCTTTTCTGGTATACATTCTAACTACAAACACAAACAGCCATTTTCTTTGTCAATGTTTATTAGAAATTCTTCTGTGATGGCCTCAGTGGCTACATGTTGTATTTTATTGGCCTGGGCAAAACAGAATTTTGTCACCCCATATCTTCAATCCTGGCACAAATTATTTGAAGGTGGGGGGGGGGGGGGGTGGTGATGGCATAAGATTTTGCTGACCAGAGAAGGGGGGTATGGGCAGGATCGTATTTCTTGGGGAGTGGTGGTGTCACCCTGACATCTACTGAGTTTGAAGGGCTAAAGTAGTTTGTACTGGTAATAAAAGGTGTCAGAACTTATAATGATGATGTTCACCTGTTATATGCACATTAGATGTGATGAGAGCTCAGTAGATGCCACTGAAAACTCAAGTTGTCTTTACAACATTTCCTATTTCAGTGTCTATTGCTTCAAGAGAATGAACATTTGGTAGCTTTCCTCTACAGCAAAGTCTTACTGATTGAATATGGCAGTAGGTCTTTTGAATTATTGGATCATTTAGTCTCATTACCATTACCATTCATCTTAAATTATGGATTTGATGATTCAAATCCATAATTCAAATCCATATCTAATTTAACCCATGTATCATAAACTGGAGAATGGTTATATCTGAAGCTAAATAACTATATAATGAGCCTAGAATTTATGGAGTAAAGAGTGCTGATTGCTGGGCAGTGGCAAGAAGCTGAGCGAAGCGTTGGCGAATGGCAGTTTCCATTCTTAACTCAGTTGAACAGAATGGCACTGCACAGACTAAGCAGTTTCAAACCTTTGGCTGTGTTCTTGTAGCTGCTGAGCACTGCTGCAGATGTGAGCGTGTGTGTGTGTGTGTGTGTGTGTGTGCTTGACAGGGATGTTGGGTGCAGAGTCAGATCCCCTGGGTTGGGAATGAAGGTGGGGGCTGAGGTGTGTATGGAGTGGGGTGGGTTAGATGAATGTGTCTGTGTGTAAAAGTGTGTGTGTGTGTGTGTGTGTGTGTGTGTGTGTGTGTGTGTGTGTGTGTGTGTGCGCGTGCACTCTGGAGATGTTACAGTGTTTGCTTACTCTGCAGGAGCTCAGGTCTCTCCGTCCTTTCTTTCCTCTCCATCCTGCTGAGGAGCCTCAGAGGCGAACTGGCTCCAGTGCTGAGGGTCTCTCCTCTAGACCCCCACAGCCCTCTGCCCTGGGGTACACAGAGGCAGAGGGGGACACCAGGTGACCTATACACACAACTTTTAAAGTGAGCAGAATGTGAGAGGTAAGACCAACTTCGCATGTGTGTGTGTGTGTGTGTGTGTGTGTGTTGGTGGGTGTGAGCATGGCTATGTGTCTGTCTGATGGAAGCCATGGTTCTCAGGTTACTCAGGAGGCATACAATTACGGAGGGAGAGCTTTAACTGATCCCAGGGCTGCTGGGATCTGACTGTAAGGCAGGCAGAGTGGGAGAAAAGAAGAGAGCAAGAGAGAAAGAGAGAGAGAGAAACAAAGAGAGAGAGACCCAGGCCACCTGGAGCACAACGCTCACACAGAAGCACTCAGTTTAGGGGACGCCCCGGTGAGTATCTCTCTCAGACTCCTCCCCGACCGAGTGTGAGCATGTGAGAGAGTGTGTTTGCTTGCATATGGCAGAATGTGTTTGTGATGCTTTGGGTATTAAAATGCTTAAAGTCTTGTCATACAGGGCGCGATGCCATTAGCTACTTTTTATTTGTTGATGATGAGTCATGAGTTAAAAGATGGAAGGTCCTTGCTCAAATAATTTTTTTGTAATTGTTTTGCATTGTTTTCTATGTATTTTCTGAATTATAAACCCTAGAATGGGAAAGCGTATGAAGTTTAAAGGGTTACAGTAGCTTGTATAGATGGTAAATGATCTTATTTTGTTTGCCTATTGTACTTATTTGCTTATTCTCATTAAATGTGATGAGAGCTTACATAGCTCAGTTTTCTAAGACTGAAGCCATCAAAAACTCAAATTATCTTTATAAAGCATCTTGTCCTGATGTTTATTTTTTCAAGAGTATGGATAACATTTGGTTCTGAAAACGAATCTTTTGAGTGTAAAGTCTTATGCATTTATGTAGTAGAGTGTGTCTGAATTGTCAGTATATCAGGTCTCAGTCTGGCTTAAAGTTTGTATTTTGTGACAAAATTACAGCCTTAAACCTTGGGCAATAAACTCCTAAACTGCAAATGAAAAGAGTGCACACAAATATGAAAATAAATCTCTTCTATTTCACCTAAAGACATACAAATCAGTGCAAAAACTTTAGAAATGGAGAGGAATGTTTTGACAAATGATCTAACAGCATGCAAAGTACTCTCCGTCCTCCACGCTACAGCAGTGAGTGTGTGGTCAGCAAATAATACCAGATGTTACCAGTGTAAAAACAATGGCTTTATCCTTGTCCCATATCCGGGGAAACTTTCCTCTTCTTTTATGATTGATGCTCCCTGGTATGCACACACACACAACTGCATGCACACACTCTGCAAAGTGTGATATATAGATATCATCTCTCCATATGGTTTTTACATCTTCAGCACTTTCCCATAAAAGCGCAGCAGCATAAGAATAGAGGCATCTGTCACCTTCCTCACCCTCTTATGTTAAACCTGCTGAACTCTACACATGAGCAGGACCAGAAGAGTTCAATAAACCACACTTTACATCTGACTGGATTATAGATGAACAAACCATGAACAAACCAGTGAGCTCTTCATGTAGACCAAATTAATTTGATAAAGAAATGTACTCAGATTGGACATCAACACAAACTCTGAGATCTAGGCTACATCTCTGGAAATGTAGTCAGACTCTTTGAACCATAATGTTATATATTTGTCACCATAGTTATTACTGTATCAGATCACAGAGCTAGTGTTCTACTCATATTACATGTGAACAGATTTTGAGAAACTAGCATTTGTATGTGTTAACCAGTAGTATATTTGCCAATTCTCTATTCCTGACTACTGCCACCAGTGTTGAATCCCAAGCGGTTCCACATCTGATGCTTCAGAAAGCTCTTGATGACATTTTTTCTTATTTTTACTAAATTCCATACAAACAATAACTTGCCGTATAAGGTCTGCTGTCATGAGTCTTGGCTTTCGTATACTTACATACACTTAGGTAATCTGACTTATTATATGGATTTTCTCATTTGGTTTTATTTTGCATCCTGCGGCATCCTGCATCACAGCCTGCACAAATATCTAGCCAAGCTATGCACAAACCCAGAAACTTCCACAACTAGGTTATGCTTCCTTCCCAAAGTTCTGTCCAAGAACAGAGACTGAAAAATGGAACAGGCCAACATAACATAATCAATCTGCAATTTTCATTTCTCACATACACAAAACCTTAACACGCTATAGTGGCTGAAAGGGTTTTTGATGCCATAGAAGAACAATTATAGTTCCCTAAATAACTTTTCAGTCAAATGTTCTTTAGAGAACCGTTTTGTAAATAAGATGCATGAGATTGAAGAACCTTTTTAAAGCTTAAAGTTCTGCACATAATGTAAAAGTTCTAGGAAGAAGTCAAACTGGTGAACAGTCTTTACATTATGTGAAGGTTCTTTAAACCTTTAAAATGTCTTTCACACATTTACAATAAGTTCACATGCGTTACAAACAAGGGTATTTAGGGAACTAAAATTATTCTTCTGTGGCAACACTCACGACATACACTTTTAAACATATCTTTATGTTTACAGGAGAAGAAAGAAGCATCTGAAATTTCAATTTAAGTTAATGTAATAGAATTTTGGGCCACTTTGGTAGGTGTTGTTTTAAATTTTTTCAGAAAAAAAAAAGTAATTTAAAATTCATAAGGTCTTCCAGCAGTGATGATATATTGTTGAATTATCATTAAAATGCCAAATAATGTTTATTTTAAATTATAATCAAAAGTTAAAGGATCTGCAATAAGTTACTACTAAGACTATTTAGAATTATGCCACATCTAAAGTTTATTTCATGTTTCTTCATTACACTAATGCAAGATTATAACTGACTGTTATGTGTATTCCCTGTGAATGAAGGGGGTTGAACAGATGGCAACGTAAATGGTCCTTAAAGCCAGGGAAGCGGTGAAATTTGTTTATGCTATTGTAACAAACACTTTTTCAGTCTGTTGTGTTTTCCCTAAAATAGCAAGCTCAGGGCATTCTGTGAAATTTTACACCAACTATAAATGGGTGTGCATTTTTTGCTAACAACAAATAAAGTAAGATCAATTTTGCCAGCACTACAAAAGAAACCACATGGCCACATGAAACTACAGCGTCAGGGTAACTCACCTACCTGAGTACTACAGTGGAAAGGACAGGCCTTGCTGTATACTAATAGGGGCAGTGGAATATCACACAGAGCGAAGGTGAGAGGTGTCAGGTGCATTGCTGTGCAGTGTCTCTGCACAAGTTGTCATGGAGCCAGTGGCTTTTCTCTTTAGCTGCCGCTGGTTTTGCGGTGTCAAGTGGTACGCAGGCTAGCTGTTTAAATCTTCTGTTTAGGCTATGGTTACCTATCTCCACTGAACTCTGGAAAATAGATGGCTGATGATAAGGCACCTGAACTGGACCTCCGGCTTTCACCTTTGTCTTTGGCTTGAGGCAGACCCCAGCTGGGACAGCATTAGAGAAGTGAACAGACTTCTTATTTTTATTCTTCTGAATAAGCTACAAGAAACTGCTAAGAAAATGTAACTTCTGCTATTTATATGTACTGAAATAGTGAATAAGAGACTATGTGTGTTGAGTGCTAAATGTAACTGTAGGAGAGTATTAACATCAGATGTAATTTGTGGTGCTTGCCCCTCTGTTTGCCTGTGGCTCTTTTTGTTGACTGATGACTCCCTTTAGACACATGTGCAAAATCGGGTTGACACAGTTGCATCAATCTCTCATACAGTTCTGAGCTGTGAGGTGTGTGTAGTGAGATGCAGCTGGGGGCTCAGTAACAGGGGCATTTACTCAGGAGATTATGAGGGAATAAGCTATTAGATGATTCATTTGCAGGTATGCTTGGTCAGTGGACACAGAGGAAAGTGATACATATGCTGTTTATTTTGTATGCATTCTTGATGAATATTGAGGTACATTCAAGGAGTTTGCAAGAAGGCTAAGAGAATCATCTGGATAACAGGCGTTGAATAATGGCATAACAACTGAAGAGAAATATTTTTATGTATGTAAATTAGTCATTAGGCCCTAAGAAATATTTTTCCTGAATTTACATTGTTATTCTGATGAGTGTAGATTGACTTAGAAGTCCACCTATACCAGCTGGGCAGTGACACAGCTGTTCTGTTCTCTTTGTCTTTGTCTGCAGATCAGGTGACGGTGTCTTGGGATTCGTCTCACTGCTGCAGAACAAGTCAGAACAAGCCTGGATCCCTTTTTGAACCTGCTGCAATCTGAACTGTACAGTGAACAGGCTGCTTTCCACTCGTGGCTACCCCTTGGTCATTCATCCTGGGTTAGGCAGCTCTGTCGTACCCTGTGGAGGGGAGGGAGGTCATGGAGGTTCCTCTGGTCAACTTTGAGAACCTGGATGACATCGGAATCAACCTGGGAGATCCTAGTGATTCAGGATACCCCACCTCACCAACGTCAGAGGCGCCGGAAGCAAACCAGATGACACCGGGCATGAACTCACCAACACATTCACCACAGAGGCAGAGAAGACCTGGGAACACGCCCACCTCTCCCACAACACTAACAAAGAAAGGGACATCAAGCTGCAACAGTCTTGTTTCTAACTGGAAGGTACTCATGAATAGCGAAGGTAACCCCAGTGAGGCTCTCTTGGGCAAGGTGGCTAAAGACTGTTGTGAGGACTTGTTTGGGGAAAAGCAGAAACTTGAGGAGGGTGACCAGAGGGTAGTCATCAATGTCTCAGGAATGATGTATGAGACGACACTCAAAACCCTTAACCAGTTCCCTGACACCCTTCTCGGAGACCCCAAGAAGCGTATTGATTATTTTGACCCAATGAAGAACGAGTATTTCTTTGACCGCAACCGCCCCAGTTTTGATGGAATCCTGTATTTCTATCAGTCTGGGGGCAAGATCCGCAGACCAGCAAATGTGCCGTTGGATGTTTTTGTAGATGAGATGGTGTTCTACCGGCTGGGCCACGAGGTGATGGAACAGTTCAGGGAGGACGAAGGTTTCATCAAAGAACCTGAGCCTCAGCTACCGACAAGTGAACTTCACCGTCAGTTCTGGCTTCTGTTTGAGTACCCAGAGAGCTCTAGTGCTGCCAGATCCGTGGCATTAGTGTCTGTCCTTGTCATCACTATTTCCATCTGTATCTTCTGCCTAGAGACACTCCCAGAGTTCCGCGATGATCACGAATTCCCCCATCAAATTGTTAACTTGACCCGTCATGCTAATGGAACACTCTTGTCCCCAAGCCCTTTGCCCAAAACCAAAGAATCTGTCTTCACAGATCCTTTTTTTGTAGTAGAAACTATCTGTATAATCTGGTTCTGCTTTGAAGTAGGAGTACGCTTCGTTGTGTGTCCCAGCAAAAGTGAGTTTTTCAGCAACATCATGAACATGATTGACATTGTCTCCATCATGCCCTACTTCATCACTGTGATTACTGAGTTAATGGCCACTCATAGAGATGATGCAGCGGCTAACCAGAACATGTCATTTGCCACTCTACGTGTCATCAGACTGGTGAGGGTCTTCAGGATCTTCAAGCTCTCGCGTCACTCCAAGGGACTCCAGATTCTGGGCCAGACCCTGAAGGCCAGCATGAGAGAACTTGGCTTGCTCATCTTTTTCCTTTTCATAGGAGTCATCCTCTTCTCCAGTGCCATTTACTTTGCCGAGGTTGATGAACCCGAAACGCAATTTGTGAGCATCCCAGAGGGTTTCTGGTGGGCTGTGGTTACCATGACGACCGTCGGCTATGGTGACATGTGCCCAGTCACCTTGGGGGGTAAGATGGTTGGAATCCTCTGTGCCATCGCTGGTGTACTGACCATTGCTCTTCCTGTTCCTGTTATTGTTTCCAACTTCAACTATTTCTACCACCGTGGAACAGAGCAGGCAGAGAAGCATGTTGTGGATGCAGCTGCAGAGGCTGCTGCAAACCAAAAAAATTCTGATGAGAAATATGAGAGCAACTATTCTTTGGACAAGAGCAATGGGAATTGGCAGACTGAGAAAAATGGTATTCCTTGAGAAACGCAGTGCTGCTAAACTAGCATGAGTAGCAATAATAAGACTAAGCAACAATGCACTTAGAAACCTTTTGGATTAACAAATGAATAATTTAGATTTTCATTTATGTATTTAATGCTATGCATACAATGACAGTACTTTTGTGATAAGTGCTGTCATATTTGGAAACCTCAGAAATGATGGAGATCTGGCCAAAGGCTTCTGAAAAACACCTCAGAAATATAAATATGCTGCATCTCAAAACTCCTTGGGTAAAAATGCCCACTTAAAGGGTCTGTGGGATACTGAAGTTGATTCCCCTTTAATGCGTTCTATGCAGCTTATCAGCAAACATGGCTAATAAGTGTGGAACCAAAACCCCTCAGAAATATAGTTACTTATACAGCATTTTGTGAGGAACCAGTCTGCAACTGAGGGAAGCATTTAATTGATCAGAAATTAGGTGCTTGTTTTGCAGAGCCCCTCAAATGAACTTTAAGGAATCATGATTCTGCACTCTGAGCCTCCTCCCACCACTGCACTTTGCTGAACTTGCCGTTCCTTTAGAGTTCCATGCTGACATCACCTTTGACATTGCTGCTTGTGAGAAGACAAAGCTGACATCAAGCTGTTGCCCATCTTTTAATGTCACTAACACGTCTGCCCTGGTAGCATCACAGCCAATCAGACTTGTTATTTAAAAACTGTATCCAATGCATGCTACTCTGCTATATTTACACAACCCACTAAGTCACAACAGCATCTGCTGGTTGCCCCACTTTTACACAGGTGTTGGTATAATATAATTTACTTTAAATGTGGAGAAGTCATCTGTAGCCTGGAATGCCCCTAAATATACTTTGCAGTGAAAAGCCCACATAATTGCCCGCACCCAGTGTTGACTGAGCATTTATTTCATCTCATCTACTTCTAGAGCTGGACCATGCACCATATGCTGGTTTGAGCCATCCAGTTGAAGCTAAGGTATATGCTGTATAAATAAGCACTAAAGAATGTAGGGTTTAAACATTATGATAGATTCCCAGCAATACAGTAAACAGATATTAGTCGATAGTTCACTGGCCTCCGAATATGCACACTGAAGATAGTTATGCCTGAACAGTGCACAGCTTGCATAAGGTGATCTCTGTTAGTGATAAGATTACAGAATTACCTCTTAGTTCCAAAATGTAGATACTGTATCGGAGAAATGCTCATTTAGGCAGCTTGCACATGGAAGAAAGAGGTAGCATCTATTAACTGCCTTGCATCATTGTAGTTTAGCTGAACTGAGTAGCCATTCGAATGACATGCAGCATTGTGGCACTGTGCATGATGTGACACACTGTAACAAAAACAGCCAAGGCAGTCTCCAAAATGTAAATATTAAACAGAAAAAAAATATTCTATTTCTATGAAACAATTGCTCTAAAATGTGACATATTAAGGTCTTTTCAAAGGCACACTTGTCCTGAATTATACAGTATAGGAAGTAGACACAATGACCTCCACAGTATGTCCAACTTCCCATGCATGGTGGCAGTTTGGCTCTTCTGTTTTCTTGAGATGACAGACATCATTTATTATTGTTTATTGTCGGGCTTTGCACATTCTTCAATGAAATAGATCTGATTATGTATAAAATACCCTTTAAATAACTTTCTGACTATGCAGCTAAAATCGACTGGAATTCCTTTTTTGTGATGTCTGTCCTTTTTAATTTGAATTATATGCACATTTTTGTAAATAGTATATTTTGAATGATATGCAGACATTTATATGCATAAATGCTGATTAAAGCAATACAGCGCAGCTGTTTCAAAGGAAACTAGAGAGTTTTCACAATTAATGTAATAACTTATACCAGCAAATTACAATATGTGTATATAATGCAGGTCATTGTGAAGATATGAAAAATGCATGTTAAACATGGGTTTATTCAGCTTTATCTCAGAAAAAAAAAATGCTCTGATTAGAGAAAGAGTGTCTCAGCAATATATCCTCCATTGTCAATGACAATTTTAAAGGACAAAACACTCATGCATGCGTTCCATGTCAGGATGGATTTACAATTTCTTTAAAAAAAATCATTCTGCATTTGCAAGTCTTGAGAAGATCTCTTTGAACTTCTAGATTGAGTCCAATGACCGAAATGACAATGTTGTAATAGTTTAGGGCTTTGAAGTCAAGATTGCATTTAGTAACTAATGAATGTATGCGATGACTGTATAAAGGTGATCATATAAGCACTATATTTTATTCATAATATCCTGAGTGCCTTTTATTAAACATTTATCCTATTTAGAAGCCTCCTTGTTTGGTTTGTTTGGTGCAGGCTTTATGAGGGGTAAATGTATTTCACAGTATTTGATCTAAGCTATCTAAATTATAAGCTATAGATAAGCTATTTATTTGTTGTTCACTAATCTAATCCGCTCTTTTTCCTGTTCTATAAACAGCTGTTAGTGATTGCTGAGGAGCTTGAAAGCATTCTCTACTTCTAGGGTCTTAATAACAAGCATTTCTAATTAAACTAGAAATTATTGTTATTTGAATTGAATTGTACTGGAAGAATACTTCTTGCTGGAAGTGGTACTGTGGGAAGAGTAGGATTAACCCAACCTCCACTAAAAGTGTTCCATCTTCAATCATATGCTGACTGAAGAAAAAGTGAATGTAGCTACTAAAACACAACTTAAAGAGTTTAAAAAAGAGTTGTGTCAAAAATGCTACTCAAACATTGGATCCCCTGCAGAGCTGCAGTACAAATTCTTAGCACATACAGTACCTATTAACACAAATTGAGGTTTGATAAGTGCTGTGCTTCTCTTTTTGAGATCCTTTGGGAGTCTAGGTGCTGAGCAAACACATCAGAATGAAACTTAACCTATAAACATTCAGTGGAAAAGAACAAAATGGAGCTACAGTGTTGAAAATAAAGGTTTTTGCATGCTTCTTCGTCTGGATGTACAGTTCCAGGAAAAAGCTTAAATTCATGTAGAATGTTTACATTATAGAAAGGCACACCTTTTTTACAGTAGAGGTTCTTTTAAGAACCATGCATTGAAAGGGTTCTATAAGAAACTAAAGATGGTTCCACATCAACCCAAAAAATGTTTTTCTTGCACCTCCTGAAGAGTGAAAAAATACATGATCATGGATAAACATATCATTTAAAAATACTGGGAGAAATATAGAACAAACATAATGTTATCATAAATGTATATAGTTTCCAGTCACTGCTGCTTGCCTGGAGACGGACTGGTGAGCCAGTGTCTAAGATTTTTTTGGCACAGTGTGTGGATTTTATCAGTGACAGAGACAAAACACAGCTTTGCTGCACAATGAGTGAGCATTAATCTTTTATTACACATTGTGCACCCCTGTATGGCTGTGTGTGTGTGTGTGTGTGTGTGTGTGTGTGTGTGTGTGTGTGTGTGAATGAATCTCAGAGAGCTCATTATCAGAGAGGAGCCTTGCTGGTAAAGGTCAGCAGGTTTTGAATGTTATTGGGGACAAAGCACCGGGATCAATATGAATGAAAAAGTCCACCGCCGGACCCCTGAACATTCCTCACAGCTGCCTCATTTTTGAGTGGCATTCCTATTCCTGTTCAGCTAAATGCTCTCGACTGCCTTTTCTCTGCCAGTCTTGAATTTTCCTGGTGCGGGTGAAATAGAAAACCCACATCCGAACTCACCCAGCAGCTGACACTGCAGCTTTTTTCTTCCTGAACCCGGTTTTTGATTGGGGTGCAGCTCTTGCCTTTACTGCATGTTTAGCCTTCAGCCATTGACTGAGACTGTGTGACTTTGCTGAGACAGAACATTTCGATCTGGGTTTTGCATTACATGTATGACTGTCCAGTAGTCAAGCTGACCCTCAGTTCAACAAAATGATCTCATAGGTAGAAGTAGTATGTTCTCTTTGAGTCGACATACTGTCAGAAAAGGAAAATATATTATTAGCTATTAATGTTCATCCCTAATAAAGTTCATTCCCATTGGGCCATTCATCGTGAAGTGTTCATGCAATATATCGAAGAACAGCTGGCATTTTGAAAGTGATGTCATAATATACAAACAAACAATAACTAAATCACACTTTTAGCTTGGGTTTAGCCTGACAGTGATGACACAGTGGCAATCAATGAAAACACAAATAATTATTAATATACATAAATGCTGGAAAACCATTCAAATTACAAATATGACAGTGACAAGTTTAGGGTATCAATAAATAATTAATGAATAAAACAGAATTTTAAGGTTTTGATCAGACAGTGAGAACATGCTTACTGTGTGAAGCTACTATGATGATGGTATAAGAGGATCATGCATCGTTCCACACTGAAAAAGTAGAGTTTTGAAGTGTTCATATGGATTGCACATGATTAATTTATCCATGCAGCAAATTTAGCCATGTTGCATGGGAGAATTGTGTCTCAGCAGGTTCCTAAGGTTGTTTTCAAAGGTGACCATTAACATACGGTTTGAGCCAGGTTGACATTCACTCATGAGGACCGGCCCTGTCTGGAGGTGAAAGTGCAGCACAGGTAATGAAATATTGACCACTGAGACAGCAATGCTATCCCATAGTATTTATATAATATGTAAGAGAAAGCTGTTGGAATACATCAGTTATGTAAGACGGATGGTGGGGAGGCCAACATTTGAGCAGACAGTGGAATGTATCTGAATGGTGTAATTTTTGTAGGACTTCAGCGTCTGCCCATTGACTTTTTTCAAGAGTGTGTTTTGTGTGCTTGAGATTCTGTCCTTTTACTAAACACAGGAAAACGTGTCTAAATAATTGTTTGTGGTAAGCGACTGTAGGCTACAGATACAGCAGGTAGGCATTAGGCTGAAAAAGCTGTAGTATTCCTTTAATGCCTGTTTCACATAAATTGCCATTGTCAAAACAAAACATTGTATTTCCAAAGGGGTAGCTTTATAGAAAAAGGAAAAATCTTAAAATAGAATTTTTGGGCCATTTCTATTGATCTATTCACTTTGGAATTTTGCCACAATGTATATGAAAGCTGGTATTTTCAGATCACGTAAAAAAAGTTTAAAAAAAAACAACCTACAAAATGGAGATACATGGTGATAACAATTGGCTCACTGAATAAATGTATTTTGATTTTGTGTCACAAATCAAAAACAATGTTCTCACATTGTTTGTTTTCACTATGGAAAAAAGTAGGTAATTAGTTATGAGCTTCAAGACGAAATAAATGGTTCAGAAATGTGTGACTGTGAACGGGGTTAGATGAAAAGGCCCTGTGGCGACCCCTTAACCTTGTCTAGGCACACTGAGCTTTATCTCTAGAACCCGACACTGAGCTGATAGCCCCTGTTAGGACCAATTAGGAAAGTGGAGAAAAGAAAAAAAACACACAAGCACAGGTAATCACTTTAATATGCTACCAACACACTCCTTCTCATATACTTAACTGGCCAGGTGCATCACGAGGTCAGCCTAGGGATGGAGAGACGTTGCTATCAACAATTAATGACCAGCCATTTTGTTCTAGTCTTGCAGTGTTTAGGGTGGCCTGGTCTGTCTAGTTCTGTGGCTGGAACACTTTACTCTCCCATTAAGGCTGGAGAAAGACTGATTACATCTACAAGAGGCAGAAAGTGACAGATACTAACCTGTATAACCCTAACATGGTGCAATTTGTTCTTTCACACAATCCTGATTTCTGAGGCAACTTCAGTGTGTTAACTTGGTGATATTTGAGGTGATCGTTCAAAAAAACAAATCATCCAACAGGGTTTCTACATTTAAAAGTGAAGACATTAAAACTCTATAATACCGAACATTTAACAAATTAAATTATTGTCTTTTTCACTTCTTTTATGGTAAAGAAAAACCTGTACTTTAAAACGATTTTACACATTCTTAGTATTTACTTAAGCAGCTTCACGAGGAACGATCTGACATGCTGTTGCAGCAAGAATGAAAAAGGTATTAGCTGAGACTTCGATGCTGAAAAACACTTGCTGGGCATTGAGGTATGTAGATATATATGCCCAGCAGGTGTTTTTCAGCATCAAAGTCTCAGCTTATATCTGCTGAAAAACATTTGCTGAGGGTTTTTCAGCGGATGTCTTATCTTGTTCCTTATTTCCCTTAAGTATACATATATATAGCTGCTACAGCATATATGCATTTAGGACATGAATGAGTTAAACTGACTGCTTGTATATGTCTATGTCATCCACAAAGTTCTCAATTACCTGTGTGACATTGTAGACCAGTGTGGAGGTGTGTGTATGTAATCTCCACAAAGACATTTTGTGTGTGTATGTGTGCTGGGGGGCCCTCCATCTGTTCTGTTAGCTACACATGTCCTGAGTGACAGGTGGACTCTCCCCAGCTCTCTCTGTTCATTTGTTTATGCCAGGCTGTCTCAGAAACTAATAGCTGGTGACACAGCAAGATGCTTTGCCTTAAAACATGCCCCTCATAACACAAAAATGCTGTATAAAAATAATTTACACTAATAGCTAACTAAATAGGACTAGATTTTCAAGCCTCACCTTCAGCTCAAAGGACACCTTCTGAACATAAGGCATACGTAATACATTTATGCATGAAATTAATATTCATGAACACACCGTGCCATGCTACACTGCTGTAACAACACACTGCTTTCAAAGGACATTTAGGGGGGGATTAAAAACATACAAAGCAAAACAAACTTAAAAACTTTATGCATTTACCTGCTGCAAAGCTATATATCATTTCCACATGAATAAAGTATGTCAGCACAATGACTGACTAAAGTAAGAGAACTGAAAAATGAAAAAATTTACTGATGCGATGTATTTTACTCAAAGGGAATTTATGAGGTATATCCATTTCTTCACTTTTCCTGAACAGGAGAAGACTACACAGCAGTTCATTCATGTTTATGGAGGACATTCTTTTTTTGGTCTTTTAAGAGTTTTTCAGCGGATGTCTTATCTTGTTCCTTATTTCCCTTACGTCCCTAACCTGTTCCTTATCTACAGTTCAGGCATGTCCACCGGCGATGGGTCAGATGGAAAAACAACATTCTGTGTGACCGTTTGACTGATGTTCTGACGCCTGGCTCTGTTGAAGATCAAAACATCATCAGTTCATAAGGAAACTGCCTGGAGTTATGAGGAACATTCAGTTACTGAAATTAAATGTAAAAAAATTAAAAGGTCACTCAGAGTGCTTTGATGTGAAGTGACACAGTCCAGTGAAATCCACCCTCTTAGATTTCTTCACAGTGGTGGTGATAGAAACCAGGGGTCGCTGTGTGTACAGCACAATTATAGCCATTTAATTTAATACCCCAGACAACAACAGAAACAAATAACCTACAGAAGTCTGCTGAGTGTTTATATATAATATTGTTAATGTTGAAATAGGGTTAAACCTGAAAAAAAAAAACGAGTATGTATTTTTGTATCATTCATGGTTTAAAAAATATGTTTAAGGACAAAGTTATTTCTTTAAACTATCAGGCACATAAAATACCATAGTCTCGGGCATCAGGACAGGTACTTGGAAGCGTTTCATATAATAACAGCTTTAGGTGGTATTTCTATCACAGCCACTATGAATGATTCCGTTTCTCAAACCATTCTTAAAGACACTATTTCCATCTTATCCATCCTAATTACACAAAAAAAATCTAAAAACCAGTGGAATTCTCCATTTAATAAAGTATATTTGACTAACATGAAGCACAGCGAAATAACAGCTCAGATAAACAAAAGCAGTGCTTTTCATCAGTCCAATTAAACTTCAAATCACATGTAAGTTATGTAAGAAACACTGCTTTCCAGTAAGCTAATGATGCCTGCTCTATATGTCATTCACATGACTAACGTATCAAAGATCTTTTCTTGTGGTGCAGTGTGCAGTCAGACATAAGGAATAGAAAGATTAGGCACTGATGTCACCAAGGATTTCCAGCGTTGCTTCACTCAGCTGTTTTCCCCTCTACCTGCTTCCCTTCCTGCTCCCTCGCTCGCTCTCGCTCTCGCTCTCTCTCTCTCTCACCTACCTTTGTTACACCCAGTTTGTTAATTATTTAGCTGACGTTTTGGTCTTGCTCAATAATTCAAAATGGTCACAGGCTGATCTGATGACTTAGTCCGCATTACTAGTCAATACACCTCGGGCAGAAACAGTTGTGATATTAGAGCAAAGTGAGACAGGTTGATGTGGACCTTGTGCCCAGCAGAGTTCTCCAAAATGAAAACAGATGCAAATAAGAGTAAATCTGTTCTCATTTGGTGGAAAGAATGATCAAAATATGATGATTAATATGATATTTGAATCCAAATAAACAGTAATCATAGAGACCACACCCCAGAGACTCTAATATTCATGGGAGATGAACCATGAGCTATTTGTTTCATTCCTAACCTTATCGATTGCCTCAAACAAGAGCTGAGTAATTCAGTGAATCAAAAATCTGGTGCTGTTTTAGAACGTAATGAACATGTGACAGAGATCACGATCTCTTTAAATGATTTAATAGATGCGTTATTTGCATCAATACAATATTCTGAATATAGCAGAAGAAGTGAAAATGGAACCAAACATGCTTCATTTTTGCTTTTTTCATTGCATGTCAGTGTCATACTTTTGTTCATATAACTGTTTTTTTTTTTTATTTCAACAAAAATCTGAAAATGTAAAATGATAAATTAAGCCATTGAAGCTGAAACATTTTTTCAGCTTTGTACTTGGGCGAGCTGAGAGAGCATACAGACCAAAAGAAATGCAGAATTTCAGTCAATAGTGTTCTACATGTGTGTTAATTAAAAAGAAGTTCAAATTCACTAAGTGCACCACTGCCTGAAGTAGTGGTTACTTTGTTCCACACTGATAAAAGCCAAGGTGTGTCCAGTTAGTCAGATGAGATCTCAGAAGGACTTTCCCTTTCTTCCTGTTGTATTTTCTCCATAAATTTGTCCATACCTGTTACAGCATACGCAATCTAATCATAGCTCCACTTCTGAGAAAAACTCTCTATATGCTTTGCTTCATTTAACCTCAGTTGGTCATCCCTCACCTGAAGGCCAGGCTGATTGGAACTGGGACAGTCACACTTCCTGCCTTTGAACGATTCTTCATTTGTCTTTCAGTTTACTCTGGTGGACACCTTTTGTAAGAAACAACTTCCCAGAATGCTCATAACCACTATTTAGCTGTAATTTTGCTGTACTGGCTGATCACATGCTCTGAAGTGAAAATGAAACTCATTCATCTTACTTCCTCCTGTAAGCTCTTACCTTAAATGAGGTGTGCTTCCCAGAAATCACTCATGCTTATCAGTGGTTTTCATCACATGCTTTGACTTACCTCGTGTCTAAAATAAATGAGGAATAGAACAAATAACATATAGATATAGATATAACATATCTGACATAGTTGCAGTTTAATTTAAATTCATCTATTATAGTAAGATTTGATGAAAATCTAAAAACAGAAATCTGTTAGTGATTATATGTGACACACATGTTGGACATGTCCAAGGGAGTTCTAACCTACTAAGATTTCATGTTATGTATGTCGCAAATGCACTCATTTTTTATGTAAAATAATCTAAAAATTCAGTAAAATTACCTGCATCCCTTTGTAGTTCTGCTGACAAGTGAACTTGGCAAGTGATATCTTGGTCTTACTATTTGTTCTTACTATGTAATTTCTGAGCTCGGATAAAAGTGCATTGTCATGGAGCTCGCCTTTCTCAGCAGGATCGGTGACAACAGCCAGTCATCCAGATTAACAAACATCAGCCTGTCCTTCAGGAATATTGTTTAATTGCAGTGAATCAGACCTGAATCAGCCTCCACCCCTTTAGGTGTCTTTTAGTGACCTCTGGTGGCCAAGCTCACACACAGTTTTGGATTTTGCATTCAAGTCAACGCAGAAGCACAACGTGTTTTTCCTCCTGTGTGTCCCTTGCAATATCAGTTACTACCATGCAATACCAGTGTACTGACTAAAACAATTGCATAAAGGTAACTTTAAATAGTTCATCTAGATCATCCAGTCTTACAAGTGCACAGGAGGAACAAGCTACAATTACAGAAAATACAAAAACTGGCTAAGGAAAGAAAAACAGAGAGGTTTGGGAAGGTACACACACAAACACATAAATAAATCACACACACAAATAAATGTATGTGTGTGTGTCTACGTACCCACACAAACACACGCCCACACACACACACACACACACGCACACACACACACACATACATACATATATACATATATATATATATATATATATATATATATATATACATACAAATATATATATATGTGTGTGTGTGTGTGTGTGTGTGTGAGAGACATATAGTATTCTGTTGGTTTTGGAGCAATGTAACAGAGATATCGAAGAGGAAGTACAACAACAATTCAGCAAACATTTGTGACCTTTGTCCTTCATAAAACACCTTCCTTTATGTATTACAGGGGGCACAGCCAGCACTGCAGATCTATCCTCTCAAAAACCATGAGTTAAACAACATCACACATTTTATTTCATTGCTTTTACACATTTGGGTTTGGCTGTCCTTAATTTGGAAAAAATGTCATTTTTTAGAAAAGTATGACACAGGGCTCTCCTAAACATTTAAACCTTTAGTGGTAAATTAATGTAATAATGTTTATAATCTACATTTTGTTTACTTATTATTTAAGCATAATAAAAAAATAAAATAAATAAATAGCTTTTTAGGTTAATCCACCAAAACATTTTTAGCAGCGTAGTTTGTATTGTCTCTGTTTTAAGTTTGTTCACTTAAATTTGTTTCGTTTTTCTTTAGTTCCAGCCCTGATCAAGATCTTCAAAGGCCCCTGAACACTTGAGGCATTTCTTACTACAGAATCAGATCTGGGCACATGACCTACTTAGTGGCGAGGATGCAATAAAGCAATGAGCTAAAAAAAAGGCTTTGATGACAGAGGATTAAATACTAAATCCTGTTATAATAGTACATTGTGATGCACCAAAAATCATACAGTTCATGCCAAGCCTTTCCATTCAGTCAGTAGAATAGAGTCAGCATGTATGGTCTTATCTCAATGCAAATTTTGATGGAGCAAAACAAACATTTTTGTGGAATGTATTAATCTTCCATCGGAATCAAGATTCATTCTGTCTTGTCCATTTGCTTAAAAACGAAACGTTCACGTGTTTGATGTTGAGACACTTTCAGTGTATAGCTTACACTGGTTCATTTTTCAAACTCCACTGGTTCATTTTTCAATGTATGTCCTATTGATTTAAGTCATTTGTCTGAGCTTAATAGTTACCAAAACATATTAGTCGTAATGGAAAAAGCACAGACTTATGTAGCCAGAGGCAGGCAGGCTGAAATTCCCCTTTCCTTGTGTAATTACTGCCTCATAAAGCCTGACTGTAAAGTGGAGCATCTTTTTCTAAATGACATTTCCTCATACAGCAGCGCGAACCGATACAGTAAACAGCAGGTGACTGAAAACCCCTCATCACCTGACTGTCTGGGCGTCTCACCTGTTACCTGAGAACGGAAATCACTGATTGGCCCGGACCCAGAAAGGGGCGGGGCCAGAGACTGATACGCCTCAACACGTCTGAATCTAAAGCGATTCTCATTTTCACTTACATTCCGAGCTGTTTACGCGCTCAAAGACAGGTAAGGTCTTCAATTTCTTCCCAGCGTACAAGCTTTATGTTTATGCTGATCTCACACGAAAAGAAATAGAAATGCTTGGTTAAAGTGACATTTCACTGCTTCACCATGTTACCAAGGTAAACAGAAGTCCCCTACTGGGAGATGTCAGATATGGAGATGTTGTTTGCTTCTTACACGAAAAAAAATGTACAGGTGCATTTAAAATGTCATTCACAACAATCTAGAAAACAATTTATGAAATCTTAATCTAGTCAATGTGACTGACTTGAAGCTTTACACTCATACAGTAGCTAATCTTTCAGAAATTATCTGTTCAATATCACTCTCTCTCTCTCTCTCTCTCTCTCTCTCACACACACACGTGTGTGTGTGTGTGTGTGTGTGTGTGTGTTTGTGTGTGTGTGTGTTTTATATACATATTTACATCTCAACAGTTGCACTGCATTTTATATATATGTAAAGTGTAAAGTGCTCATTTGTCATACATTATCTCAAAAATGTATTTTGTTAATGACAATGTTAAATCATTTGTAACCAAATCATGTCATAGTTTTCTGCGGGGGAGCATTGTAAACAATTCTGACTTATAGCACATTTCACATCAAACCACTCTGAATGACATTCTTTACATCTTAATGATTTAACTATTTAGACTTTTTGCAAAATCACTGGATTTCTAATTAACCAGACAGCTCTGTCAGGACACTGTGTCTTGTTTTTATCATACTTCTTTTGAGAATGTGTAAACCTAAATATATGTTCACTTTCTTCTTCTTCTTCTTCTTCTTCTTCTTCTTCTTGGATGACGCATCATATCCAGAATGCCACTGACAGAGCAGACTGCTCAGCCCAGTCCCCAGGTGCTCTTGGTGGGGGAAAAGGAAAGCAAGCGGCTCCTGGAGGCCTACGTGAAGAGAAGCCTGAGCCTTAATGACGGTGCACAGCCTACTCATTGGCGGGAGCGGCAGATACGCAAATGGGTCGACCCCGCTGAGAAAAATAAGAGGGAACGTCGACATTCCAGTGACACCTCCCTTCACCTTAGTCCCACAAACTCAGAGGATTACCTCGGTACAGATGGGGTTCTCTCAGAAACTGGGAAGAAACCGCAGGCAACAACAAGAAACTCTGACATCAAATCCAAACTGTGGAAGAAAAGAAGCACTCTTAGAAGAAATGATGGATCTTCTGCATCCCACAGATCAGATGGCAAGCCCAAGAAGTGGTTTTTACCCATTGATAAAGAGAAGCGGGAGGGTAAACAGCCGAATAAAGCCTGTAAACAAGAATCAGAAAGCATCAGAGAGGCTTCTCCTCAGCCCCCTCTGGCTGACCAACTGGAGAGCTCAACAGAGGCAAAGAAACCCAAAGAGAGCAAGAAGACTAAGAAATCTTCACTATGGAAGAGTTTCCTGGGGTGGTTCTCAAAAGGGAATAACGACAAGCAGGAGGAACAGGATGGAGTAAATGAGAAAACTGAAGATGCCCTCCTTCAACCAGAGCCTTCACCTGTCCTAAACTCCTGTCTGCCTTTTCCTGATGTTTTCTCCAATGGCGATGCCATCACCCTGCGTCACAGACAGTCTAAAAATAGACGCACCCAGAAAAAGTCATCTCTGAAGAGACGCAGCAGGGATGTGGGACAAGAAAAGACCACTGGGAGACCATGTACTCTAGACCTAACTGCTAATACCCAGGATCTTACAGTAAAATGTAGGTATACTATACACTTCAGAAAAAGTAACAGAAGCTCAGAGAAGTTTTAAAAACATATGAACCAATCACTATTCTGTAAAAGTCTTACATATAAAACCACTGAATGTCTGTTTAATAACATTTAAAAATATCTTCAGAAATGTGGCTTTTGCACATCAAAATTCAGTATCACCAACATTTCTGTATTCATCTAAATATTTGCTCATGTCCTACAACATTTGCAGATCATGGTGTACTCATTTGTGTGCTGCATTTATAATATAGGTTCAGACATTTAAACTCCAAACTGGCCTGTGTTATAAGCAGCAATTTGAGATTTTGGAATCAAAACATAATTCATATTATGTCTGGAATCCAAGAACAGCAGGTGTGGCTGCAGGTTTTAGGTTTTTGTTCCATAAAAGGTGTGCTCCTGCTAGGTTGGAATGTAAACCTGCATTTTTCTTGATTTTTTGGCCGTCCTTTAACATGTGTTATCTTAATGCACCAAAAAATCAATTTCATTTTCACAAGCATTTTTCAACATTCCTTTATCTTCTTTACAAATAAAAATGCTGTTTTTGTTACTGTGTCTTCATCCATGTTATATGTAAATTACCTCCAAGCCATTTGGTTGCCCTGTGCCTCATTTAAAAAGAAGCTCACTGATATAAATGATAAAACACTAGCAAGATAAGCACTGATGTGTATCTGAATGAAAGCTGAAGAAACCTCTTAATTTATTTTTGCAGCAATCAAGGAGGTGGAACCCACCAACTCATATTATGAGAAAATGTCAGAGGAGCTGCAGAAAATCGTGCAAGAGATAAAAAACAGTCCAGTGGAGGACAACAGAACATTCCATGATGCAGTTCAACCTGTGGACATAAACAGCATATCCAGTGAGTAGGCCTACTGTGTATTTACATAGAATAAATTAAGCCCCACATCAAATTCCATTCATTTGTAAAATATTAAATCACTACCCAAATACTGCAAGAAAGAATCTGAGGATGCAATACTGGAGATTTACCTTTAATAGTTCCTCATAGTTCTGCCATACTCTGCCTTGCCAGTGCCTCAAGAAGAAGTCATTGAGAGGATCATTGCTCTGATAAAGCAGCAAGGGGATGTCATAGATTCCAAGGTAATGTATTTCCACTGTACTTTAAATGGCTTTCAGCATTTTACAAATTGCTGTCCGTCACTGAGAACAAAAACCTGCCTTGCATGTGGTTGATATTAAGAAACAGTTACAGTGAATTATAAATATATATTATTATAATTGATTCTACTCTTCCCCACAGTTGCAGGAGAATCCCACCATTATCTCCTACTTCAACATGCTGTCCTACGGCTCCTTCCAGAAGTTAGCTGACCAGTATGTGCAGTCTGAAGTCCCCCAGCAAAAAAGCCAGCCTCCTGTGGCAGCTCCAGAGCTGGTGAAGTTTGCCTTCACGCTGGACTTCACTGCAAGAGTGGCCGGGCTCTCCCGCCACGCTCCAGGACACATCTTAGGCTTCGGGAACCAGTACCTGAAAGATCGGTTCACTCACACGAGCGAGAGCCATCCTCACATCAGCAACATGACATCAGAGAAACCAAAAATATCAGAGGATAGTCCTGACAAAGACGGAGCCTGGTGAGTCAGAGGTCTTTTCTCATTAGCTCAGCTTCATTACGTCAGCAGGGGTATAATTTAACCTTTCAAACACTACACTGTCAGTAAAAGGGGTACTGTACAGGTACATGTTTGTTTCTCATGGAAAGACAAAAAATAGTCTTTAAAGGACCTATATCACCAATTTTCATAGTGTTTTAAAATAAAACATAGTTTTAAAAACATATTAATCACTCCCCAGTGTATATGGTTCACATATGTATTGCAAGTAAAATGTAGGATATTATCACTTTAAAGGCCTATTATGTACATGAAAAAGGGGCATATTTGTATATTTGTATATACTTAATATTGCAAATCAGAAAAAAAAAAAACCTGGAGTGAACACAGGGTGTATGGAGTCAACGCAACTTAAAAATATAACAGCAATGGAATATTGAACAGTAATGTTCCTGAAGAGGGTAATTACCGAGTGATAAACTGTTCTTCAGTAACTGAAACCGAAAATAAATAGTTTATTAGTTTAAGAGTTTTAGAATCTAAAGGTTACTTTTTTTCCAGAGGTTCACGTTGCTGAGAAGAAGTGATGTGGAGTGGTACTTCATTACCTTGAGGACCTGGAGAGGGCAGTGACAAAACATCTCGCCATATTTTCTGAGCAATAATCTCACAGAAACTTTGATATAGATAAAGAGTGAGAGAAAGCTATAAAGCTAAATCATTTTGGAGAGCATATACAAAAGTCTGAGCATGCCTGGTCTAATTATTTGTGTGTTAATAAGTGTAAATAAGCACACAGTACACACAACATTACAGGTTAACTATTTAACTATTTGCTCTCACTAACATATGCTTCTGAAAATATTTAATTTATTATTAGATGTAGCATGTAGTATAGTTAATTTATATAATACATAATGCTTATGTGCACTTTATACACCTGAAATATGCTGTAAGTGTGTATGCAGGCATACACATGATGTAATTGAGGAAAAATTATCAATAAATATATTTTTTATATGCATTTTATTTCATTTCTTTGACACATCTGAAATCTGATTCTACATCTGACAATATTCAGGCACTTCATATTTTATAGAAATGAATGTCATTACATTGCAGAATCAGACTTTATCTTCACATGAAGCGGGGCTACTAGTCATAGCTCACCCTTAGAAGAAACAAAAGGTGCTAAGACAAACAGCACAAGCTCAGATATGCTACTAATAAGTAACCAGGGCTACGGCAGTCCTTAGGTGTATTAGGTAACATGGGTGAGGCAGGATTTCTACATAATTAACACATCATTATCACTCCGCAGGGCATAGAACATGGCCTAATTTGAGTTCAGTTTGAGGAAGGTGTTCTCTCACATTTGCTTGGCAGTAGCAGCTGACTTCTAGTTCAAGGTTGAAGAGGAAGGCGAAGAATGTGGTTTTGAGGCTCTTAATGTAGGGGTGGTTGGTGCTGGACAGCTGGAGGCACCCAGAGCACTGCTGTGAGTGGAGAATCTGCACCTGCTTGGCGGGCTTTAAATGCTCCTTCAAAGCGGAGGCCAACAGGCACCGTGGCACAACACACAAAGCAAACCAGAGGAGAGCAAGGGGCTTTAAAGGGAATGCAGGTAAAAAAGGAGAACACAGAGCAGAGAGAGAGGGTACAAAAGGCATACACAATGCGGACAAACAAAGCGTAGGTGGAAACTGCAAAACTGGCGAAGGCGCAGGTGGTAATCTGAAAAAAGCAAGAATAACATCTAAAGAAAAATTATACGACTTCACAACAAAACCATCTTACTTTATGAACTATGCTTCAGTTTTGTCTGGCTGTTGAATTTGAGAGAAATCAGCCAGACACTGAGCCTCACTAGGCAAGTGTTTGTTGTTTTTATGCTTAACTACCCAGTCGTGTGATGGGAGACTGATGCTTACAGGATTTACCTGCTCTGCAAGTGTCTTTTCCAGTCAAGCAAAGAGAACAGCTCCACAGTCCTATTATTTGTCAAAACTCTCAGAGCCTTTTGGAGAATTTGTCTTGTCCAGCAGAGCAACCTATATAATGTTCATACACACACCCACACACCCACACCCCCCATACACACACGCACAGAAGAATATGTTCATTATGCACTTTTTAATTCCTGGCAATTTGTAGCATCTTATGGTAATAAGATGTGTAAGATATTCTCTAACCTGTAGCTGACTGAGACAATCACAGTGGCAGGCAAAGTGTAGGGCAGAAACAAGTAAGACATCAGGCGACAGGGCAGAAAGTTGTTATGGAACGTCCAGATGCCATACTGGCCTGCCAGGTTACAGAGCAATGCTAGAATTGGAAAAAAACAGTATTTAATGCTTTTAAACATAACAATAATTGTTCAACCCACTCAGTCCTTAACACAACAGTCCAGTACCAAATATTTTTGACAAGTCATTTTTTATTTGCTCTGACGTTAAGTCTTTAAGGTAGCTAGCACAGAAGTTTGCTAAACCAATACGGGACATTAGGAACTATTTCAGACACTAGGGATGTCTTTATTTCTCATTTATATTTAATCATGTTATTTAAAAATGATTTCTCCAGAATTCACATCTCAGCTTTGTTATAAGTTTGCAATCTGAATGATGAACAAGGTCTCCTCAAGGCATTATTATGAAGACATGTTCAGCAGCCTGAAGATTCTCCACAAGGGGGAAATATTTGTGCTTTGTGTGCATCACTGAAAAAATGTCCAATCACACCAGCAGGATCTCACTTACATTATAAATTACATTACATTCAATTAGGCTTTACAGAAGGATTCACTGTAAATACAAAGCAAACAATGTGCCACTTGAATGTCTGTTACAAATGTCAAATGTGACAAGTGTCTGTGGTTAATTACAGCAGGACTATGAAGTATTACATCCTGTGTGGGAAGTCCACACTGTCCACATACAGGAACTGCAAACACTGCCAGTTTTGATGTCACTGTTACTGTGAAGTCACATGAACTAAAAGAATAGCACGTAGTTGCCCTTTCAGCCTAGAGCAGCCTTTTCACAATAAAAAAGTTAGAAAATTGTGTTTTGTGCAGACTGCGTTTTGAATAATGTGTAATACAGGGCAGCCAGTCAGAACAGAGTTTATTTACAACCATCAGTCTTAAAGGCACAGTAACAAAAATAATCTGTTTAATTCAGGCTATGGGCTTAAAAAAGTTTAGATTAAATTATGCTGTTAACAAAATTGTTTTGGTATATAAAAGTACACAAACAATGCAACTGAACTTTAGAGGAAAAAAGAAAAATGTAAAAAGTATGGTCCCTCAAACATGACATCAGCAGAATTTTTGCATTATTGTAGAGATGGTAGTCAGATTACTTATATGTTTTGAACCTTAACTATTACTATATAATGATAGACAGATCCACCACACACTGGGAACACCTCACAAGGCCTGCTGTTTTGCAATCATAACTTGGCTCAGATCCTTATGTTTGGGCATTTTTCCTGCTTATAACCTACCAATACCAAGAACTGACTTTTCACACACTGCCTAATATACAGTATCCCACCCCTTGGCAGGTGCTGCTGTAACAAGATAATAAAGGTTATTCACTTCACCTGTCGGTGGTTTTAATGTTGTGGCCGATCAGCACACATTTATGAAAAGACTGGCTCAAATCAGTATGTAAGATTTTTATTTTCAGTTGTCAAAAAAATCTGTAGATGACTTGTTTAAATGTCAAAATAATCAACAGACAATTTGCAAATAATGGAAAGGAAGGATAGGGATTTGGTGAAATGTGCAAATTAAAATTATTGAAAAAATTAAAATTAAAATAATTTGCAACATGATAATGCATAAGGATTCATATGTGTATTATTTATTAGTTTTTCTACAATCTACAATATTTAGTTGAAGTGGACACATAGAGGAAAGGTGAGTAAACCAAGGACAAAAGTGGTGACACCCTACACCGTTCTAGAGCATGTGCTCCAGAGCCAGAATGAACAGAAATACATTCAGTGGCAGCTCTGAACATGCTGAGGATATTTAAATGTGTGACCCACATGAATGCAGTGCTTTGCCTGGCTGTGAGGAGCACACATACCTGCCTGAACCCACTGTGGCAGGCTAAGATACACAGACTCCTCAAGTGAGTTCAGGTTCCATGGAAGGTCTTCTAGGCCATGATAGTATTCCTCTGGTAGCTCAGAGACCCTTTCTGCGCTTTCTTCACCTACCCCATTACGCTCCTCATCTTCTTCATCCTTCCCTTTCGTCTCATGCTCCTCTCTTTGCTCTTTTCCCAAAAATTCTCTTAGATCATACTGGTGTGCTGTCTCGTTACTCTTTGAGCTTGAGGTTCCCACGTTCTTCATTTTCTCTTCAGTGAACTTCCAGACCTGTAAGTCAAAGGAAGACCCCTTCAGCTTATACTTTTCATGGTATTTTGTTTTCAAAATTTCTTATGCAAATTAGCAAACGTAATCTTTGAATATTGTCCAGTTTATTACATGGCAAACATACCACAATGGAAAGAACAAATCAGGCTGATGCAACAGACCAGGCTCTCAAAACCTGTTTCTTCCACACTGTTGGGCTACAGCACGTGCTCCTAGAGTAAGGACCAAGGAACATTTCATTGTTACCCAGAAGAATGGTTGCTAACATCTACTTGCCTGTAAACTCTCCAGCTTATTGTCCAACTATGAAGAGAGGGAGAGAAAGAAGTGCTGGTGTCTCCTTTAATACTGAGCTCTGACACTAAGCTTCAGGTTACTCTGGCAGACCCAGCCGTGATAATAAAATGACAATGTAATGTTGCACCGTGGACCTATTTTTGTACGTCGGCTGCATTAATACAGATGACCATTAATCTTTCGAACAAACTGAGAGCATTTGATATGCATCTGGTGTATTGGTATTTCTACATTCGTAACACACATTTAAATCTTAATAAATCTTAAATACACATTTGAAAAGCAGTAAAACATACATCTCTGTGCCCCACTGTGCTAGCAAAGTGTAATTACATTACATGAGAACCTTCGGAGAAATGTAAACCCCAAAAACTTTTAAAACGTTATACTTTTACTTTTGATTCACTTTCTAGTCACCATTTCATCAGTGTATGTGTTGTAAACATGTGTGGAAAATAGAATTCCCATTTTTTTAACATTTCTGATCAATTCAGACATAAACAAAGTCATTCAGAGATGTTGTGAAATAGTAAAATGTACCGACTCCTTTGCAGTGGTGGCGATAGAACCTGCAGCTACTTTATATATATAATTCAAACATGGCCATTCTGTTTACTATCAGCACAACTAGCGGGCCTACCCAAGCTTTATGATATTGATGGTAAAACAGTGTCAAATTAAAAAAAATCCTCCACCATGTATGGATAAAAAAAAAAAAACAAGATAGTATTTCAAATGCAATACTTTGTTATACAAATGTAAGTTTCCAACACTATGTCCTTAAGGAGAGTTCCATTGCCTTTTTACAGTCCTTCAGAGTGGCTTAGTATGAAACACTACATGAATTTGCAAAGTTAGAACTGTTTACAGCAGTGGTGATAGGAACCACATTCAAAGCAGTGGCTCAAAGAAAGCCATTACATGGTTATGTATGTACTCCCTGATGCCTGCAGCCTTGTTTTGCAATAGCTTTGAGAACATGTAGGCCTCAAAAATATTTTTGGGATACTCAAATGTAGAGGCACATGCAGGAAGGTTTATATATCAAATAGTTCACTACATCACCATTATAAAGAGTATGTATAAAAACTCAGAAGACACATGTAGGTTCACTGCACATTTTGCATAGTACATTAAATGCCTGTTTGCACTGTAGATATAAACTCTGCTCACAGTTCAGTAAGTGTGTAATGAAATTCTGATGACCTGACTTCCCTTTAAGTACACCTACAGTACGACCTTCAAATGTTTATCAGAATAATGAAAATATGAGTATACAATCATCCTCCTCTACATTATTGCACACAACAAAGGAATGAGAGGCCTGTATGGTATGTTTGCAAATTGGTAAGTGGTTATTTTCACTACCAGGCCTTTAGAGCACAAATGTCAGAAGACAGAAGACCATCATGAAAAGTTTTTCATTTTTATTGTTTCAAAAAGAAAGATTAATCAAAGAGTCCAAAGCCCATGTCTTCATCTGACTCTTCAGATTCTTCCTTCTTCTCTTCCTTTTTCTCTTCCGCTAGAATAAAAAAAGTTTATATTAGTCAGTAATAAATCAAGTCAATCACAGCACTGAATAAAAAGATTATCATTTCTAAGTAATTTTTAACTACGATAATTTAGCAGTTTCTGCCCATTAAACAATTTCTCTGAGGACTCTTTGTGTAGTGGCACAAGAGTCTTCTTTTCTATATGAAGTCTTGATGGGAATCATGGGTTTGGTTTTTCCTAAAAATGTTTCAGGCCCAACTGAAGACCCTTGGCACTCTAGATGGAGCATGTAAGGAGAGCACTGCAACCTTCACCATGAAAGGTAAGGTTCACAGACCAATAACACATTACTACAGCTATGTAAATATTTAACAAAGCATTAGATCACAATGGGACAGCAAAGTGAAACCACAGACGTTTAGTTTAAAAAAATCCTTGGTGAAACTGCAACTTGTCTGGCTAGTATGGAGTGGCTGTATTCTGAAGTGTTTAACATGCCAACACCCTGTGTACTGAATATTGCAGTGTACCTTACTACTGAATATCTGCATGTTTAACTGGGTTCTTCTAAAGAAATAAGGACAGTAATACTAAGTCATTTCGCAGATAATGTACACTTGTGTAATGATGTGAATGGTTTAGATTTAAGTGCAGTAAACTCGGCCAAATAGAAGACCAATGGCTTACCTGCTGGTGCTTCCCCGGCTGGAGCCCCACCACCACCAGGAGCGGCGGCAGAGACTGCCACAGCACCACCCGCTGGCACGGAGGCTAACTTAGAGAGGCCTACAGAAAAAAGATTTCTTATAATTAAGATCTGTAAGCCACTACTTGCACTCTTACTTTAGATTAAGACTGTTGTA
>JBBIGA010000106.1:19384770-19414512 GCA_037576975.1 Alestes dentex | reverse complement strand
ACACACACACACACACACACACACACACACATACATATACATACATACATACATACATACATACATACATGTAAAAGCTGAAAAAGCAACCTAAGGAGCAAAACTAAATATGACCATACCGGCATTCATGACTTCATTGATGTCTTTGCCATTTAGTTCACTGATGACCTATAGAGTTGCACAAAAAATATTACCATATATGCACACAGTATAAATACGATATCTATTAGGAACCTCACCAAGCTGGATAAAAATGTATAGTGTTTTAAATACATACTTTATTAAGGCGTTCATCATCGGCCTCGATTCCCACGCTTCCCAGGATGTTCTTGATATCCTTGGCGGAGGGGCTGGTGTTTCCACCCAGCACAGCCAAAAGGTAAGCGGCCACGTAACGCATTCTGAAAAGAAAAAAAGATTTTTTACCACAATTTAGTCCAGCACAAAAAAATGCTACAAGCACCAGTCACTTTGAAAATAAAAGTAATTTTTTTTCTCCTCTGAAAATAATACCCTCATCATGAAACGGACCAAACCAGTGGAGGTACACCAAGATGTATGGACCATTACATTTTAGAATACAAAAACATTTCATAACAAGCTTCTGGGTGATTCAGTTTCTGGGTGATTCAATACACTCTGTTGTAAAAAAAAAAAAAAAACAAACCTGAGTTGTGCGCACTAAATTCTTTGTTATGTGCTTTTGTACAAAGATCTGTCTTTGTTTGTGGTAACTAATAATGGGTTTTTTTATGTTTTTCATGAATCACTTCAATGTTTGCATGCATAAAATTCTAAGGTCTTCCCCAGTCTGACAAGCGATGAGGCACCACTGTCCCTGTGCCAAGTAATCAGTGTTTTTCAGAAGGATTATATCTGCAGCAGCATGTTAAACCTGGGGTAGGATTAATACTGCACACAGATGGACCACTGACATCTCCACTCTTAAACTGTAGTATGTTAGTAATACTACTCTGGGGTGAAATCTGAACATAGTACTTTATGCTATTAGTACTCTACTTAATAATCAGAATAAATAAATCAGAAACAGAAAAATGTATTGATCCCAGAGGAAATTGCTTATGTTATGACTGCAAAGACACAGACACAGAGACAAAAATATAAAATACAACATGAAGTCTGAATAAATCACATACAAATCTGTAGAAAAACCTCAGTATGAAATACACTACCTATGTACATGAATGCTGGTTATTAATACAGCAGATAAGTAACTTACAGTTAAGTTAATTCTAACAGCACGATGGCAGTTAGGAGTATGTTACTGCATGTGGTAGAGCTCAGTAACATATAAGCAATATTGACAAATAGTGATTTTTAAAATGGTAAGACTATTGCACATAAGATATTGCACATAATGTTTTAGCACCTGATAAGTACCATACACAACACTGCACATGGTAGGCTAGGCGGTGGCACTTACATTATTGCTACTTCACATTGACCATTTTAAGGTACTGATAAGCCTAAACAGAATAGAAAATAACTATGCATGTAACAAATAAAAGATATTGAATCTTTAAAGTTTCTATGTTTGTACAGACTTTAAGGCCAGACCTGTGTTTTTAAATTAACTCTATGTGATCTGGGTGCACAACTCCATGCTACACCATCTAAACCGGATATAAAAACAGTTCTGCGATCGCTTATTTCAGAACTTGTTCAGTGTTTTGCTTTCTTGTTTGGGCTAATTATAGTTACTCAGCTCAGAGTTCAACAAAATGGAGCTCAGTCTGGAGTGGCGACCACGCTGCTAGCTGTCAGAGCTAATGATGTTATCCACCATTTTTTGGCCAATTTAACAGTTCACTCTCTCCTACACGACACTAATATGTACTAATAGTTACTACGTGTCTTAATATTATAGATTAAGAAAGTATTATTGCGAAAATAACTTACTTTAAGTCTACGAAAGACACGAAACGTCGGTCACGCTGCGATTTCTGGACGGGAGAGAAAAGCCGAGGCGAAATGGGCGTGGTAGTAACCAATATCAGTAATCTGATTGGTCGCCCGAAGTGTCTCGTCAAAATCGAAGCTTCTGATTGGACAGCGGCCGAGGAATGTCTATTCAGACCCTTTGGTGACAGGAGTAAGACACTTTTAATAATACGAATATACATTATCTGGACGAAAGTATTGGGACACACCTGTTTTTTTAGGGTTTGGACGAGGCCCCTTACTACCAGTGAAGGGCAATCTTAATGCTTCAGCACACCAAGACATTTTGGACAACACCAAGCTTCCAACTTCGTGGTAATTTAACTTAATTTACAGTAATAAAAATACAGGGCTTTAAGAAGAACAAAATGAAAAAACAGAGAACACTCAGTGAAACGCTACAGATCGCTCCATGTAGGAAACTCTTCTGGTGCGGGAACGCTGGACTGCCTCTGCCAGAGATGCGTCACGGGGCAGCAGCCAATATACAGTTGCTTTGAGTTCTCTCGACCGCACTAAATTGCATGAAAAATGATATATTGCCACGAAAAAAGCAAAAAATGCGGAGGATATTTGCGATTTCCGCGAACAATTATTAGTTAGGTTCTAAGAACAACTGAGGCCGCAAACTCTGAACCGCGACTTCGCAGGAGAACACTGTACTAGAATGCAATATGAGTGTTACTTAAAATTGCATCACTGTGCCTGTCTTATCTTTTGTAAAGTGTTATGAAAATGATAATTTCGAGAACGGTAATGGTCTCACAGTTCCTTAGCTACCTTACGGGATGGCGCGCCACTTGCCTTGTTTTCCTACTCAGGTATTAGTAGATAAATAAAAAAATACATATTTTTAAAGGGCAGAAAAAGAGTCTATCTATCTATCTATCTATCTATCTGTCTTTCTGCCAATCTCTCTACCTGTCTGTCTATCTATCTGGCAGCAGGGTGGTGGTTCCCTCACAATATTTACTCCCCACAATATTATAGGCTTAATTCAGCTGTACAAAATGTACCACACCATATGACAACAGATGTACAAGCAAATGTATAGTTGAACAGATTTATTCTGTTATAACAGTGAAAACTAAAAACATTATTTCCTGTCAATGCAATCATGAATCAGACATGTTGAAGTTAACACCCTCTATTAATTACACTATCCCTAAAGTGGTCTTCTACAGCGTCCATGGTCATTACAGTTCAAGTGACGCCTCCTCCTCCACCTGTGTGAACAGGTAGGACACAGAGTCCAGCACAAACTCCATAAGCTTCCTCCAGCTGATGATGTACCAGAACTTATAAGCCGCCTCTGAGAGCAGGACCACGACGAAAATGGCAAGGAAAACCAGAAACATCCGATCGAGGTGGTGCATCACTTTCTCCTTGAAAGTGCGCTGCTCCCAGGGCAGGGCAGCCCGGGCCTCGCTGTAATTCCCAAAGTACAGCAGAACTTCCTCCTCACTGTTGAACTCCTGAACCTCCTCCATTACCCTCTCCTCCCCATTTCCATCAGGATCAGCCATCTCAGTCACTGCTCTCCAGAGAGTATGTCCTTTAACTATTAGAAGTGAAAGTCAGCAAATGAAATTAAGATTTCTTCTTTGTATTGTCACCTTCTCATGATCAGGCTATGTGCGGTGGGCATGTGTGTGTCTGAAAGGCTGGTGATTAAGAACCAACACCTCACAAAGAGGATCAGTGAGACTTAGTGACACTCAGCACTTTCAAGGCGTTTATGTAGGTTGTTGGGTTGGAACAGATGGCAAAAACGTGTTGTATACAGTGATGGCTCACAGATCTGAGATCAGTGCACAAGACACTGAAGGAGGTGTTCCAGGGTCCCAATCCTCAATCCAAAAGACTCTAACTAAAAGGACTTAAACACAGCTTTCCTTCAGGAACTGAGGACCACTTCTGCTCAGTCTTCCAGTAGCTTTCACAGGAATATCTTGCAAGTGGCTTTGGTACCATTGTCATGTAATCAATATTAAACCATTAACTTTCCACAGAAACAATTTTTTCTATAAAAATACTTCAAACACTCTTGAACTGGCTTTGTCAGAGGTCTAAAGGCACATCCTGTAACCCGATGGTATATTGAATAAAAGTTACAAGTGGAATTCTCAGAGTATATTCATGTTTACTTCAGTATTAATTATCAGATACTCGTGAAACAATGGCACACAAAGCATCTCCAAGGGTTCACACCACTATTTTAGACTAATTACCATAAATATAAACAAGGTAGGAAGCTAATCCTAGATAGGACTCAGTCCATGCTTTAAGGCAGGGGTGTTGAACTGAAGTCCCAGAGTTCTGTGGTCCAGCACGTTTTTGTGATTTCCCTGCTCAGAAACACCCGATTCACCTCAGCAGTTGTCAGGTTTAGTGAATGTTTGAGGAGAACCATCAAACTGTTCTAGACACCAGCCCTCCAGGACTAGAGTTTGACACCCCTGCTCTAAGGAGACCACCCCAGTAAGGCTGAACATATACATTATATGGGACACATGACCATTACAGGGACTTCAATGACATTCAGATACATAGACTTGAACATGGAGCTGGTCCCCCTTTGCAGCTATAACAGCTTCAACTCTTCTTGGAAGGCTTTCCACAAGATTTTGATTCCACAAGTGTTTCTGTGGGGAATTTTTGCCCAGTCTGTAGTGCATTCACGAGGTCAGGCACTGATGTGGAACGAGGTTTGGCTCGCAATCTCTGTTCCAGTTCATCCCAAAGGTGTTGGATGGGGTTGAGGTCAGGGCTCTGTGCGGACCAGTCAAGTTCTTCCTCACCAAACTCATTCAACCGTCTTTATGGATCTTGCTTTGTGCAATGTGAGCACAGTCATGCTGGAATAGAAAAAGTGCTTCCCCAAACTGTCCACGAAGTTCACCCTTTACTCAGTATTAAAAGGATCGTTTTTCAAAAATCAGTACAATCATTTTAAATTGACGCTGAACAAGCAGAGAAAACTTTACTTTCATGCAAATCACCCTGACACTTCTCAAAAGCAGACACATACAACAGAATTGTGTTAAGTGATTTTTTTATTTTTGTACATAAACGTACATTTTTTGACCAATTTTTCACATAGGCTTCGGGGGAGCTCTGGGAGCAGCACCCTGTGGAAAGACAAGAGGGGGGGAAAAATATATCAGAATGAACCACAGGTAGGCTTGTATATAGTCAGATTTAAGTTTGTAATAAACTTATATACATGTACTTATGGCCAGCAAACATTTCTCTGAACTACTAAATCTCAGTGTCGCTCCTCAGGGCGAGCATAAGACGTACACTTACACTGGGCCAGTGTGAGCATAAGATGTACACTTACACTGGGCCTAAAGCGTGGAGGTGGTGTGCGGTCCTTGCGGGCCTCACGAGAACGGTTCCTCACCACCTTACTGTGGATGGCACAGCTCACGCAATAATGCAGCTTCACGTAAAGCTTGGGCAACACATAGGCTATATAAAAGAAAAAAAATAAATTAGATATGCCATCTCAATATTCACATCATTTCACTGCACGAAGATAAACAGCTTTAACTTAAGAGCTTTAACTTACAGTCAAACACACTAGCCTCCGAGATGTCCCTCACAGCTGCAGCCTCAACGATGTTCCTAATGACAAACTTCTTGATAGCCTTGTCTTTGGGCACGCACCGAGCACAGTTGGTGCAGCGAATGGGCTGGACGTGTCCACGGCCCTTCTTGGCACGTCCGTTGTTCCTTCTCTTCTTAGTCTGCAGTTAAAAAAACAACAGTTAAACTGGGGTTATTAAAACTAAAAATTATGTCTCAGGTTTATACATCAGATCTCTCCATTTGCAGTATCCAAATTAATCTTTTTTAATTTAGTTTAAAATGAAAATTTTGCAATAGAGCTCACCAACAAACAACCATGGATAAGCCAACATGTCTGGGTTTTTTTTTTTTAATATATATTTGCATGATGTGGCATTAAAGCCTTACACCAGGGGAGTGCAGCTCTGGTCCTCAAGGTGTCCAGGACAGTTTTAGGATTTGTCTACTGAGACACACCTGGTGCAACATACCTGTTGATTGCCAGGTTATATGGGGCTGTCACCGTTAAGCATCCATGCCTTAGACTATATGCAGATTACTTATAAATGTTTTACTTCAAAAACATATCTTCAGGAACCAACAACTGTACGCCATCATATTATATACGGAGAAGAATCAATTTATGAATCCCCAACATGCTGCACCAAAGACAAATATTCTCCAATTACACTGTGGTTGTCATATCAAAAGCAAATTAGTCAGTCAATAATGTGCTATGGCCAGCATTACTTTGACGAACATAATTAGGTTTTGATTACAGGAGTATCAGGACTAATTAAGTACAAAAACACTGATATACTGTGATTGATCACGATACTTACACTAAAAACACTGGCATTTGCTTCTAACAGGTTCCTGAAATATCAGCATTGCCATAGCGTGATAATTACACACAAACGATATATCTTGAATATAAAGCACTGATATGAAGATTAAGTATACATTTAACAGGATTTATCATTATCTGATACCAGAGAATTAGTAAACAGCTAACATCCCGTAGTCCTCGACGCTAAAGCACAAATGAAAACAAACGAATGTGCAAAGTATAAAGACAATAAAACAGACTTGTATGTGTCTAAAAGGTTTATTCAGCTCTGATCTGTTAGTAAACCCGACCCTGTCTGAGTGGGGCCTGCTATAAGAGGCGCATGGTTGTTAGCCAGCGGCTCACTTTTCATTCAAAAACTGCATAATCCAGTCATTACCCACGACATGGACTTCTCCAACACAACACCACACTATTATCGTTTTATAAATGTACACTCTGCTCGGTTTAAACCCGAATTACACTACATTAAAGCACATTCTCGTGGGTAGCCAACACGTTCCACACTCACCATGTTGGACAGGAGGCAGGAAAGAGGACCGGAACAGGCGGGACTCCGCTAGAATAACCGTCTCCCTCCGCCAAAAACAAAAAAAGTCTCTGGCAAACGTTTTATATCCAGAGGAAACCGTTCCAAACAAAAGAACTTATGTATAAATCCTATTTTGGTGTTGTTTATTTGTATAACTTGGTAACGTAAGCGATTATTTTTTATTTATAATTGCTGGAAAGGAGTTAGTTTATAGCGGAAGGATATCGTGAACGAGGCCACGGTTCACACAACATTCTTCAGATCAAATTCAGAGTACAGTGTAAATTACTTCAGGATGCTTAATTCATTATTTATTTATTCGTTCATTTATAAATACTGCTATTGTTGCTGTTATTGTTAATAATAATAATAACAACGACAACAATACTACTACTACTACAAATAATAATAATAATAATAATAATAACAATCATATATATCCTTGATTTGTGAGATTTAATAGCTCGGTGTCTCCCAACTCAGCTCATGTAGGCCCCCTTTCCTGCACATTTCAATGTTTTACCTGTTTTAACACACCGCCTCCACCTAGGAGAGGTTTTAGTTGATCTGTTGGTTCAGTTGAACTGAGAGCAGGAAAATCATTCAAATGAACTGGTAGGAGAGCTGGAAAACACAATGTTTGACTACTGCAACGACATTTTCAGTCATTTTACTTTATACATATATCAAGGTGTATTTTAATTGTTTGTTTTTGACTGATGGACTGATGATCTTAAAATTACTGTTTGATTAGAATTTTGCCTGCGGTTGGTTTGAACAACTGTTTTTTTTATTTTTTTTCTTGCTGAAGTCTTGCAGTGACCCTTTTCAGGATTCTGCACTCGCAGATTTGTAATGTTTTTAGAAAGCTAAACACACACACACAGATTTTGACTTGGATATTTTTCAGTTTGATAATCGGGAGCACTTTGTTTGTTTAGGCAAAGTTCAACATGTGGAATAGTGGCCTAAACCAAAGAATAAAACTTGCATTACCCACATTTTACATGGTATGAGTATCTTTATGGACTTTGCTTCGTGCACTGAGGCAGTCATGCTGAAATAGAAAGGGTTCTTCCCCAAACTGTGTCCACAAAGTTGGAAGCATGGCGTTGTCCAAAATGTCTTGGTATGCTGAAGCTTTAAGATTGCCCTTCACTGAAAGTAAGGGCAATAGTCCAAACCACAAAAAATCAGGTGTGTCCCAGTACTTTTGTCCATGTAGTGTAGGTCTAATAACAGACGAGAGAAATTGAACGAGTCGGGACGTAGGACCTGCCGGTCATGCACCGGAACTCTTCAGGCTCGCTCTCCTGTTGCTTGGAAACGGTCAACAAGGGCAGCCAGAAAATTTGCATCTGGACCTTCGTAAGTGTTAAATATTTTGTTTACAGTATAATAGTCCTTTATCTCTCTTGGACAAACTAAAATCGTATTGATACGACATCAGATAAGTTCAGTGTAGAAGTATTCTCTGTTTTAGCATGTATATTTAAACTCTAAGCTACGATTACAGTGCAGTTTGGATGTGTTCGATTATCCTTACTGGGAAAACTGATTAAATCCCATGTATTGCTATTGTAGCCTTTTATCTGTTTGACACATTTAGTTTTATTTTTATTGAAACGTTCAATGGAAGTTCCATTGTAAGGTGACCAGGTGCTTTTAGGTGTTGTGGAAGAGCAGTTATGCCGAAGAAAGGAGGGAAGAAGGGAACAGGGGGGAAGATGGTAGCAATGACAGAGGAGGAGAGACTGGTGTACATGCAGCAGAAAGCTCAGGCTGAGGAAGAAATGGCTAGAAGAAAAGAAGACATGCTCACTCAGTTCCTCAAGGTGAGACTGAATGGGGTGTATGTGTGTGTGTGTGCGTGTGTGTGTGTTTGTACATGTCCCTGCCTATTTAGAGGGAGATTCCAAAGATTTTCCAAAAATTCTACCCAATTTAGTGTTTGATGTACAGTCATTTAGAGTGGTTCAATGTGAAATGATTCTTATATTTAAGTATCTTGTATTGGAAATTTTAAACTAATATGCATTTTGATCAAATGATTGGACTTCTGTTGAACTTATGCTGTATTGGAAGAGAGAGACATTTTTCTTTACTACTTTCATTTATTGTCTTATTACTAATTTACTAATAAAGGAGATTCTTAAAGGACTTTATGCTTTGGTGTGTGATTCAACAGAAAATTGCCGTGACAATCTCCTTTATGTATTAAAATAAATTAAAAATAAACTGTTTTAGGTCAAAATTGTTTCAAATTGTAAAGCAATATCTTAGGCATCAGTCAGTCAATGTATTTGTACTCGTTTCATGTAATATCATTTTGTAAGGTAGATCTTACAGAAATTAAATGGTTCCTATCACCACCGTTCTGAACAATTCTGATCTGGTAAGTTTCTCTGAAATGTTATACTTCACATCAAACCACACTGAATGTCTTTGCTTACATTAGGAGTGTCTAATCTTATCCACAGATATCTGATCTGTCTGAAGACTAAACAAGTAGAATTAGGTGTGCGCCAGCTTGCTGCCATGCCGGCCTAGTGTGGATAAGATTGCATAATCTGGTTTATACTTACTGATTGAATTATGCAGAAAATTTGCCAAATCAGTCTGTCTGACTCCACTGACATACCTTACACACCAAGGAAAAACAAAGAAGACTTAGATATGTATAAAATATGTGTACGTAAACATGAATATGTCCCCTTTCTTAACTTGTTACTTGTCATTCGGGCCCAGTTCAGATTTTTTGTGTTCTGGTAGGATAAGCTGCAAAAAGAAGAACGAAACAGCGCAATAAATCTGCACAAGCTGACACAGCAGTGGCGTGCTGTCCTGCGCCAGACACGAGCAGCAGAGCTGCGCAATGATATTGCAATCCTCAGCCAAACCTTTGAGAGAGTGCTTGACCGCAAAGACAGCGTTATTAAGGTAGGAAGGTCTGCTTCAGTGTGTATTAGCCACCCACTGGTCAACACGCTTAAAAACACTTTGACAACTAGGTACTCTATAGGACATGGGCTCTTAACCAGGTGGCCCAGCTGTCCCCTGTGTTGCAGCTAGAGTCGTGGTCCTACACTGGCAATACATTTTGATTAGTCTTTGTACGCACTGCTAAATGGCTCCACCTACAGACCAAGGACAGGTGAATGTCAATTAGGAATTTTTAAATACATTTCTCACTGAGAGGATATCTTTATTGTTAAAAAAGTTTTTTTTTTGCTCAAGGCCAAAGATTTCCTTAGTACTGGAGTATGTGGTTTATGGTGAAGTGCTATAAGCAATCTTTAAGCTATAAGTAATCTGAAAATTACAGGAGTGAAAGATACGAGGACTCTGTTACTCCTATGGCACTCTAAGCCTCTTTCGAAAGAGCAAACCGTGTGGTAGTGAAACTGTTTCAACATGTGGAAAGAGATTAGGAGTTGCACATCAGCTAGCATTACCTAACAGTAGCAAACAACATGGGGTGTCTGGCAAGTGATGTCAAAAGAACAGAACATTTTTTTTTGTGTAAGTATGAGCATGTTTGAATGAAAGGTTAAAGCAATCGTTTGGTGGAAAATTAAACTGACACTACTTCTCCCTTACCACAAACAAGGCTTTATAAGATGTAAGTGCATCTAGATAAGATTACTAAACACCCCAATTCAGTTTGACAAGTGTGCAAGTTAGGCATGCAAATTGCACAGTGCTAATTGGTGTGGGAAATGTTCTAGTACTACATTAGCCTCATAGCACCCATGCAAAACTAAAGAATGAAACTACATTTGGACTAAGTGAGGGATTTTTTTAGTCAAACTGTTAAGTCTCAGCTGCTGTTAAGTCTCAGCTGCTCTGAATCTCAGTGCATTTGTTGTAGTCGTTGGTGTCTGATCTGAGTGAAGCAGAGCAGCAGTCAGCATTGGCTCTGAGGGCCCATCTTCAGAGCATGGATCGCCTGTTGGAGCTACAGAAGGCTCGACTGGCTGCCCTGGAGTTACAGTGGCACAACAGCCTTGAGGAACTTAGCTCTGAGTACAATACTGAGAGGTACACATACTCACACTATTTTGCAGCTTCTCGTCTTACTTTGTGTTTAAATAGCTTCTTCAGTTTGCTAGTCAGTTCTGTGGCATAAAGACAACACAACTCAGTCTAGTGCACTGAATGTGTTACACTTTCAGGGAAAAGATCCTGACCAAGCACCAACAGGAGAAGGCCTATCTGGAGGATGTCAGCTTCGCCATGGAGCAGCACTATGCTGAAATAGACAACGAGGCCAGACAGGAATATCAGAGCACCCATGACGAAATCAAAAACCAGGTACCACATTTTTCATGTTTTCAGTTACAGCTAAATAAAGGGACAAAACTTTGTTAAAATCATTAAGGTTTCATTTTCTTATTTGTATAGAACATTGAGGACAAGCATGCACTACGAATCCAGTTGGAAAGCACAGTGGAGGAGCTGTGGCGGCAGTACCAGCAAGCGATGCGCAGTTACAACGAAGCCACTTTTGATTCGCTTCGTGCCAAAAACCAGCGCAGCGCTCAGGAGATAGAAGTGCAGATGAGACACATACAGAAAATTCAGGTCAAAGAAAAGATCATTTCTGCAAGATTTATGTTTCTTTAATGTTCCATGATCTCACCATGACTGTGCCTATGTCATTTCATATCTCACCCTTTTAAACTCCAGGCCTATGGTAATGGTGGGGAATTCCACTGTTTTCTCTAAGCATAATGTACAACTCAGTTATTCAGATTGTTTGATAAGAATTATTGTAGAGTAACTTACTGACTTGGAGTTCATTATACTGGTCAAAACAATCAGTGATTTTTTAAAAATATATCATGTTGGCAATGGTCAAATTTAGATCTGAAAAAAAGTTTTTTGGCTTCTGTGCCTCCTGTGTATATCTCTCCACCACAACCTTCTCAGAACAATCTCTCAGGCATCATGCAGCATAATTGTAATGATTTTCTATAATATTTTTAACATGAGGAGGATTTTAGAGGCATTAAATACTTAAAAGATTTTGTTTTCCTGTCTACAACACTGTAAAGAATTTTGACTTTGCAGTTTACCTAGAATGGCATGTTTCACATTAAACTTTAATGTTGTAATGTTTAAAAACTGAATTATAAATTTTTTTCAAATTGTGGAAAAAAGTTGGCACATAATTGTCTTTATATGATGTAACAACTATACATTATTTAGTCACTATTATTAAACTAATGTGTAAAATATGTACTCACAAGAGCTATGGAAGTCAGAATTCAACAACAGGTCTTTACAGAGCTGTTTTGTATGGCTGTCTTCTGCATGTATGTTTGCGATGGGTGTGTGCAGGACTCCATCAACGCTCTGCGTTCTCAGCTGAGCTTCAGTCAAAGGGAGGGTGAAGTGTCTGCTCGTGATCTTCGTGCAGCTCGTGAGGAGGTTGCCCAGAAGGCCCGACAGCTCAAAGCTAAGCTTAGTCTGGCCCGGTCAGCTGAGAGAACACAGCTGGCTAATCTCACAATGCACAGCAATAACGCCACTAAGAAACTACAGGATGTTATAGGAAAGGTACACCCATTGATTACACACTCACACTCACTGACACAGCTGGCCAACTTCACTAAGCACAATCAGAAAAAGAGACTCCACAAAAGTTCCACAGAGTGAAAACAAAGAAAATTAAAATGCCCTGCCAAGGTGGCTCTTTCACTTTATTTAATTTCATCCCCCTTATGTTTGTTCTTCAGGGTCAAAGGCTGTTACGTCTAGCTGAAATGTGCCGCAAGTTTGAAACAGAGCAGGAGAAAGTTCTTCCCTTCTACACATCATCATTAAGTGCTGAAGAGCTGAGTCAAGAGAGAGCAGATGCTATGGAGCCACCGTCAGAAGAACTAGCACAGGTACAATATGTATTCCCACAGTACCCTTCCACTTATTGTAGCAATCTTTAAATGGTTTCAGCAACACAATCTGGTTGCAGCACATTTTTCTTTTCACTATAACTGTTCCATTCCACTGAGAACCAGTTGGAAAGTAAGTTCTTGCTTTATGCTTTAACTGTTACTAATTTACTATTTTAGAACGTAATGCTCCCAGCCCTGGTCCTGGGGCCCCCTGCTCTTCACATTTCAGTGTTGTCCTTGCTCCTGATCCAACTAACCCGCCATTTAATAAGCCCTTCCTGGGTTGAAGTGGATGTGCTAGGGTAAGGAAACATGAAAATGTGCAGGGAAGAGGGGCTCCAGGACCAGGTTTGACAACCTATATTCAACACATACAAAACAAAAAATGTGAGCACAAGATCATATTTGATGTACGTCTGCTGTTACATTCTTCTTCTGAATCTGACCAAATGGGCTGCAGATCAAATATGTTCTTGTAGTTATCTAATGTACTCAAGTAAATTGTAACAGCCGGCCGATATCAAAATCTGAATCTGTGCTTGCCCCCTAAATAAATTTTTAGCTTGGCCGCTATGACCTTGGAATGACTGAACAAACTAGAAACAATTATATATGACAAACAAAAATGCTAGCAAATATTTTAAAAAGCTGAGCTGAACCAGATATTGTGCTTCATGGCTCTGTCCATACTGCAAAAGACTTCTACTTTTTTGACGAAAGGAATTGCCAGTTTTAAGCTCATCTGATACAATATTAAAGCTTCTGTTGTATAAAGGTTGTGTCGTCACAAACAACGTTCTGGCTGTCAGACATGAGCTGAAGTGACCAAATCACAGTCAAGATGTCATTTGTGATTATAATCAAGTGGGGTTTTTTTATTGTTTTTTTAACCGTTCTGCAAAGTAAAGAAAAAATGAGAACAAAGAAGCCCAGTATATTTTGTCAAATGTGCTTTAATATTGGAAATTTCTTTTGGCAAAATGTGTGGATGGAACTGTAAAACCAATGCAATATCATATTAAACTCAGCTTGTTTCAATATTTGTCAGATTTACCTGAATGTGGTTTTGTTCCTGGCGGTCTACAAAGCATTTCACAGCACATCATATCTGCCTAATTCCAATTTGTTCAGTTGTTCCAGTCACAGCTGCTGGCCCAAATGCTTGCTTACAAGCAAGATCGTTACGGTGAAAAATAATGCTATTCAACCAGTCAGACTGGAACAGACTGTTTTATAATAGCCCACAAAGCCATATAGCACCACTACTTTCCCTTTAACTCCCAAACCAGTTTCATTTTGCAAACTGATATTAATAACAAAAGTAATTACCTGAGACTGTTAAAGTGGACTCATTGCCCCATTTCCTCTCTCATATTCATTTTTGACATCTTTGCTGTTAGGCAATGCTGGACTACACTGTTTTGGAGAAATTCTGGCAGCGTTACAACAAGGTTCTTCTGGAACGTTTGTGCCTGGAGCGGGAGAAGACAGTTCTAGGCCGGGAGAACCAGCAGTTAAAGGTTCTTCTCAAGCAGTACTTGGACGGAATCTCTGTCAGTGATGAGATCCTACGGCAGCAGAACCCACTGCTCATGGTGTCCCGCCCATCGCTGCAAGCCACTCCCACTTCAGGGACACAAACACAAAAGCGCCACACAGTCATAGAGGCAGCTCATGTGGTGCAACACACCCTATAGAGAACATACACAGACACCCAAAATATAAAAGTCATACTGTTACAAAGACAATGCTGGTTGGTGTGTATCATACAGATACCAAATAACTAAACGGACAGTTTTTAACAGACCAATGAGGCGGTAAAACAGTCACATTACAAACAAAACACACACAGACAAGTAATAGCGCCACACATGCTTAAAGAGTGTTTAGATATTGTACCTCTAGCATATACACTCTCTATACTCATCCCTCTCATCCCAAACACTAAACAAATCAGTGTTATATTCCATGCTCAGCTTTATAAAAATACTTATCCAGATATAAGATGTAAACATTTTTTCTGCCCTTATTTTTCTGTAACCTCACTATGTGATAAACAAGTAAACAACAAATAAACACAAAGGCAAACCTTTTACAAAGACATCCAGACAGTTTTTTTATATTTTCTTTTTCTTTTTTTATTTAAATAGTTTATTTTTACTTTCATGTCCTCATTTCTTCTTGCTCTTCTTGTCCTTGTTCTTCTTCCTGCCATGGGATTGTGTATTGGCCTTGTTGTAGAGGTAGAGACCCACTAGTCCCAGTAAAGTGGGCACTAGTGCCAGGCACACAAGGGGAAAGACATCGTTCACCAGCTTCTGCCAGGGAGTTTGCTGCATGAGCGAGATCACCTCGACTTCAAACTCCAGCGCAGAGTCACCTAGAGAGAAAGATGAAGGATTTATCACACTGATGCAGGTAAGGTAAGAATCAAAAGCGCTTTTGGCCAGGTTTGTGCTATACGTAAGCAAAATATGTTAGGTTAGACATTTGCTCAGACGTACAAGCTCACTTGGGCAGCAACATAGAGATCCATTCCTGATTTTTTTTTTGTTCATACACACTGTCACACAAGCATCCATTCATAAAAATGTGAAATTGAAATTTATTCGAACATTTAAACATTCAGTTAACAAGTCTCTCCCGTATTATATATCCCAGAGAGTTACAGTACTGCGGTTTAACAATATGCCTGCTTTAAAACAGACTTCAGATTTTTCTAAATTTTGGCATAATTATACATAATCTTTAAGATGTATACAAAGTAATTCTGAGTTTAATATAAAGGACTGTTTGCAGAGAATTCTTAACAGTGGTGGAGACAGGGACCAGAAATCATGATGTCTGCACAGATACATCAATTTTATTTATGACCCTAAATGACCAATGACCAATAAGTTTTATGCGATTATATGTGCTGCAAATGGTAAAACAGTTATAAATATTAAAAAATGAGTTTTTATCACCTTGCCTTAGCTTAAAAATAAATTTTAAACCAGAACCTTGTCAAAACTACCGTTAAACAAACACCAGACAGCACATTCATAACTTTCTGTGTGGTAGCTTTTAGAGGCAGTAAACTCTTCAGACATCTGGTTCCCATCACCACTGCTCTGAACAATTCTGGTCAGTTTCTCAAGAACATTTCATATCAAACCACTCTGATTGCCATTTGTTATACTGCCATTTTTGGTACAGTTTATGTAGACTGTTGCTGGACAGTAGGACAGCTGTGCTCACCCCTGCTCCCAGAAATCTGTAACAATTCCAAAAGTAAAAAACGGCCCTATTTAGTAGTAATGCATTTTTACAATGCTAACAATTCTGTTCTCTGTGATGTTGCACAGTTTTTGAATGGTCATAGTGGCAGGGTACGAGCGTCGGTATGGTACCTGGGATAGTTGGAGGGTATCCTCTTTTTCCATATGCTAGATGTGCTGGAATGGTGGCCTTGATTTTTTGTCTGAGAAGAAAGAAAGATGAAAGAAAGGACAAACTTAATGATGATTCAGAGGCACCAGTTCAAAGTTATACCACTAACTCATATTTTGCCCAATTCACTAAAGCTTTTATAAGCAAACTTTGTAACTCAATTTCTCCCTTTTCAGTCAGCTGCCTTCAACACTCTGTCAACATGTAATTACAAAGAGACCAAAACATCTTTTAAGTTTTTTAAGCTATAATAGCAGAAGTTTCAAATGTTTTCTTTAGACTTTAAAATAACCATTTCTGAGATTTCCTTACAAAAGAAACACTATGGAATTTAAATGTGATTATTGGTGATCTGAGTTTTTGAAGTTTTTTAGTCTACACATAAATCACTTGCTCCAGAAACAGGGTTTTTGCACAAAATGCATATGTAAGTCTTTCAAAGCAACTGCATGGCCTTGTGGCCACATGCGAAATCCACGCCAATTACTTATTCTTCCAGGAGTAAGAATATTAAAAGCAGATGGTCTGACACTTACCCCTCACAGACACCAACAAGGGCTTGCTCTAGGCCTGTCAGATAAACAAGACATGCTGCTTGAGAACCTGATATCAAACTGCTTGAGAACCTGATATCAATGCTGCTTGAGAACCTGATATTAAACAATAACTTTTCACTTTTGATTGCGAAGGAGCATTAAGCCTGTTACTAGCAGTATGTAGCACTACTATTACTGGGCATTAAAACTGTGCCCCAGTGTTGATGTAAATGAGTCATATTTAGAGGTAGGACTAAACATAAGCAATTTTAGTGAAGCTTCCCTCATCTTTCCTTCACCACAATGAACATAAACATACCTGAGATGACGGTCCTCTTCCCCAGCTCTACAACCAGAGGCTCACGGGACAGAGACGAGTCTATCACCTTCCCATCAAGCAGCCGCCCCTACACAGCACAGGGTTTATAACCTTTTAGGTGGATCTTACTGAGCAAGACTGTCCTAAGACAAAGCTGTCCCATATGATAAAGATCTATAACAATAGCTAATAATTGTTTCTTATGATTTCTTTGAATTTTGACATTTAATTACTATGGTTTAATACAGGCTGACTGCATCATCATTGCGTTAATGCATTATTGCGTTAACGCATTATTTACTTGATGCCGACAATTATTTTATCACATGTTAACGCAGGTTTTTTTAAAAAATCCTTTTATTTTGAAAGTTTGTTGCTTTTTTGAGCTTGTGGGTGCGCGCAGCACGCAGCGCTCTACGTGTGGTTTTCATTAAGTAATGACCTGACATGACCATTACACCAACAGAGACTTTGACACTGCATTCAGATACATAGACTTTCATATGGAGTTGGTCCCCCTCTGCAGCTGCTACAATGCTCTGGACTCTTGTTCTTCTATAACAAACTGGATAAAACATGAATGCCCTGGCAGTGGCAAATAGCTTTGGTTTTATATTTAATTTGATTACATTAACGTTTAAGTTGAGATTTACAATAAATATCTAGACTGCAGACATGTAACCGTTAAAGGGAACACAGCAGTACTTCATATAGCAGTATTTTAAAAATAAGAGTGCGCAATACACTACTTTTGAATTATTGAATTTTGCATATAACAATGCGATTCATTGCAGAAAAACATGCGATTAATTGCGATTAAAAATGTTATCGTTGCACAGCATTACCAATAATTATTCCACTTCCAAGTATTAATTGTATACATTAAGAATATCCTAGGAGTCATAAATAATTACTATATAGCACTATAGAAATCTAAAAGTTCCCCACAGCATTGCTACATAGTGTTGTTTTTGCCGGCCTGTCTTAATTTTAGTTTTAGTCTAGTCTTTGCGTCAAACTACCATTTTAGTTTTTATTAGTCTTAATCACGTCCATACTCTTTTTAGTCTAGTCAAGTTTTAGTCAACTAAAGCATTTTAGTCTTATTTTAGTCAGAAATATCCACGACTATTTTCGTCTAGTTTTAGTCAATGAAAACTGATGACATTTTAGTCTAGTTTTATTCAATGAAACTTATGTTTTAGTCACTTTTTTAGTAATGCAATTCTATTTAACCCAGTCAATATAGTATAAGTACCTGGTAGAACAGCCAAAAAATTTATTTTCTTTTAGTCAAACCTATTTCACAATTGAAACAAGGTTATCTTATTATTATATTATTGTTACCTTATAGACTCAAGAATACTGTACATCCATTCCAGACACGGAAGACACTCTGATTTGAATTTACGACATTTATATTGACAACCAAACATATTAGAACTTAGAAGTACGCATACATAAATTTAAACAAACTAAATAAATAAAATAACATCACATCACTAAAAAGTGCAAATAAAATGAAAAGGTGTGTGTCTATTGCCATAAAATCCACATTTGTAAAACTGGTGAAAGTCTTCACCTTCAGTGTGCTGGCCTGAACTTACCTCAATATTTTTTAATTCCTGAACAAATATAGTCTACAAAAAAAAATCAGAACAATTTAGGATCAGCTTTTTTGGGAAAGGCTGCTCATCAAAATTCTGGGTGTGTATGTGTGTGTGTGTCATTTCTCTCTCCCTTGCACTTTAATGGCTCTGCGTCCCAATACTTTTTGCCACCCTAGATAGATTTAATTTGCAGTGCCTCCCAGTGGACAAAAGTATTGGGACGTAACGGTGTCCAACTCTAAGGACGTAACGGTGTCCAACTCTAAGGTCGAGCGTCCCAATACTTGGGAGTCATAAATCCAGAGAATTATACTTATTATATAGCACTATAGAAAGCTAATGGTTTAACATAGCATTGCAACAAAAACGGTCCATGACCTGTAACAACAGTGTTTTGTTTTTTTTTTTGGTGGGGGTGGTGGTGGGTGTATTTCAAGGTTCTTAAACCATGTACAACAGGTTTCCCACCATAGAGAAGAACCTCTATATAACTATGTCCTTTAACATATATACAAAAAAGCCTTGAAGAACCATTTTAAAGACACGATTGGGTCAAATAAATAGTCCAGAGTCATAAAACATTCAGAAAATTATAACTGTTACATAGCACTATAAAAATCTAATCGTTTCCCATGGCATTTCTATTTGATGGGTTACAATAGGTTTCCCACCATATAGAAGAACCACTGGCCACATAAAGAACCCTCTATGCACTGAAATGTTGTCATGGTTCTATATATAATATAGAACCATGCTCTTTACAAAAACTAATTATAAAACTTGAAGAACCATTTTAAAGGCAGGATTAGGTCAAATAATCTGTAACAGTGTTCTGCAGCCATGCTTGGACTGTGGCCCATCTGGACTGGAGTGCTGACGTGTAGCTCCTCCTCTTCCAGCATGGTGTAGTAGAAAGCATGTCAGTTGGTCTCTGTCCTTATTTTTATTTTTTCTCTCTTTCGTTCTTTAAAAAAACCGTCCTGTATGCCAGGTCACGTTGTCGTGCTGCTGACACATCACCATTTTTTTTCTCCTGCTGTTCTCTGCTGTTTGCCTGTAGATCACACGTCACCCTTCAGAGCTGAGCCCTCCCTCTGCTCACACAGCCCCCACTCAAACAGCCTGCAGTGGAAACATCTACAACATCTGGACTTCACGAGGTTAAAGCCACACGTTACACGGTCGTGACTGCGGACAGTCTGATAAAAACACGACTAGGCTCTGCTGGGCGGTGCCTGGGTTTTTAAAAGATAATAAAGGTTTATGGTAAAAAATAAGAAATCAAAAAAACATGCTCTTACTGTGTAATGGATCTGCAGCGTGTCTCCCATCACTGACGTTACTGTGCAGGTTTCTGGTTTTAGCTACAGAAAGGAGAATAGATGTGGTTTGTTCGCATGCATGTATGTGTGTTATTCTTTTTAAAATGAAAGGTAGAACAATCAGTGCAGATGGGTTTCTGTCAGGAGACAGAGAGAGCAGGCGGTGCAGGGAGAACGAGAAGGAGCTACGTGTCCTCTCTCTCCCGGAGAAACTGTCCACTGAAGAAAAAACTTGTCACAACTCACCAGCGTTTCCACCTCCAGCTCCTCCACGTTTTTCTCCGTTTCTCCGTCCTCAGCTGCAACGAAACCACCCGCAGCCAGCAGGACCAGAAGCAGAAGCCCACTCCAAAACTTCATTTTGCCTCGATAATTACTGAAAAGCCCCAGACAGAAACTCCTGGAGAGGGTGAACTTCGTGACGCCGCCTCTCTCTGTAGGACTGACGCGGCTGGACTGCTCGCTCCTCTTAAATACGGTCCGGTCCGGTAAGGCTGATGTGTTCCTGCAGCAGAGCGATAACGGGCCAGACGAGCTGAGATTTTTGTCCCAACACCTGGAACACCGGAATCCCCGCCTCACACACTCCGCCAGCATCCCACAAGTCCGCAGGCCGCCCAGAGACCGCCAGCGCACCTCCAGCATCTGACACTAGGTGGCGCGGGAGAAGCAGTTTTTAAGCAGCTCAATGAGGCGTGACCATTTAATAACCCCAGTGACTGTAACCTTTATTGTAAATTATATATGGTAAATTATACCTTAGATTACTATGCAAATATATAAATTAATACATTATATACTATACAGGTTGAACGTTTATGATATTCACATGTATAAAACACAGTGTGAACAGCACAAAATTGTTCTGTGCATTTAACCAGTTTACCAAGTGAAGCAGTGGGTAGCCACCCGGGGAGCAGTGTGTGGGGACGGTAGGGTGCCACTGGCAGTCCTGGGATTCACACCCACAAGCATCCGATTGCGGAGGCAGATCTAAGCACCAGCCTCTCTCTATATATGTACAGTATCTTGCTAAATTATTCACCCCCTTGGCATTTTTAATTTTGTTGCCTCACAACCTGGAATTAAATTGGATTGTTTGAGAGTTTGCACCATTTCATGCCTACAGCTTTGAAGATGTTTTTTTTTTTATTGTGAAGCAAACAACAAATAGGACAAAATAACAGAAAACTTCAGCGTGTATAACCGTTCACCTCCCCTAAAGTCAGTACTTTGTAGAGCCGCCTTTTGCGGCAATTACAGCTGCAAGTCGCTTTGGATAAGTCTCCATGAGCTTGCCATATCTTGCAACAGGGATTTTTGCCCATTCTTCAAGGCAAAACTGCTCCAGCTTCTTCATGTTGGATGGTTTTCGCTTGTGAACAGCAGTCTTCAAGTCTGACCACAGATTCTCAACTGGATTGAGGTCTGGACTTCAACTAGGCTATTCCAACACATTTAAATGTTTCCCCTTAAACCACTCGAGTGTTGCTTTAGCAGTATGCTTCGGGTCATTGTCCTGCTGGAAGGTGAACCTCCGTCCCAATCTCAAATCACAGGCAGACTGACAGGTTTTGCTCAAGAATATTCCTGTATTTAGCATAATCCATCTTTCCCTTGACTCAGACCAGTTTCCCAGTCCCTGCTGCTGAAAAACATCCCCACAGCATGATGCTGCCACCACGTTTCACTGTGGCGATGGTGTTCTTGGTGTGATCGGATGTATTGGGTTTGCGCCAGACATAGCATTTTCCTTGGTGGCCGAAAAGTTATATTTTAGTCTCATCTGACCAGAACACCTTCCTCCATACATCTGGGGAGTCGCCTACGTGCCTTTTGGCAAACTCTGAACATGACTTCTTTTTCACACTACACAATGGCTTTTTTCTGGGCACTCTTCCATAAAGCCCAGCTCCATGGAGTGTACGGCTTATTGTGGTCCTATGGACAGATACTGTCCTGGAACTCTGCAACTCCTTTAGGGTTACCTTCAGTCTCTGTGCTGCCTCTCTGATTAATGCCCTCCTTGCCTGGTCTGTGAGTTTTAGTGGGCGGCCCTCTCTTGAAATTTGAAGATGACGGATGTGATGGTGCTCCAGGGGATCATCAAAGATTGGGATGTTTTTATAACCCAACACTGTACTTCTCAACAACTTTGTCCCTGACTTGTTTGGTGTGATGCCTCTTGCTTAGTGATGTTGCAGCCTCTGGGGCCTTTCACGAAAGGTGTGTATACTGACAGATCATGTGACACTTAGGTTGAACACAGGTTGACTTAATTTCAGTAATTATGTGACTTTTGAAGGTAACTGGTTGCACCGGGAACTTTTTGGGGGCTTCATAACAAAGGGGGTGAATACATATGCACTTGCTAATTTTCCGTTTTTGTTTTTTTTTTAATTCTTTTTTATATAGATTTTTCTCATTACACTTTACTGACTTAGACTATTTTGTGCAGATCCATCACATAAAATAAGATTTAAAAACATTTAAAGTACAGGTTGGAATGTAACAGAATAGTGCCTTTTGCATATACAGTGCCTTTTGCCTTTTGTATACACACACACACACACACACACACACATATATATATGTATATATATATGTGTGTGTGTGTGTGTGTACATATAAATCTAAATAATGTATAATAACTTTATTATTATTATTAGTAGTAGTAGTAGTAGTAGTATTATTAGTATTATTATTGGTCATAGGCTACTTTTTACCCTGAGCTCTACTTGCAGACACACCAGCTCCTTGCAAATATGTTTAAACTCCTCTTCCTTAAACTGCTTGTGCCAGTAAGAACTGTTTGTAAATTACTTATTACAGGGGAAAGTATTTCTTTCAGAGATGCCTTTGTTATTGTGGTCTTTTATGTTTCACAGTCTTGTTTGAGTTTTTAAATTTCTTCTCAGCATTGCTTAGCCAAGCGATAAATACATAACCTGGCTAACTTGTTAGCAATGTCCTGGTACAACATTGCATTTCTCACAGCGTTAGAAAACTCCCACTCAAATAAACCTTCAGCCCCAACAGGTCATAGCGCTTCTACTTTGTCGAACTCCCGGTTATTTTTTTGCGTGGACAGTAACATAAATAAGGTCTCTTTCCAATTCTGTCTGTTGTCCTGATAACATTTCAACCAAACAAAAAACAGTGATACAGTCAACTCGGCTGCGGCCTGCTTTTGGCCCTGCCATCGAGCAGCGGCATTACAGGTCAGGTATGTTTTGCTTTATTTGTAAAAATATATGTTTGTGGTATGGCAGTGTTCCTTGTTCCTGTGGAAAACCACCATAACAAAAGCTTAAGTAACAAAAGCTGTTATAATGTGTCCTATACTGGGCTGCAGAATAAATAAACTGACAATAAAACCTGACAACAGATGTTGAAATGTTACATAAGGTATGTGCTCGGTGCTTTTCCTGGAGTGAATAATGCTAATACTACCATAGTTAGCATAACTATGTGACAACAACAGCTAACAACAGGGGCATGTTGACAACGTTCTGCCATAGAAGTCTGTCTCAAACAAGATTCCATTACATTTACTGTACCTTCATAAAACACCCTGTTGCCAACTGAGACACTGACTCAGCGGACAGCACCACTTCAGACATGCCCTCTGGCATAGATGTCGCAAGGCCTTGTCATTTCTCACAGCAATGTTACAACATGCAGTGTAAAGCTCTCCTCAAAGAGGAGAGGCTGTTGCTGCAGCAAAAGGGAACACACTCTGTCTTAATACCCTTAATGTAAGAGGAAATTCTGAGAAGCACGTTTTTCAATTCAGGTAGGTTTATGGTTAAGGCGTTCGCCCTGCGATGTGAAAGTTGTGGATTCGAATCCCAAGTGGCTAGTGGCACCTCTGAGGTACCCTTGAGCAAGGTACCGTCCCCACACACTGCTCCCTGGGCGCTGTGTTCCTGGCTGCCCACTGCTTCCCTTGGTGAATGGGTTAAATGCAGAGGAAGTATTTTGGGCTGTTCACACTGTGTGCTGTGGTGTTCTTTTTAGTGCAAATAAGATTTATTTAAGAACCTGGCCCGTAGTGTAAGGGATAAAATGAAAAAGCCTACTGTGGTACTTAGTAATGCAAGTGTTACTGATTACACAGACTTGCTTTGCTGTAGCTGGACTGGAAAAGGCCAGAATGCAGCAAAAGTCGTTCTGCTTTGTGGCAATTAGTTAATGGTTCCAGGTGTGTCACATTCCAGTCTTTGCTGAGAAAAAGGAAATTATACTGATGTTGGTGTTAATCATGTGTTTCTTCTTGATGTTACTCAACAAATGCATATATGTACTGTCTCAGGAGATACTTAGGATCACATTTCACTGCTCATTGTACGTTTATAACTGTGTATGAGACATGTTTAATCATGAATCATCAGCTAATGGCCATCATTTTCATGGACTGAATTTATTGTCTTAAAGCTGAGAAATCCCTAATCTGTGTTCTTAAACAAAAATACATTGGAGAAGACTCTTTAAAGCTGGACGCAGTGCTGGTTCCTGATCTGACCTGTGGAGTGAAGGCTGAATGGAGAGTGGTGGGGTGGCGTTGGTGGACTGGGCAAGATTCTCGCGAGAAAGCCCGGATTCTTACCAGGCCTGTGGCGAGATTTCCTCCTACCTCACCGAACGGCAAAAACGGCTGGTGTCATCCTCAGAGGTAAGACTGATGTAGAGATATTTGGAATTTTACAAGATTAAAAGACTCAGAATCGGCTGGAATGTCGAGAGTATGCACTATACTTTTGAAAATCGCCAATATTTGATGGTGAACGCTGTGTTTGTGGGGCGTTTCAGCCTGCTAGCTCCTCAATGTCGCTGAATGAATGAATGGAGGCTGAGAACTGCCTGTCATCTCCACACACTGCCTCACCTGCTCGGCACTGCGCGTCCTTACCGTCTCACTCTTAAAATGCATGTTTTATGTCGGTTTAGATTATTTCTGCTTGTTTTTCTCGTGCGCAAGATGTTGTGTTGTCAGTTGAGACGTGAAACCGTCCTGGACTCTGGATGCACTGCACCGTAGCACAACCACGGCTTTTCTCCACAAAAAGCACACAAAACAAGGCCAACCACTGGACTTTTAATTTCACCCTCGGTCGTATTAGCCCTCTAAAGACAAAAAAGGCACCATATGCGGCAATTAATGCTCGTTTTAAGTCGTTTTAAGTCGTTTTTGTTTTTGTCGTGTTGCTGAATGCGAGGCGAGTAACGGCCTTCGTGTTCGAAGCACGTACAAGCTAAAGGGACCGGTCCAGCTGGGCATCGAGGCAGTGTACGGCCAAATACAGGCTTTTTAGAAAAGAAATTTACTGTTTTAAGGGCCGGGTTGTGGGATTTAGACTCTATAGACCGTGTAAACCCGTAGGAGACTGTGGGTGCAGTGTCTGTGCGCTGTCAGCACCTCGGACAGGGCAGCAGCAGCAGCAACAACAGCTCAGCCATATTAAACACCAGGCAGCAGAGCATCACATGGAGTAAAGGGTAGTAACACACAAAAAAATAAATAGATAATAATGCTATTTTGTTTACCAAAAACCTTAGATAACCTGCATGCTAATTCCATTTTTGAATGCGAAATAAATAAGCTATTAAATGCACTATTTGGACAAAAGTATTGGGACACACACCCCTTGAATTATTGAATTTGGGTGGGCCCTTACTTTCAGTGAAAGACTTCATCTTTATGCTTTAGCATACCAAGACATTTTGGTCAACGCCATGCTTCCAGCTTTGTGGACCCAGTGTTTTGGGGAAAGCCCTTTTTTCCAGCATGACTGTGCCCCAGTGCACAAAGCAAGGTCCATAAAGATTGGATGAGTTCAGTGTGGCCCACACAGGGCCCTGACCTCAACCCCATCCAAAACCTTTGTGATGAACTGGAACAGAGATTGCGAGCCAGGCCTTCTCGTCCAACATCAGTGCCTGACCTCATAAATGTTTTACAGGAACAAATTCCCACAGAAACTCTCTTGTGGAAAGCCTTCCCAGAAGAGTGGAAGCTGTTGTAGCTGCAAAAGCAGGACCGACTCCGTATTAAAGTCTGTGTATTTGAATGCAAAGTCCCTGTTGGTGTTTTGGTCATGCGTCCCAATACTTTTTGCCATATACCGTAGTCATTGTAATGAAAGAGAGCGTTGTTTTACTTAGGACAGTTTTATCATTATTAACATTACATATCGAAGCTTTGAAGGCACTGAACATTTTTGATAATAAAATCATGACTCCCCTAATTCTGATCACCACCACTATAAAAAAAAAGTCAGAGTGAAGAAGATTCTCTACAGCGAGCCATCAAAACCTCTGTGAATGACATCTCAATGATTGAAATATGCAAAAATATTAAAAAGGTGGAAGTTTCCTTTTAATGGAGCGAAGGTAATTTTATTTAAAGTCTAAAGACTGAATATTCTATTACACTACAGACTGTACACATGCTCCAGCATTTAAGTGAATGTTTCAGACTGTGATATTTGTATATTGATGAAGTTAGTACAAGTTTGTTTGTATAGTAGGTTTCAAGTAATAGGCGTATTAATGACATAAAATCATGAATCATAGCACAAATTACTCATCATGACTTGCAGTGGTGCTCAAAATTTTGTGAACCCTTTGGAATTTTCATGGATGAAAAATTAGATATAAATGAACCTAATTCAACAAACGAGACAAAAATAATATGCTTGGTCATTATTTATTATTTATTGAAAATGATCCAATAGTCCGGATCTATGAGTGGCAAACGTTTGTGAACTTTTGCTTTCAGTAATTAGTTTGACCCTTTTTAGTCCATTCCTCCATTCAGAATAACTTCAGTGGCATGTTGGTGGATTTCCTCACATTAACTGCTCACTTCAGGTCTTCCACAACAGTTCCATTGGGCTAATTTCAGGATTTTGACTTTGACAGACAGATATCGTGACATTTTTCATTAGAATACTTTGATAATTCAGAATTCAATGTACTATCAATGATGGCTAGCTGTCCTGACCAAGATGCAGCAAAAGCATTTCAAACCATGTTCCACAGATGGGAAGGGGTCTTATTCTGTAATGCAGTCTTTCCTCAATATGTAAGTGACCAAGTAATATATTTTTGTCTCATTTGTTTAAGTGGGTTCTCCTTTTCTACTTTTATGACTGATGATGTTTTAGGTCTTATTTATGCACAAATACAGAAAATACGAAAGGGTTCCCAAACTTTGAGCATCACTGTAGATGGCACATTTGAAGTGAAAAGTCTGACTTTGCTGTAGCATGACTTTGAAATGTTTTATTGTTGGTTTTTCATGAACTGGGTCAGCTGATAAGGTAGTGTGATGTGTCAAGGTCTCGGGAAAACTGTATGGGAGCACTGGTGGGGATTTTGTTTCTGTAGACGGATTTGTGTGAACAGACGTGAAGAAGAGAGGGAGGAACAGATTGGAGTACAGCCTGAAGGAATGGCAGAATCACAGCTCAGTGTGTGTGTGTGTGTGTGTGTGTGTTGGGGGGTTGCTCATTAAATATTTGTGCGTGTCCATGTGTGGATGAATGTCTACATGTTTGTATATGTTGAAAATATTCAAGTTAGGCTGTTTGTTGGTTTTATCTCTCCAGACATTTTAGACTCTGTCATCCATTGAAACTAAGTGAACCCACCCTTCAGTCCATCATCGTTTTACTTGTGTGGATTGGTCAACACAGAGCTTCAAAGAACACCCACACATTTCAGATTGCTGATCTGAAGAAGCTCGGTGTTGAATCATGGGGAATATTTTTGGTAATCTGCTGAAAAGTCTGATAGGAAAGAAGGAGATGAGGATCTTGATGGTTGGATTGGATGCTGCTGGTAAAACAACAATCCTGTACAAACTCAAGCTGGGTGAGATTGTTACCACCATCCCAACAATTGGTAAGGACAGCCTTTTTTGACTCATCTAAACTTTTTTTTTTAAATAAAAGCAAGTCATTCACTTTAGGATTCTGATTTTATTAAACTACAAACAATACATGAACAGAATGTGAAACACAGATTACTACTTGCTATTAGAGGTTCATTAAACTCAACGGCAGCTTCAAAGTCAATCTGAAATGAAAACGGACTTTTCTTACTTTGTTAGTTCATTTCACTCGGTTTTAGTAAATACAGTTTACCATATTATTTAAAAGAGACACAATTCTTGTTCACCTGTAGTCCATTAAAATGTAATAACCTTTGCTCTTCTCTAAAATGTCTTCTGAGCTTCCATCACATCACCGTGCACCTGCGAGGGGAACTGGTTCAGAGACTCTTCCTAATGCCTCATTTCACTCGAGAATATTTACGTTATGGAAATATTATTTCAGTTCCTTGTTGAAAAGGAAGGCAGATTGCTCTAAATCATCATCATCATCATCACTCTAAATAGTTTGTTAGTGTTTTACAGTTCAGTGCTGGGAAGCCATGTAACACAGGCTCTATAAAGGCATCTCAACATCCAGCCTCTTGAAGCTCACATAAAGTTGAACCAAATTAGCATGCATTACCTGCAAAATGGCCACCTGCCAGCAAACACAGGCAGAACACCAGTATGACACTTCACTGAAGTCATCAGCCCAGATGGTTTTGTGTAATCCAAATTTCCAAATTCTGTGATGCGCCATTAGATAATTACTGCTGTTCTGTTCAAGTCTCTAGAATATTTTTGGGCACTTTCCCAAAACAAAAACAGTGAATGCTCACAAATCAGTCTTTCATTGATTGTGATGCTGAGGTTGTTTTAGTTTAACAACTGAATGTAATTACCTGATCATTTTCACAGCAGCAGTCTTTTAAGAAATCAGAGCATGTTTGTAGGACACAAAATATAAAGTTTCCTCGGTGTGTGTGTGTGTGTGTTTTCCTCCAGGCTTTAATGTGGAGACAGTGGAGTATAAGAACATCAGTTTCACTGTGTGGGACGTGGGTGGCCAAGACAAGATCCGACCCCTCTGGAGACACTACTTTCAGAACACACAGGGTAAACATCCTGAACCAACCCCTCCAAACACACATTCACACCCACCCACACACACACATGCACATCCTTGTAGTCTGGTTCTTTCTGTCCTTTCATTCTGTCTTGTGTCTGGTGGCAGGTTTGATCTTTGTGGTGGACAGTAACGATCGAGAGCGAGTGAATGAAGCCAGGGAGGAGCTGATGAGGATGCTTGCGGAGGATGAGTTGCGTGATGCTGTTCTCCTTGTTTTTGCCAACAAACAGGTGAGCCCCATCTTTTTTTCCTTTTTTATCCATCATCCTACCTCCCATCTATTTTATTTCAAAGGCAAAAGCAAAATGCATCAAATGCATACTAACAATTCAGTATTTTAGAGTATTAAATAAAGCCATAGACAATGTTTAACTCATCAAACACCAAAGAACTAAAGGTGGCTTTTGTTCTCGCTGTTATAACTACATACCTTACATTACAGAGTAATGGGCCTTAATAATAAGCAATAATAAAAACAAGCCGCCGACCGGTAGCGCCAGCCCTGTCTAGGGTTGCTTCACACGCTGAACTTTCGTGTAACTTTAGTTGCTTAAAACCTACATGACAACTGCATTTTTTGATGAGCTGCTTTGACAGGTTGAGCCGAACAGCAAGTATGGTGTAATTATAATGACAAACATGTTTTTCGAAGGCTTAACAAAACCACTGGTCAAATAATTGGTTAAAACATACATAAACAG
>JBBIGA010000106.1:19371275-19384670 GCA_037576975.1 Alestes dentex | reverse complement strand
TGTGAGTGTGTGTGTGTACCTGGTGGTTGGTGTGTGTGTGAGTGTGTGTGTGTGTACCTGGTGGTTGGTGTGTGTGTTGTACAGTCCGTTCAGGTTGGCCTCGTGGCAGTTGCGGTACCACCAGCCCCCCCGGTAGGACATGGCACAGCGGGTGATGAAGGGCTGGGGGTCTCGGTCCCGAGTGGAGAACGGCCGTCTGTCGTGGTACTTCAGAGAGTCACCTGCTCAGACAACAACAACAACAATAACAACAACAATAATAACAACTGTCCATTAATAATACTAACAGTAATAATAAAAACAATAATAATAACAATAATAATGATAAAAATAATAATAACCACAGACCATTAATAATAATAACAATAATAATAATAACAACAATAATAATGACAATAATCATAACAGTAATAATAACATCATTAATAATAATAATATCAACAACAACATCAATAACAATAGTAATAACAATAATAATAGCAATAATAATAACAACTGTCCATTAATAATTACAACAATAATAATAACAACAATAATAATAATAACAGTCCATAATAATAATAACAATAATAATAATGATTTTAATCACTATTATAGATCACTATTATGCATCGCAACTATACATCACTATTAAAGATCACTAGTATACATCACTATTATAAATCCCTATTAAACATTGTTATTACTGATCACTATTAAACATAACTATCATAGATAACTATTATACATCGCTATTATAGATCACTATTATACATCCCTATTAAACATCACTATAATAGATCACTATTGACCATCACTATTATACATCACTGTTAAACATCCCAGTTAAACATCGCTATTATACATTGACAAAGAATTAGGTCAGCTGAGCACAAAACCTTTCTGTGGTAATAAATCTCAGGAATGCAGTGCGGGATCAGCCATTCTGGACCCGTGTGGAGATCAGACTTGCCCTCTTTGTTTGATCAAGAGTGAAAATAAGGGGGAACCTGAGATATCTTCGTCTGAGAGACCATTTGCTTTTAAAGAGTCCATAATCCTTTTTTCATGTTTTATTCTTTCCCCGAGTTCTCGGAGTGCATGTTTTACACACACTTTAAAGGACCCATATCCTCTCTTCTTGTATTTTATTGTGCTGCCTGAGGTATGCTGATATAAATGTAGTTTTAAGTACCAAAAACAGATTTAACGAAAAGGGCCAGCCTGGGCCTCTACTTGCCACTGCGACCAGCAGGGGGAGATGTACAAATCGGGTGGATAAGTGCCGGCGGTGGTAGGGGCTGGGGTGGGATCCACACGCTAATATAATAGTTCCCGCTGCCATGAGTTGGATCCATTATTTCAGTCGACTCAGATTTAAAGCACCTCCCCATTACATTTAAATGACATTCCAACTTCTCTTTGTTTCTTAGAGTTCAGTTACGAGCCTTTCGGACTGATGTGCGTAAACAAGCTGTGATGTTGCTTCAGTCTGGACTGAAACAGCCTTGAACTTGGATGGATATACGTAAATGTGTTGGTTTTTGTGACACAGACACAATCAGTTCAAAACTAAAGCTGGACTCAATAGTTTTTTGCAATAAGGTCTTTAATAAAAGGGTTCTTTTAGACGGGTGTGATCAAGATACTTAACGTGTCAGGATCTAGGGGTGTTGATCTAAACTTGAGGTTCTGTGCCTCTTAATTGGTGCTTCAATCGACTCTAATGAAGTAAAGTGAGATCTCTGGCCTCCCCTCCCTCTGTACTGACAGGCTGAGGGGTGTTTAGAGGGTGCTAATATTCCGTGGTATCATGCTACTGTTTGTTTATGTTTGGGCCGTACAGGGCTGTTGAACTCTAAACAGTTTCGTTGTGACAAACGATTCCCTCACCGAGCCAAAACTCCCCGTCCAGCTGTCCAAAGCCTTTACTGTACTCCTGCCAGCCTCGGAAGAAGTTTGTTTTCCCATCCTTTCTCCTCTGGAAGACCTGGAACACACACAAATACGTACATACATACTCACAGAACGAACCTCTCCCACTGTAGCTATGGGATCAAATGTGTGGGTGTGGTCTTCTGTCAGTGATCCTAGTATCAGAATGACCTGGTGAATGTTTTTCGTTGTTTTTAGTCGTCTGTTTTAGTGAAATATCTCCATTATAATTGGGTTTGGAAGATTACAAGAAGAGTCAACTATCTTCCCTCCACAGCTCAAAATTCAGGGGTCGTTTTGGAAAAAGAAAAACTCACAACTATGCAGGTGTGACGCAGGAGCTGGATTTGGGAAACACACAGCCCTTTTCCACCAAGGTGGTTTGAGGGCCAATTTGGAGCCCATGCCAGCTCTTCCATTTTTTACAGTCAAAGAACTGGTTCTAGGCCAGAAAATACTGCTTCCAGAGTGGCACCAACACTTTGCTGGGCTACAGCCATGAACTTTGGGGGCCGGGGGTGGGATTATGCAGCAACCATGTTTGGCAAGATTCAGTGATGAAGAAGCACTCAATACCATGGACTCATTGCTTTTCCCTTTCTGTGGATGATGCCAGTGTGAATGTGGGAGACAGAAACTCCATAAAAACAAAGGTTTTGAAAGAGCACCCCTCCTTGTTCAGGTCGGGCTGCCCGTGCCACATAGTGCACAATAATGCATCTGCTGCTGGTGCAGCGTACACTGAGTTAAATACTGTAATTAGTCCCAGACAGAGTCAATCAAGTATTACACAAATGTACTCCAAGGGAAATATTTCTATTTACATAAAACATACTTACATGACAGACCTTTTTTTTTATTTTGATGCTCCCTGGGAACTGTGTTAATATCTGTCTTTAATAAACTCTGTAGATCACAGGTTTGATATTGAAGATATGTCTGTGGATGTGGGCTACTGGTTCAAGAGCAGCACCAAACGGAAAAACAAACTTGAGGGTAATTTAGCCATGTCATTTATGTTGTAATTTTAACTACGTTTATGAGTCTTACCGTGGCTTTGAATTGGGAGAGGTTATGCGTGGCCACAGAGCTTTCATGAAGGTAAAACATGGTTTTGCCATCCTTTATATGTAAATTTCGTAATTAAACGTACCCATTTAAAAATGTAAATCAGAACAAAATGTACCTAATATCAAGTATAATTCAGCTGTGGTTGCTAAAGAGGCCATTTTGGCCAAAATGGCCCATTTCAAAACCCAGCCTAAATATAAGGGGGTAATGGGGCTGTAAAATTGTATTTGAGCTTATCGATAAATCACGCCTCAGTAAAGTCAGCGATGTTTCCACCACTACAGACTGCTGGACAGCACACCAGCAGAGTTACTCGTATGACGCAGCAGAAACTGTGGAAGCTGAAAACAAGCTCTGGCTCATCTGACCCAATCAAACTTGGTGGAACTCAATATGCAAGTCTCTGGAAAGAAGATCTTCTAAGATAAGGGGAGGATGCTATCAGGAATTTCTGTGAAGAATTCAAAGTGAAATGGGAGTTTAAATTCTAAATTTCTTAAGTATGAAAAACAGTGCCTGAAGTTTCCTTTATTTCATTGTTTTTACACACTTATATCAAATTACAGAAAAAACATTTTCATTGTTGACCACACGTTCTACATCTACTCTTTCAGGAAACCTGCTAAAGATTTGTCTTATGTCACACAGGCTGAGTCCAGCTGAAATGACTTTCCTGACTGAGTTCTGCACTGTTATGAAGCCTGTGGTGAAGAATTTAAACACACTTCAGTCTGAGACCAACACACACATGGCTGATCTTCCACTGATCTTCCAGCTACAGGCAAAACTCAGCAGAATGGAGACTCAGCAGGATCCTCCAAGAGGGATCTGTCACTCATCAGGTCCACTTAGGGTCCAAAACCGCTTTGGTGGGCTGATGGAAGACCCTGAACTGAGCTGCCACAGTAAAGACTACCTGGACTGGAAGCAGGTCTGATTTCAGTTCAGTTCAGTTTCAGCTTTATTTGTCATATGCAAGTTAGCACAGGGGCAACATTGCAATGAAATGTGATTGACGAGAAGAAGACAAGTCCTTCAGCAATATAGTAAAAATATACATATATGACCTGCTTATTTGGAGTAGCCACATTTGTTGTGTGCAGCTTGTGATTGTTTATGAGTTGTTTCATCCTATTGTCAAGTGGTACAAAAAGTGTGTTGCAGCTGACTCCAAATAACTGCAGAAAAGTTTCACAGTGGAAAGCCAGCCTTAGGTGTTACAGTAGACTAGCTATAATTTAGTTGGGTTTTTTTTTTTGCTGAGTTAGCATTTGCCTGAACTTTTATGTTGAACTTTTATGCAGTTTAGTTATTTCCTCCTACATATAAGCATGTTTTTACAACCTATTTTGAGATATATGTGAATTAACTTAGCAAATACTTTCCTGTTTAAACTTAAGTATAGCTCATGCAACATGTCCCCTTGCAATTAATAGATTAATTGTTTTTGACACCGACATTCGCTCCCAATGTAACCTTCTTTTCTTTCAATCCTGTGACCTCAGGACCTGCCGAACGCAATGAATGCAGCTGAGATCACAGATAAGCTGGGCCTCCACTCACTGCGTCACCGTAACTGGTATATCCAGGCCACCTGCGCAACCAGCGGTGATGGCCTGTACGAGGGCCTTGACTGGTTGGCCAATCAGCTGAAGAATAAGAAGTGAGGGGTCTCGAGTGGGTGTGAGGGCTTATTTAGGGAAAGGGGTGGGGTCAGTTGGGGTTACGGTATTATTTGGTTTGGTTTTGTTCGTTTATTTTTGTTTTGCAAATGTGTGGTTACTAGACCCTTCAGATGGTCTGTGTAAATGGACTTATCACACATGTTCACACATCTAGACATACCATATGGACACATACATACGCACACACATGCCACTTTTCAACACAGCATCAGTAGAGCTCTCCCTCAGTGTTTTCAAACATGTGCTAATTGTCCCCTCCTTTGTCTCTGTCTGTCTTTCATTGTTTTTAATTACGCAACATGTTTCCATGCTCCTATGGTAGAAAACAGTTTTGGCTAATACAGAATGAGCTATCAGTCAGTCAGACCTGTATTTTCAGTTTTAATTTTGTAGGGAGTGTTTTTATCAAGAGTCTGTATTTTGCAGTTTGTCTCACTACACAGTGACACACATTACACAGCTCTCTCCATTTTATGTCAGAAACTGTGTTAGAGCTGAGTTTGCACCATGAGTGTGTGCCCTGCTGTGCTCTTTTGCATGGCTTTGCTCCTTCACTGTTGCAGTTTTGGTGTTGTGGCTCAGTAGACAGTAGACTGCATGCATGTGTTCTAGGACTGTAGAGCTAGTTGGTGTTGCATGCTGCTTTGTGGCTGTGTGGTGTTAGAAAGGTGATGTCATCAATGGCTGGCTGGATCAATTAGATGTTAGGTTAGTTATAAATGAGGTGAATGTATAGATTGTGACAATAAAATGGAAAGTTATGGAAAATGGATGTCAGCACACAACCCTCACATCGTGCAGCATTAACAGTGTTAGCTGGTCAATCTGCAACACATCACAGTTCGGTTACACAGTTCAGTCTCATTTTTTCAGACACATGATAGTTCTGTGTAGCCTTCTATGGTGCTGGTTGATGGAAAAAATAACTGAATAAAAAATTAGCATGATGTAAAATTGCGTTGTTATTTGTTAAAATCACGCTTTTTTTGTGTATGGCTTGCATGCTGTGCTCTTGGCCCGTAAGATAGCTAGATAGGCTCTTAGGTAGGTAGACAAATAGATGGATAGGTAGGTAGGTAGGTAGGTAGGTAGGTAGGTAGGTAGGTAGGTAGGTAGTTAGACAGATAGATGAATAGATAGATAGATAAATAGGTAGATAGCTTTATAGATAGGTGGTTAGGTAGTTAGGTAGATAGATAGACAGATAAGTAGATAGATGCTGAATGCCTTTTGTGGTCCCTGCTGTTGTTAATTAGTTCATTAATTCGTAACTGGTCACTATATGGTGTATTATTATAGTCACTAACATGTGTTATGTGTTTCTAGTTATGGATGAACTAAAAATTGCATCTATTGCTTGCTTTTGTGCTGTGAGGGGTTGTATAATGTAAGCGAAGGACACTTACATGGAATCATTTGCAAAAATTTGGGCACCCTTGGTGATTTGACATGTTTAGTTGATTTCTAAATGAAGATAAGAGCACATATTCTACAAAGAACACACTGTGATTATTTTAACACACTTTGTATTAATGCAGTGTTTATTTGCTGAATATAATGCACTAAGGAAAGATAAAGATAAAATATGGTCTGTGCAAAAGTTATAGCGTGCTTTATACTTTATTGAATTGTTGTAAAATTTGTTATAAATTTGCAAAACATGCAATATTCAAGTTGTCCTCTGTGGCGTTAACCTATCTTCCACTGGGGGTGCTGAGACTTTTGCATACAAATGCACACGCACACACATGCTCAAACACACACATACACCAAGCATTAGTGTTCTGAGACAAACTGCATTACGTTGTGTTTCTCTGTATCTTCCTGTGTTTCCCGTCAGTGTTGTGTTGTACTGCGCAGTGTGAGGATTTGGACTAACATATCCCCCCCAATGAATGTGAACTGTTTTATTATTTATTTTCTCTTAATGTATCATATTGTGTTTATTTATATATTTATTTTATTTATTTGAATGTTGTGTTCAAGTGATGAGAGAATGATGAATATTTATGCAAGTCGGGCCCGTTTTTGCTTCAGTGTTGGATAATCCATTTTCACATAGTGCTTATTCCTTTCACACAGGACTGACACACTGCGTAGATTAAAGAGATCCTGTTCAAACCGCAGGCATTTGCAGAGGTATCTCAGAGCCCTGACTCATTAGTAGTGCACGCTGCTTTGTTAGCAGATTTGATAGGAGACTTGTGCTGGGATTATGTGTTGTTTGTAGAGATGGCATGATACCACTTTTGGTTTTCCGATACTGATACAGAAACCTGAGTATCGGGCGATATATATATTTGTTTCTTTAAAAACCACTACACTTCACTGAATGCTTAAAAGCAGACTATCAGCTTCAAACTAGCCAAACACTCTACTAGCTTACAGGAAGAAACACACAGCTAACAACATAACAACGCAGTGTTGTTTCAGGATACATGTGTTGTAGGGTTTGTTAATTTACCCCCCTTCTGATATAGCATTTTCTGCTGATATCGACTTGATAACGATAGCTGGCATTGGTTCGGTGCCATCTGTAGTTCTGTGCTTTATCACAAACGTTCTACATTTCTAAAATTTTCGGTTAACGTAATATTTACTTATACTGCTTACACCACTGTGAGTGATTCCATTCTTTTTCAGACCGTTCAGACCAAATCATAAGTCATGAATTCACAATGAATGTCAGACAAAAAGAAACCCACTGATGGTGAGCTGTTACTGAGGACTTCTGAAGTAATGTCCGGTACTAACGTAATGTAGTACGAACCATTCACACTGTAGGACTAACATTGTATCACTCTACTGAAATACTAAATAAATGGTGCACTTCACCAGCAGTGCACTGTATTACTTTCTTACTACTAACACACACTACCTACTCAGTGTACTAAGCTGCTCTAAGCCCATGCTTGATTTAAAGAGCTTGAGCTGAACGTATTCCAGATGAGTTCGGTTTAACAGTCTTGTTGTGTTTCTTTTTTTGTGTGTGTGTGTAATACGTCACACAGTGCAAACAACAGCACCCAAAGCACAGCAGCTCATCGACAGAGACCTTTGGTGTCTTTGATTTTACAGTACCATTTACACAAAGCATCTAAGTCTAACTATATTAGATCATGTGTCTGTGCTGTCCACACATACTATACAGTGTGATTCACAACCTACGTGTCCAGTCAGTTAAGTTTTGTGGCCTTATATTCTGTATTAGAAAACAAACAAAATAAATACTCATCTAAGTTATCGATTTCATGAGTTATGAATTGTTTTGTGGTGGGAGGGGCTAATTGGGTCATGAGTTTCAGTAATGTTGCAAAAGCATTTATTCTTAGCGTTTAAAAAGTTTGTGTGCTTATTGCTTTGCCGGGGATACGTTTTTGAGGGTTTTAGTTTTTCTGTGTCTTTACTGCTTTTTTGGTTTTGTTTTGTGTTTTACTTACAGTGTGCTTTTGCTTACTTTACCATTGTGGAGAATTGATTCTTCTTTATTCTTCTTATGGTGTAATAGGTCAGTCATTTTGATGGCTTTTATGTTGTCTGTGGAAATGAAAGTAGAGGGAAAAGGCATTGGGAACTTCTCACAGTAAGAAAAAAAAAACAAGTGTAAGAATCATGGGGGGAAATCTGCTGTATCTGTAATGATGCTCCTAATTTAACATAACTGCTGGTTATTATGATGTATTGTAGTCACCAGAATCTCTCTCTCTCTCTCTGACCCTTTGACTGTAACATGGCTCTCAAATAAAACCATGAGAATTACCATTCAGTTGTGTCCACAATAAAAGAGGATTTTCCACGGCTTTGTCCGGGCCAATCAATATCGTCCACTACTGTGTAGTATGTATGCATGTAAACTGCTCCAAAAAATTAAAGGAACACTTTGAAAACACATCAGATCTCAATGGGGAAAAAACCATGCTGAATATCTATTCAGATATGTACTAGGTAATATGTTAGGAACGAAAAGACGCCACACTGTTCAATGAAAATGATCAACCCACAGAGGGCTGAATTCACCCCAAAAATCAAAGTAAAAACTGATGCGGCAAGTTAGTCAAAATGGTAGTTTGTACGACCCCCACATGCTAGTATGCACGCTTCTAATGAGATGACGGATGGTGTCCTGGGGGATCTCCTCCCAAATCTCGACCACATTGAGCTCCTGGGCAATCAGGCGTCTGTGCATCCCTCTACGGATATGCCTCCCCAGACCATCACTGACCCACCACCAAATTGGTCATGCTGAACGATGTTACAGGCAGCATAATGTTCTCCGTGGCTTCTCCAGACCCTTTCATGTCTGTCGCATGCTCAGAGTGAACCTGCCCTCATCTGTCAAAAGCACAGGGTGCCATGGTGCCAGGCAGTGAGCACAGGGCCCACTAGAGGATGTCGGACCCTCAGGCAACCCTCATGAAGTCTGTTTCTGATTGTTTGGTCAGAGACATTCACACCAGTGGCCTGCTGGAGGTCATTTTGTAGCGCTCTGGAAGTGTTCATCCTGTTTCTCCTTGCACAAAGAGTGAAAGTGACCATTCTGTCATAAGTTAACACACCACAGCACACAGTGTGAACAGCATGAAATACTTCCTCTGCATTTAACCCATTCACCAAGTGAAGCAGTGGGCAGCCAGGAACACAGTACCTGGGGAGCAGTGTGTGGGGAGAGGGAACCTCAGAGGTGCTTAACTGTCTTGGGAATTGAACCCATGACTTCTTGTTTGCCCTAACCACTTCTATGGCCCTGTACAGTAATTGAGAATGTGCTGGGAATGCCATGTACGCTTACATTTTTTTAACAGTATATATACATATATATATATATATATTTATTTATTTATTTGTTATGTACAATAGAGTTTCAATTACATTGCATATATACACATATTATTTCCTGCTGCAATGATGAACATCCCATCAGATACTCTGTAGTCTGAATAAAGAGCATTTTCTTCCTTTTGGCCTGAAGGTGGAGCCACTATTTGTACCACAGGGTCAGTGACAGATTTGAAAAATACAGCTCCTCCTTTGAGTATTCAGACAAACCGCATTTGAAGACGCTTATGACTATACTAGTTTTACCAAACACACACTGTACCCTTATCACACGTCCATTCTGTGATCCTGTAGCTCTCTCTTTCCAATTTGTGCTGCATTAAATGATTTAGGAATATTGTTTGGGTGAACTTGTGACCCCATTTATCTACAGACTTTCGATACATTTGAGATAGTGAGGGAGAGAAAGAGACAGAGATATGCAGAGCTTTGCGCTGGTTCCTAGTCAGACATTAACTTATTGGGAATGTGCTGTAGTGCCCACAGGTGAAAAGAGTCTGGTGGAGGACTAACTTACCTGAGGACATGTAAAGGTAATGTCAGAACCTGCAGATAAATAAAGAGCAGTTGAGAATAAATATCATATAAAACTGAATTTTCTTCCCTTTTCTGTTAAAAGTTTTAAAACATGAAGTTCACTTCTAAGTTCATAGGGTCCATATTGTCCCTGTCAGCACGAAACCTTGTATCTCAAGAATGGTAACTTTACAACAAGAAATTTTAGATTACCGGTAATCCATTCATTATGAAATTTGAACACAATGTGAAGAGCCACCATTTTACTTTTATGTCAAAAACTAAAAACAGATATGAGGTTTTGTCCTGACAGGAACAATATATGAAACTAAAATGCAAAATCAATGCATAAATAAATATATGTACACCTATGAAGCCTGCAGCAGTTCTACCCAAGTCCACTTATTCACACTGCCTTCGTAAAGAGATTTTCTGCCCAGAGACCTTTTGGAATGAGGAACTATACAATGCAGCTAGTTAGAACGGAGATAATTTGCATATTTTAGCCATAAAGGCACAAACACAAAATTGGAAAATGGCCTTGAATAAACAAATTATGACCGTTTTGTTATATAAATCCATTCAAAAGTTAGAAGTAGATCCGAGAGGATAAAATAAACGGGATTTTTCCCCTAGCCATCACACTCACTGTGTTAATTTTCTCTACTTACAGTTTTTTGCAAATGCTGAGTCACATTTCTCAGTACTGAAGCCACTTTTTCAAAACACTTTGCAGAGTTTGTCGTACCAATGCATCTAACCTCCAAAATCCATTACAGCCAGGAAAACTGTTCGTCTGTGTTTCACAACTGACTCAAACTACAAAAATCTTCTCTTTTAGCAGGACCGCAAACTAATGAACTAAAAAACATTCATTTCAGACATTACACATAATACATTATTGATTCTTGGGAAACGAACAATTTCATAATGTATGAATACACACAGAACGAACAATTTCATAATGTATGAATACACACAGATACACAATCACATGCACACACACACACACACACACACACACACACACACACAATTTCAGTGTTTATTAGTATTTCAGTGCTTGTGATGCAGCATGTACATTGTTTTTTATTGACATGTTTCTTGCACCATGCTATTCCATCCTCTCCTCTGGACAACTTTTTATTCATTCCACATCTAATGTTCTCTCGATGCATACAGGAAAGTATCTTCTAGAATTCCTTAACCAACCTCAGCAGTGCATCAAGCAGGGACACTGATGATGTGGATGACGATTATACCTTCAATCTCCATGCAGAGAAGAATTCCTCTGCAGGATTTAGGAAGGCAGAGATGGTGGCAGAAACAATGAAGACATCCTTGGGTGTGGTGCCGACCACTCTGCGACTGCAGTGGAGTGGTGGGGCCACACCACAACATATACAAAAGCATTTGCACTCCATCCCTCTCTGTGGGGCTCTCTGTTTTGTTTGGGCCAGTGACCGATTTATTTAACAGAACACCATCACTGGATGTCACCACACACTATGATATTTGCCCCTCTCTGGCCTGTTTTTTTTTTAAAATCATCTAATATCAGAAACGGACACAAACACATTATTTTACAAATGCAACAATTAAAATAGTAATGTTCAGTGAATAGTGCGTGCATGCTCTTTCATTCCGTCAGAGACTGAATCAGGAGTGAAGCTGCTTCATACGCATATAGTTTTGATGATGGTGGAGAACAGTATCCATGAATTTTGGAGCATGTAGACACTTTTTGTGTAAAGACAATGAAAGACACACATGGAGCACTGTTCTGCTAATCCTATAAAGAGTTTTGAAAATGTGTTTCCAGTTTTGGGAAGTGTAATTTAACAATTGAAAAAAACTAGAATAGCATGTAGAAATTCTACTCAGCTTGCAGAATATAGCGTTTTTTGTATTTTTCCCCCATTTGTACAGTTTTTTTTTTGCTGCAATAGAAATACCTCAGTCAGGTGATGTTTTGAGCAGGTTTGAGCATAACAGAGCTCTGGGTTGTGTAAATATCATGTAACAAATGTCTGGGGCTTTTTCCTTCTTTTTTTTTTTTTTCAACATCATGCATGAGATGACCTGGCACTGTTGTTTGTGACTTTTGATAAGGAAGCGAGTCATCTTGAAACGCAGTAGGAAGTGTGTGTGTTTTTCAATCACAACTCCACTCAAACCGGTGATGCAGGAAGTGCCAGTCTTTTTGAACCTGCTCCTCCACTCTCGTCCTGCAGGCTCACTCTCAGCTCCAATTTGAATGGCCCAAGAACAAAGGCCAATCACAGCGCTGCGTGTCCGCTGTTACCCGAGCGAAGACGTGACATCAACAACAACAACAACACTAGAGCAGCTCCTGTCCTGTGTCACCTATTTTTGAGAGCCAAATAAATACAAACATTTAACAAACAAACAAACACATTTGTTCACACATTTTTCTTATTCATCTGTGGGAAACTGTGTTTCCAGAGCTCATTAAATGAAGTTTTTGTTCAACTTTCTTTGTTTTCTTTTCATTTTTTTCAATTTCAGTATTTTTGTAATACTTTGTTTCTTTGTTTTGCATCTTAATAACCTAGTAATGTTCTCAAAACGACAAATGCAAATGAATGTAAACCATTGTTTTTTGGTTTTCTTTTGTTCTCTTATACTCTGATGAAGAGCCACCTGCCCCAAAATCCTTAATTATTAACCAGAAAAACAATGAAACTGATCTTAGAACAGCTCTAGAGCAACTTCTGTACGTAATCAACCATGAGCACTGATAGTGAGTAAACAAATTAGTACATATGCAATTTATGAATCTTGTAACTGAAAAGAAACAACATTGAAATATCCAGATATTTGTACTTCATGTTAAAAACACCAGTCAGCAAGTATAGTCTCAACTGCCCAGTAATAAAGTGTTCAGTTGGGCTAGTAAATTCCTGCAGTATGTGTACAGGAGCAGATTTGTGTTTCATGTAGAGTGACATTATTTTTCTTGGCTGCAGCTTTACTCCATTTACTTTCCGCTACATGAGCAACTCCAGGAATGAATAAAAGGTATAAACACACTTACAGTCTTTTTTATGTCCATATTTTTATGTTCATATAATTGCAAAAATATCTGCTCAACACCTGCACTGTTCTCAGAGCAGAAATACTGGAAACACAACAACAACTGAGTACAGCAGTGGTGCCACAAACATGTGGGTTACAAAACACCGCAGTACAGCAGATACAGTTTTAGAACAGGTGTAGTTATTCATATGGTCACATGGTATTCACATCTCTGTTTACAATCATTCCTGTTGCTGTTTAATGTTCATGTTTTCTTTATTCTTCTCATAGTCAGGAGACACACTTTTGGTTTTGCTTGTGTGTTTGCTTGTCT
>JBBIGA010000106.1:19343490-19354609 GCA_037576975.1 Alestes dentex | reverse complement strand
CTCTCTCTCTCTCTCTCTCTCTCTCTCTCTCTCTCCCTCTCTCTCTCTCTCTCTCTCTCTCTCCCTCTCTCTCTCTCCCTTTCCCTCTCTGCCTCCGTCTCCCAGGGTCTGTGGATCCCTGAAGGAGACACAGTAAAGATTCCAGTGGCCATAAAAACTATTCAGGACCGGACAGGGCGACAGACGTTTCATGAAGTTACTGATGTGAGACACACAAATGAAAAGTTCATAGTCCTTTAATATGTATGGTCCATGTATGGTACACACATGTTTAACTGAGAATTAGTCAGTCAATCAGTCATGTTCTGTGTTTTGTAGCACATGTTGGCGATGGGGAGTTTGGACCATCCTTACATAGTTCGGCTCTTAGGCATCTGTCCAGGCGCCTCTTTACAGCTAGTGACCCAGCTCAGCCCCCAGAAGTCCTTACTGGAACATATCAGGCAGCGCCGGAACAGCCTTAACCCACAGAGGCTGCTCAACTGGTGTGTGCAGATCGCCAAGGTAAGCTGTCTGTGTGTGCATTTTTACAAGCGTATTTTTAATGTCTTAATAATTAAATGTCTTTGTAGTGTCTGTGTAATTTTCTGTGAACCGGAATATTTTGTTGGTCATGAAAACGACTTATCGCTTCTGTCCCTTCTCTGCTTTCTCCTTCTTCCGACACTTTTTCATCCTCTCCTGTCTGTCTGTCTCAGGGTATGTATTATCTTGAGGAACAGAAGATAGTCCATAGGAACTTAGCTGCTCGGAATATCTTACTGAAGAGTGACTTCATAGTCCAAATTGCTGACTATGGCATTGCTGACTTGGTCTACCCAGACGACAAGAAATATTTCTACAATGAAGTCAAGGTACAGTACCTTCACAACACACCTCAAACAACTGGATACTCCTGTATGACATGTAAGAGTCACTGATAACTGCTTGTATTCATTGTATTGTTTTATGTATCTTTACAGACACCAATCAAGTGGATGGCCCTTGAGAGTATATTATTCCGCAGATATACACATCAGAGTGACGTGTGGAGCTATGGTGAGCATACATATCTAGTATGTAGGGCAGGATATTGTCACTGTTGTAAGAAACTTTATATCTGTGAAACGGTAACTTCATAGGAGCAAGAAAAAAGCATTCCTAACATAAGAGCTGTGAATGTAACCCAAAATCGCAGCCTAAGGCTTATTACTTAGTAACTACAAGGAACCAAAACTGTATAAATTAGGTTTGTCCGAGCCATTTTTCTGGAGCATTTCTGTTGGTCCATCCACAATGAAATGTTTAAGTGAATGACAACATTTATACAAGATTTACACAAGGTGTAAGAACATTTAATTGTGAGGTTCTCATTTGACAGTGACAATATGGGAGACAATTGGAAAGTAAAAATAAATAATGGCTAAACCTTTATCTAAACCTTTATTTCCTACTGACACCTTCTTTGTGTAGGTGTGACTGTCTGGGAGATGATGTCATACGGTGCAGAACCTTACGCTACGATGCGATCTCATGAAGTTCCAGACCTGCTTGAAAAGGGCGAACGTCTCTCGCAGCCTCAAATCTGTACAATAGACGTTTACATGGTCATGGTCAAATGTGAGTCCGCTCAGTCTCTTCATCCTGCTTTTATCAAACCATGTGAGTGCTGAAAACCTAACACATTGCTTTCTCCTGGCAGGTTGGATGATTGATGAGAATGTTCGACCAACCTTCAAAGAGCTTGCTAATGAATTCACCCGTATGGCTAGAGACCCACTCCGCTACCTTGTTATTAAAGTAAGGCCAAGTGAATAATTTTTAAATTACTGAAGCTTGTTTGTGTACAACATGGGTGTGACAATACACAAACTGTATCATCTATGCATTGTGATATTTACACTACTGTACAATGCAGTTTTGACACAAAAAGAGTCCAGTTGCCAAAACAGTGCAGAACTCAGAAATAGCAGAAAACGGTTCAAACCAATTAGTCAGCATGTTTGTTATCAACAATAATTTTAGTACACAAAATCTATCTGTATTTGATTTGTGTCTTGCAACTTATCCAAAAAGATTAATGTTTTGCAACACTCCCAGCAGTGAATTATGAGTCTACAAGTCTTGCTTAATTGTTAAATTTATTGTCAGCAGGGGGAGTGTGCTGCTCCTGATCCTGCCACTGATGAGTCACACCAGCGGGGGACTGAGATGGATGTTCTGGGTGTGGGGCTAGAAGACCAAGAAGATGAGGTACTGGAAGATGGCATGATGACGCCTCCTGTGTACCTTACTCCATCAAGAAGTCTCTCCAGATTGCGTGTGGATTCCCACAGGGTAAGAGCCCATAGTCTAAATAGGGAAAACCTTAGGCAAATGGCCTGCAAATTGGCTGTGGGAGCAGGTACAGGTCAAGCAGTGTTTACTCCTGCAGAAGTTGTGTAATCACCATTCAGGGGATGTTACACTCCTCAAATGGCATATTAATGGCATATTTTTTCCAGATGAAGTAAAGGAAAAAATATTGAATCACACAATGTGGAGGAAAAAATTGCACTTTGTCATTTGCATTTCCTAAACTAAAACCAGCACAAATCTAAAAATACTAATTAGTCTGCAGTTTTGCCTGGTGCCGTTCTACTGAAATGTATAACAATGACTGCATGAAAAAAAATATCAAATTTCATTTATGGTCTTGGATTTCATGTCAAGTAAAGGAGCAGGGGATATGACAGTCAATACCTCGACAGTGCTCAGGTGCACACTGATATTTTGGATACTTTTCTCATCCAAAATGTCAGTGTGTGAAGTGATTGCATCATTTTTGCGAGCAGCTGTAAATATATTTATGTGTGAGCCACTGGTTGTTTTGTTTTCACAGGCAACTCTCACCCCATCGTGTCCTGCAGGTTACTTGCCAATGACCCCAAGTGTGGAGGGCTCTATGCAAGTATGTCTTAACTTGGCCACGCTGAACTGAACTTTTTACACACTGATGCAGTTAATATGTGCTCCTTTTGCTCAATATTACGATCTTTCTTTGTTGGTGTAGACTGTGTGGCCATCACGCTCACGTCTCAACTCTGCTCGCACCGTCTCTGAGAGCTCTGAGGGACGTGGCACTGTGGTGGAAATAGAGATGAGTGAAGACTTTGTATCGGTTGGCAGCTTGAGGAGGACGCGGCATCGGGAGGACAGTGCCTACATGTCTCAGAGAGACAGTCTATCAGGTCCTCCAGACACACCTATCCCTGATACACCCTCTCCATGTACAGAGGGTGAGGAAGACCAAAATGGATATGTGTTGCCAGGACTATGCGAAAGTCCAGAGAGAGGTAAGGTGTTGTGTTGTCGGAGGAAATCAGTTAAAAGGAATAGTTCAGTTAAAATACGCCCCCAATTAGAGCTTGAAACATTAATCTAAACCCAGTGGATCACCATGGAACCCAGCATCAAGTTCAGATCTTATTTCTCAAATATATGATACACTCATGTTAGGAACAAATTTCACATAATCCACCTCCCAATTTCAAGGAATTGTACTCTGCACACCTCCTTTTGCCCTTCGTCTTTATTTTTCCTCACTACTTTTATTATGTTTGTGTGAAACTTCAGGCTCATTTAAAGACATACCCTAAAGGTGGTGAATCAGCCAGGAAATGTTTGGTGTCCAAAGTTTGATTTTTATTTTGAATAAAAGTTCATGCAAATGGGAAGCTTTAAGACAGCTGCTAACATTTTTTGTCACGCACTCAAGTTTTTATATAACAGTAAGTCATAGAGTTCAGAAACTTGCATAAGCAAGTTTTCTGATACTGCTGAATAACTCAGTATGGTTTTAGGCAAGTGTTTAATAGTAATATAAGCATGCTATTTGCATAATGTTAACGGGTGGTTATTCAATTACTTGTTAGCTTCGTATCTTAATCATGAAACCAAACAAGAATGTTTCACACACCAAACCAGTGTTGGCAACATTTGGGGTGAAGGGTGGGAGTGTGCACATTTGATTTGATCAATCTGATTTCACAAAACATTCCTTGAACCGAGGTCTCTTGGTACACCAGTTGATACACTAATATGTCAACATATTTCTCTTTTCTATCTTCAGAAACAATGCTTTACATGGCCCCCCGTGGGAGGTTGTCAAAGGGCCATTCGCGTGAAGTGTTAGAGGAGCAAGACAGTGCTGAGGAAGAGTATGAGTACATGAACAATCAGAGCCTCCCTCTCAGACACATTTCGGGCAAGAACCGAAACCGCCGTCAGCGAACAACGTCAAAATGCAGTTCCAATCCTTCATGGGGAGATGGCACGCGCAAGTCACTGGGAGCCAATCAGCCAAATAAAAGATCATCTATGGAGGACTCAGAAAGCAGTGGAGGGGTGTCTCAGTCTTCACTAGATGAAAGAAGTCGCAGTGATGCAGAGCTGCTGTCCAGCGAAGCAGAGTATGCAGAGGCTGACCTGGACCAGGAGCTTCAGTATGAGTTTATGGACATTTGCAGTGGTCCAGGATGCGCAGCATCCAGTCCTCTACAAAAAGGTGACCATCTTAAATCAGACACCCGCCTTTCTGCCAAGAAATCCCTGGAGGAAGCTGAGAATGGAGAGGAAGAGTACCAGTACACAAACCACCAGCCCAGGCTAAGGCACTCGCTGATGCTGCAGGGTTTGATTAATGGGGAGGGAGAGCTGTATGAATATGAGGAGATGGACTCGCTGGCAGTAGGGGGTGGTTCAGGGGCTGAATACCAGAACCTCAAGGAGAATGGAGAAAGAGAGACTGGGGGTCAGCCCAGCTCCAGAATTGCACCGTATTCTAAAGTGCATGCAGGGGTACATGTGGCCAAGGAGGGCGGAGACAGATGTTTTGACAATCCTGACTACTGGCACAGCCGAATGTATTCTAAAGCAAATGCAGTGAGCACATAGGACAGAAGTGAGGGAGGCATGGGGGGGGGGTGTGAATTAAATTAATATGTGACAAAATGCAGAACAAAAACAAAAAAAAAAAAAGAAAACTGTAAGCATTGACTAAGCAGAAGTAGCAATCAATAAAGCACTGCACTTGACCTTGACTAAATCAGTCTAGACAATACAAACAAAGTAGTTCATGCAAATGCATGATTCCTGAATCTCTTTCAACACACACACACACACACACACACACACACATTTTGCTATGTATTTATGAAATTATTCTTTGTTAAACATAGTGAAGGAGAAGCAGTACCAGATAATGAGCTATTATAAATAATATACTGATAATTATGTGCAAATAGTTTGAAATGTCAGTCAATATTTCACATCCTCAGGACCAAAATCACTTTCCATTTGTGTGGAACATATGAAGAGGAGTTTTTTTCATGTATGTGTGTTTTTGAGTCTCTTTATCTGTTACAGATGTTTATTCAACTTTGTGCATCACAGCATGGCAGCTTACTATTCATCAATTCGAATCAAAACAGGGATATTTTTAGTTTTTTACAAATGTTATTCTTGTCGAACAAATGTTAAGTCATGTGACTTAAAGTAGCAATAGCAATGTCTCAAGCAGTTTTGATAACCTGAACTGAATACACAGGGGTTTCTTCATTTGGGGGGGTGTGTCTTCTTCATTTGTTTCATGTGTGTCTGTGTGACAGTGTCCAGTATGGAAGGAATTTTGAGTTTCTTGATCAGATTTCAAGTAAAATGGCCAGTTAACAAGGTTTATGCTTTTGTTCAGCTTGTCAGAACAAGTTGTTTATTTCCTCATTTCTGTAATTTTACCTTTCATTACCTGTATGTTCTTTTGGTGATGTATTTTTATACAAAAATATGAAATCTATCTCAAACATGAAATAAACATTTTGTAATAAGAGTTGTAAGTTGTTTCAGGTTTGATAGACCTAAGACGTCACTCTGGTATGTGTTAAAAATAATGTCTTTTACAATCAAGTATAATCACACAATAACTGCCTTTTTGTTTTTGAACCCCAATTGTCAATTATAAACACAAGGGATCATAGCAGGTAGGTTGTTTGATTGAATTGACATTATAGACACATTCATTACATGTCTACATTTATTTGTAATGAAATTTGATTTGCGAACTGTTAAACTTTATAGCAGTAATGTTGTTAATTAAAATGAACAGTGTGAATTCTTAAAAGGGGGTTCTGAAATCTCCCATGATAGTTTAGAAAGAGAATGTTAGAAGTCAATTTTATATCAAATGAAATAAACGGATGGTATTAACTTGTTTAGTGGTACTAAATACTACAAATGGATGAAACTGTAATTTCAGGTATTAACTACTTTGGTGGTATTAAGTACTACAAATTAATAACAATTACATAATTATTTTACTGGTATTAACTGGTTTAGTGGTACTACAATTGAGTTAAATCATTTTTATTGGAATTAAGTAGTTGAGTGGTACTAAGTACAACAAAGGAATTTGGTATTAACTAGTTTAGTGGTACTTAATACTACAAATGAATACAATAATTTTTACTGGTATTAGGTAGTTTGCTGCACTAGTGTGTTTTGGCTTGTTGAAGCTGAAATTCTGCAGTGAGACAGTAAAAGAGTGTTGGATGAAGAGTTTAAAGCTGATCCCCAGGCTGGGCCTGTATTTCTGCAGTAAAACAGTGTTGGATGAAGAGTTTAAAGCTTATCCTCCGACTGGGCCTGTATTTCTACAGTGAGATATTAAAACAGTGGTGGGTGAGGAGTTTGAAGCTGACCCCCTGTCTGGGCCTGTATTTTGGAGGGGTGGGCTGTGGGCCGGGCTGCGCATGCGCGTTGGCAGGGCTGCTTGGCGCGGGGCTGCTGTGTGTGATCTGTCTGATCTGGTCTGTGTGATCTGGTCAGGTCGGGTCCTCGGATCTTTGGGTCGGGAGTCGCAGCCACCGCCTCTGCAAACATGTCCGACGACGAACAGCAAGAACAGACCATCGCGGAGGACTTGGTGGTGACCAAGTACAAGATGGGCGGTGACATTGCGAACCGTAAGTGGGGGAGTTTGGAGGGTGACCTGGTGGAGAGCTGTGGCTCTGCTCTGACGGCCTGCTCTCCCCCTGCTCCTGCTAACGGCTCGCCATGTGCTGGGACTTACACGCAGCTCCACCGCATGGGACAGTCAAACCTGGACCCCGTGGTCTTCGTGGCTAAATGCTGATCTGTAGACAGTGTTTCTGCGTGTGTTTTGATTCTTTCAGTGCAGAGAGCGAGTCTGTAGGATGCACATATAATCCCCTGTCCCGCTGAACAAGCTAAAGTGGCTAAAGCTAGCCGAGTCTCGTGTAATTCCCACGCTAGCTTAGCTGCACTGATGAGCACACACTGGGGTTTCGAGTTGTATTAGGCTAGTTATTTGCCTGGAAAGATTTTCTGGTGCTTGTGTAAGTGATATTATATCCACAGAGCTCGAAAGAGGGCTAAAAAAAGGCTGGATGGAAGGTAACTCCAGCAGGTTGGCTAACATGCTGTCCTGCTAATGGAGACAGGCTGTACAAAGTCATTATCTGCTCTGAATAACTGAGCACCAAATGATACAGGAATACGGGGTACAATGAAGCTGGTAAACTTAGTTTAATAGATCATTTCATTCTAGACCAAAAAGCTTCCCCCCCGTGCCCTCAAAGTTGGTTCTCTGTGAGGACCAGAGTGCTGACAGAGCTGTTAACCTTATCAGTGGTGAGCTGCAGCCTCTCTAGTCTGTGACCCCAGGCTTTGTGATTGTAGAACAGAAGAGCCTTTTACCTGCATTGCCTGGGGTCTTCTGACCTGTGGGACAACAACATGCTTCTTTCCACTGTGTCCTATATCAGTACAAAAACCTGTTGGCACAGACCCAGCAACAGGTGTCTCTCTCCAACTCTCTGCAGCCAAAACATGAGGTGGAGAGAGAGGAGCCTGGACTAGTCATTACTTGTGTAAAAGTGTTATTAACACCCAAGTACAAGTCCCTTACTGAAAGAAGCACTGTAGTAATAGTATAAAAGTAGCAGGTTAAAAAGTGCTTAAGTACTGAGTAACTGTATCACCCATTTAAGTAAATTTTAGTACAGTAAAGCAGCTATCAGGCTAGAGACTCTGCTCTTTATGATGTACTATCTTCAGAAATAAAATCATCCTCAAAGGTGTGACCTATCCAAAATGCAGTACACATGTGGTCATAGACAGATCTGAATGAAATAAAACACAAAAATGACATGGAAACTGAATGTTGACGGCTAAAATGTGATTGTGGTTGTTTTCCTCATTAATGTATGAGTTGAAAATATGAAGAAAAACCTTCAAATCCATCACCATTTTTCTTATCACCTGTAAGGGATGTTGTATTCAGTCATACTAGAAACAAATTGGTATTGGCAATTAATTACTTGATCTACTTTTTATTGAATTATGTCTACATTTAACCAATATTTCAAACCAGTGATGGATGTTGTATTTATTGAACTCCAGAGGAGCAGAGCATGCAGGTCATGCTCTGGTCCTCACAATAGATTTTTGGTAGATTGAATCCCAGTTTCTATTTTATAAATGTTCAGGCATCAGCAGAAACATAAATCAAATAACTGATATCAGAATTTGCCCAAAATTATATTGGTGTATCCTCTTTTGACATGTTTGGTTTGATACTCTCTCCTCCATGTTTGTGTTTATTCTACTTTCTTCACTCCTCCATCTTTGACATTAACACTTCATCTCTTCTGCACCTATCCCCTCTCCCAGAGGCCCTGAAGGTGGTCATCGAGGCAGCCAAGCCAGGCGTGTCAGTCCTCAGCCTATGTGAGAAAGGAGATGCTTACATTATGACTGAAACTGGGAAGGTCTTTAAGAAGGAGAAGGACATGAAGAAAGGTAAGAGACAATTTGATGAACTCTAGATTCAGAGTGTGAATGCTTGATACTTCATGTTTTACTTAGATACGATACACATGTGACGTTTGTCACTGTGTATCTTAATGATTCGTGTGTGATAACAGGCATGGATGGAGTGATGGGTTGAGATGTTTTGGTAGGATTTTCAGTAAGCATTTTGTGCACCTGCTCAGGCAGATCTGTATCTCAGGGAAGGAATTTCATGCCAAAACCAACACATGCAGTACTGTGCAAAAGATTTAGGAATATGGGAGAAAAAAAAAGCAGTTTATTTGGAAGTAAAGCATTTATTTGCTTAGAATACACTACTGGTGGAATAAATACAAATAATAGTGATGTGTATCAGCTGGCTTAATCAGTCTTTTAGTAAATATAACTAGATGTGCTGATGGTGGTTTTCAGCAAATCCATACAATACCTTGGAATAGGCCTTTGACTGTTGTTATGTAATTGTGAAATCTGTTTCAGCTTATAACAGTTATTGTCTATAATCGTATGTTTGTATCACAGCAAGCATGCACAGCAGTTGAATGTATTAGCGAAATAAAGATGTTTCAGCATAGAAACTTTAGAGGGGAGAGATTACAGCTGCACAGTGTTTCTGCAATATTGATATCAAAGTAGGCTGCAGTATGCAAATGGAACTCTATTCAATCACAATGTTTTTGACAAGCTGACCAATCACAGCCTCAGATAAGTGTTTCTTCAGCTGAAGTATTCGTGTCCAAAAAAGTAACATTGTTTTAGCCAGTCTTTAAATTAGACACTAAATTGCCAGAGTGCATTTAAGAGGCCTATATTTCCATAAACCCACACAGTTTGAGGGTTTGTGTACTAAAAGTATAAGAATTCATTCTGATTAACCCCTTAGAATTAAACAGCCTGTTTTTGTTACTGTGCCTTTAACACTGATTTATGTAAATGGACTCCTTCTACATGAATGGGTGGGGCTAAACTAATGTAGGCTGAATAAGGAGGCATATGTAAATATGTTTGATCTGTGACATTACAAAAATTAAGATGTGAAAATATATGGACTGTATGGATGATATACTAAATGTACATTTTGAAATGTACATACTTCAAGCCTTTTTATTTCAAGAAAAGTGATATAGGTCCTCTAATATATTGAAAGATGTCTCGATGGCAGTATGCAGTAGTATAATCACAACACTAATATATTGTCTCTGTTCAACTATAGCAGAGATAAGTATTTTTATTTTACCAGTGGCTAGGAGGCAAAATAACTAAAAAGCCAGTCTGGTTGCCTTAAGCCTTGTGAATGAATAGTTAAATACAACAGACAGACCAAGACAATTGAATTGCGATTATTTATTTGACAATCGTCTGCTAATATTTCATGATCTGAGGGAAAACAGTGTTGTCACTAGCTGACATCTTGATTAATTTTTGAAAACAGTAACTCCTTTTTTTTTTTTAGCTATTTGTTTGCATTCACTGTTAAGCTATATGGTGGTTTTACAAGCAGAAACTCACTGTTTAAATAAACTTGGTTTTAAACAATTTGCATCGTATGACTTTTGCATAGTACTGTATGTATTTTTTTTTTCTCTAGAATACATTTTTCATCTCTCTCTCTCACGCACATGCACTCACTCACACTTACACTCTTTGCAAAAGCACTTGTGTTGAAGACTGGTGGTTGTCTTTCTTACAGGCATTGCGTTCCCCACCTGCGTCTCGGTCAATAACTGTGTATGCCACTTCTCTCCCTTGAAGAGCGACCCTGACTACACACTTAAAGATGGAGACTTGGTCAAAATGTAGGCAACTCCCACCCTGTCCAGTACCCAGTCTGTTTCCAGTTGTCTTCCCACTTTATTTTCCTTATTTCCTTACCCTCTCACCCTCTCTTCTCTCTCTTACACCCTCTGTTGTGCCTTGTGTGCAGTGTTTCCCCACTTTCTGTCTCTGCGATATATATATATAAAGTAAAAATTATATTCCATTTTGTGTGTAAAAAAAAAAAAAAAAAAATATATATATATATATATATATATAATGTGTGTGTGTGTGTGTGTGTGTGTGTGTGTGTGTGTGTGTATTTGGGCATTGACAGAAAACTCGACTAGTTGACTTCAAAGGCACAAGTCGATGCCCTCAGAGAGAAGTCGACTAATTTTTTTTTTTTCTCTCTCTCTTTGCCCTTGCTTGTGTATGCAATACAGTCTCTGCCTCTGATTGGCTGACGCTGACACGTGTTCCTTGGTTTAACCAATTATTATAGTCCCTTCATAAAAAG
>JBBIGA010000106.1:19309118-19343390 GCA_037576975.1 Alestes dentex | reverse complement strand
TTATCGGGAATATACTTTTTTTTATGTGCCCTCTAATTGTCTTGTCGTCCTTCTTGTTTCCTATTTGTGGTTTTTGACATCTTCTGTATATATTGGGACACATTTGTAACATTTAGATGTTAAGAGAAGTGAGTGTGAGTCTGCTCATCATCCATGAACTACTGAAATCACAATAATAATTCTTTGGAGACATGTGAGTCCTTTGAATGTCAGTTGTACATGATTTGGGCAACTCATTTTGTTGTCTTTTATCTCTCACTCTTGTCCCTTGTCTTTTTTCCCTCTTTGTGCAGTGATCTCGGAGTACATGTTGATGGCTTTATCTCCAATGTGGCCCATAGCTTTGTTATTGGGGCTAGTAAGGTGTGTATATTAATAATGCTTATTATTCTTATCATAAATACTAATTTATTATTATTATTATTATTATTACTATTATTATTATTATTATTATTATTATGACATCTTTTTTATCCATGTTTACACTGTTTTCCAAAAAACACTATGAATGAACATATTACTCACACAACTTTAAAATTTTCTCAGGAAGCACCTGTGACAGGCAGGAAAGCCGATGTCATCAAAGCTGCCTATTTGTGTGCAGAAGCAGCATTGCGTCTTGTAAAACCTGGCAACCAAGTAAGTGCTAGCTACTTGGTCCAACCTGGCAACCAAACATCAAAGACAACTTTTAAACTCAGGCTTGAAATTTTACACTACTGTACGTAGGTGATTATTTCTAAATAGGGAGCAGTATCTGGCAGCCTGGGTGAACATAATATGGGGTTGGCAATGAGTCATGTCTGTGTACAGAGGGCGTAGTTGTATTTAGGTTAAAATTGTTTCTCTTCACCCCTCAGAACACACAGGTGACAGAGGCATGGAACAAGATTGCTCAGTCATTCAAATGCAATCCAATTGAGGGTGAGTTTTTTTTTTTGTTTGTTTGGGGGTTTTTTTGTTTTTTTTATTTTATCCGCTACCATGTAATAAAATATTGCAAACAAGTGGGCCCTAAATATGAAAATCAATATATGTATATACCTGTATACCATCTCTGTCAAAGAACACATGGTTAAGTAATCTTAGATTAGTGAGACAAGCGCGTTTAGACCTAGAATTCAATTTTACTGGGAGCCTTTGTGTATTTTAGAGGCACAAGCTTCAATCTATGAAGCTGTCATACAATTTTAATGAGGATTTGAGTATCTGAAATCCTAATAGTGAGTGAGGGATAGTTCTGTTGCTTGTTTTTGTCCTCACTGTTGTCCCTCTGTAGGTATGCTGTCCCATCAGTTAAAGCAACATGTCATTGATGGAGAGAAAACCATCATCCAAAACCCCACAGACCAGCAAAGGTAAAACACCACCCCTCAGTTCTCGTTATCCGTAGCTGCACATAGATGGGCAATTGATATTAGTCTTGTATTTTAATAGGTGCCTTGAATTAATTCAAAAAGGTTAATTGTTGATTGCAGTTATTTGTGTAGCAATACATTGTCAGCAAAAATTGATAGATTGTTACAGGTCTAAGCACACAGATCATATAGAACAGCCTGTAGTCATCAGGACTTTGCAAGATCAATATAGTCTTCTTACTCACTACACTCATAAGGACTCTAAAGAATGTTACAGCGTTTATTTAAGGAGTGTTATAAGTTCATCACTACAATTACCTGACAATTCGGTGACCTGTGAGACTAAATCTTTTGTATTTCTGTTCACAGAAAGGACCATGAGAAAGCAGAGTTTGAGGTTCATGAGGTGTATGCTGTGGATGTACTAATCAGTACAGGAGAAGGGAAGGTGATTAACAATCCTAAGCAGTTATCCTAACAATTCAACTGCTTTAAAACTTGTAAAAATCAACTTTTTATGTAGTAGATAGAAGCTGTCTGCCAAATGATCTGTGTCTCTTTGTGTCAGGCAAGAGATGGAGGCCAGAGGACCACCATCTACAAGCGGGACCCCAGTAAACAATATGGCCTGAAGATGAAGACCTCCAGAATGTTCTTCAGTGAGGTTGAAAGACGCTTTGACGCCATGCCTTTCACTCTCAGGTAGCAAAAGCACAAAGCCCTTTTGTAACACTTACGATGTCCTCTGAAAGATTGTTAGAAAATCACACCTAATATCATACTTGAATAAACTGGATCAGGGAGATAAAACTCTGATAAAAATCTGTCTGTCTGTCTTTCAGGGCGTTTGAAGATGAAGGCAAGGCTCGTCTAGGAGTGGTTGAGTGTGCCAAACATGAGCTACTGCAGCCTTTCAGCGTACTGAATGAAAAGGAGGGTGAGGATGTGTTATTTTTGAGCGGGTTTTTGTTGTTGTTTTTTTTTTTTTTTTCTGTTTTTCTGTCCCATTTTTCTTTTCTTTTTTTTACCACTTTCTGACAAATCACAAATTAAAGAATAATCCCAACATTTTTTCTCTCTGTCCTCTTGTCTCTGTCTCTTTCTAGGAGAGTTTGTGGCTCAGTTTAAGTTCACAGTGCTGCTGATGGCCAACGGGCCTTTGAGAATCACCAGTGGGCCATTTGAGCCTGAACTCTACAAATCTGAGTATGATGTTCAGGATCCTGAGCTGAAGGTATAGAAAATCACAGCACTTACTGAAGCTTACTGAAGCTTGTGAAGTAGTGATAGGAATGCTCTGTGGCACTGCTTGGTGACACCATAATGGTAATGAAATGTTTGTGTTTTGAAATGCATATAGTGCACTGGTGTGTCTTCTGATAGTGGTCCCATTGATGACAGTGGGAATGATTTATTTTTGCTGCCTAACAGCACACACACTTGGAGCTGCTCATGTAGGATATCTGATATATGTTCCTGCTTCTTTTTAACTGTCATTTCTCTTACAGTCTCTGATACAGAGCTCCGCAAGTCGTAAAGCACAGAAGAAGAAGAAAAAGAAGGTAAATAAAATAGTTTTTTGTCAGTCTGTATGTCTTGTAGTGTGTAAATAATATAAAGTCCTAATTTTCTGTTGTTTTCATTCTTTTCTGTATATGTCTTCTGACCACAGGCATCCAAGACTGCAGAAAATGCTACAGGGCAGCCAGTAGAGAATGAAGTTGCAGCAGAATAGATAACCCATCCCCCAAAAACAATACTGACACAAACACACTCGCATATACAGACATGTACATGAATACATAACACCTTAAAAAGTGAAAACTTAAATTTGTCTTGCCCCACTGTTAACCTTTTGCCCACTGAAAACACTGACAGAGTCACTCTCAGAACCTCTGACTACTGGGCAGTGTCCTTTGGAACAATATGAATTTGACATTGAACAACAGTGACTTTATACTGATTTTCATAAAAATCTATTTGCTCTTACCTTTTCTGAATCACTTTACATGGAAAACTGGAACACCATACCTTTTCAAAATGTAATTGATTAAAAAAGAAACTAGCAGTCATTTTCTAGTTGCGGTTTTTCACCATATCGTTTGTTGCTCTAATAATAAAAAAAAGTTTTGGCCTAATGTTTGAATTGAAACTGTTTTGGTGGAAGCACTCATTTAATAGTTCAGAGTAGTTTTGGGGGGGAAGTACCAAACCTATGGTCATCCCACAGGTTTGGACTGTTATGATTTCTGAGCAAAACACATCGTTCGGGATTAGTAGATCTTTACTTTTTGGATCTGGAACCCTTCCATGGAGTATTGGAGTGCCTTTCTGGGGCATTAGATTCAGAATTCTCCTCACAGGATTTCTGCACACTCCATACTGATGAGGGAAGATCATTTTTACAATGGGAACTTAAAACTGGGAACTGTGTTTCCCTTATTAACTGCCATCCCCTTCTTCTCCCAAGCCTGACTGAGCTTTAAACCAGAGGGCAGCTTTGTCTGATATAAGCTCATGTTTTCTCCTCCCATCCATTGATATTTTTTTTCAATACAAAAAGATTCTTTGCTTGTCTTGTGGGAAGCTTGAATGCTTGTATTGGGGGAGGGAAATGGTCCCAGTCCAATTTCAAACTGTACTCATTCTTAGTAACATGTTGAAGCCAATGGAAAGTTTATTACTGTGAATGGTAAAAGACCTAGGGTTTCTCAGAGTAGGATGCAGAATTGGATTTCTCTCTTCTTCTTTTCTTTACTCTGATTTTACTGACAAAAACAGGTCCTAGAACAATACTCCCACCCTGAGAAACTTCATGATTGGCCCTGGTCCAAATCACAGCTAACAGTTTTCTAGGCCTTTTTTTAATTTCCGTATTTGTATAGGTTTTGTTTAGGCAACGAGCAGTAAACATGAGAGGTGTTTAGATGACACGCTAATTTTTTTTTTACAGTAAAAGTATGTTTTTCTTCTTTTACTGTGACAGTATAAGAACAGTTTTTCTGACATCTAATGGGCATTTGGGCCGGTACTTTTGAAGTTAGGTCTCCATAAATAAGAGGAACCTAATTCTAGGTCAGTGATCCTTCTCTGAGAAGCTCAATGACAACGTGCCCTTCTGACCTCATGTATTCAGTTATATGGCACTTGAAAATGACATTCAGTGTAGAATTTGGCTTCAAACTCCTCGGGTGAAGAGATAGGCTTGGACATGACTCTAGTTCAGGGATATTGTTTCAGAAGGGCTTAGGGGAAGTGGCTGGACTCTGATTCAGGATTTAGCCAACATAGATTGGAATGTGATGATGTGGTTGTGAGCGGAGTCTGGTTTAGCCTGTCTCGTTCCATTCCCACACCCTTTTCTCAGGCAGTGCCTAAATGCCTACACAGGTGATGTGGTTTGCCTGAGACTTCTCCAGACTCAACCTTGTTTTTGTAGGAAAAACCAGCATATGGGACTATTTTACAACTAATAAAATGAAACTTTGAATATTTTTTCTTTAACTCCGTGTCATTATTTGACATGTCTTGATAGGTGCTTGATAATTCATGCATGTTCATTTCTAGCCTTTATGTTGTAAGTTAAGCTTAATTAATTTTTTAATTTTAGCTCCTGTTTTAGGCTGTGATGGTTGTTTGTGTGATCTTTACTATGTATAAATGTACAGAAAGTGTTCATTTTCTGATACAAAACAATGTCAGAATTATACGTGAGCTGTCCCCTTCATACATGCACACATTTTTTTGTATTTCATTAGTACATACAAGATTACAAGGTGTTACAAATGAAGCAGAAGGTGCAAAATACAGACAAATAGAATAAAAAGCAAAAGTAAAAAACAAAAATGAGCAAATCTTGAGTAGTGCTGTATTATATTGGTAAATTATTTTATTAAATGTAACATCAAATCAGGTTCTTTTTCCCTAGAATACTATCTGTTTGGACATCAAAAAAATATCTTCAAAATCACAAGAATGCTGTACTGTAAGCACTGTATACACCACTACATGTTGCTTTGAAACACAGCCCCCTCACACATTTTTTTATATTTGAAGTCTTAAAAATGAAACAATGTTCAAAAAGCGGACAAATAGAACATAAAGAGATGCATAATTGAAATACAACCTAAAAAGGAGCAAAACTGAAACATTGCTGCATTTTTAAATGTAATTTTTCCCCTAGAATTTTATCAGTGAGGGCAACAAAAAATGTACAGTCTTCAAAACCGCACAGATACTATACTGTACTACATGTACTAATGATGGTGTGTAATTTAAGCAGACCTGCTGACCTCATGGACTGTTATTTGGCACTTGAAAATGACAAAAAAGACAACATATAATGCAGTTGACAGGAGCAGTAACAACACTAGTGTGAGTGAATACAGTTTTATAACATACTGTATTCTAACAGTAGAATCACTGAGTGAAAAAAGTGCAAAGACAGCACTAAATAATTGTGCAAAAATACCAGGTAGTATCAACAGCATCAGGAAAAATGTGCAGTATATAAATGATACAGGGTCTTTATAGTGGCAGTTGGGGAGTAGGTTTTCTTGGTTTTTAAGAACTAAGAGATAGGTTAACCCTAATTAGGTCCACAGGTGGGAAACTTGCATTGTTACAGAAGCAAAGTGGACAGAACTACAAATATCAAAATAACGTGCCCATCTGCGCATGTGCTGAACTCCAGTCTTGGGATTCTGTGCTACCTGGCGTAAGGGAAGCTGGTTTATTTATGTTATCTTGCGTTGGACACTGGTTTATCTGTGCTGTCTTGCGTTCGGGGACTGGTTTACTGTGATTAATATCTTAAAAGCTATTTTAATATGAGTGTATGATGTTGCTACTCTGGGGTCCAGGGCTGGACTGGCCATCGGGCACACCGGGCATTTGCCCGGTGGGCCGATGGCAAATTTGGGCCGGCGCGGAAACCCGTCAACCCCATGTCCCAATACTTTTTTCATATAGTCTATTCGTGCTCTCTCTAGTGTAGCGTAGAGCCTGGTTAGGAGTTTCTACGTCAGTCAAAATTCAGTCATTCCCACACACGCATAATGAGAGCTGTAAATAAAATATGTCACGTTCAAAGCAAGCAAGTCTTCATTCTTTATTTGAGAAGCGAGCATGTGACGATGCAGACTTATACGAAGAGCCAGAGACAAAAAAAATCGCCTCTCACTCGAAATTAAAAACCCACAAAACACAAAAAGTGAAAAGAAAATCTAGGTTCCTATATATAGGCATAGGCCCATAATAATAATAATAATATCCTAATTATTACATATCTGTTCATTTGGCAACAATCTCAAATTCAGCCAAAGCACCCCTGACAGGTCTTGTTTCATTTTACAGACAAAAGCCCAAATAATACTAGTACTAATAGTAATAACAACAGTAGTAGTAATTGTGTATTAATAATAATGATAATAATAATAATAATAATAACAATATCTATCTATCTATCTATCTATTTATTTATTCGGTTATTTAGTTATCTATTTATTTGGAAGCTCTAAAGCCTGCTGGGACACAGAAGTTTGAGAAAGGTTGGTGTAGAGGAACCGCGCGAGGATCTGGACACAGCCCTCACTGTGAACGCCGTCATTTCCTTCTCGTCTCTTTCCTCCCTGGTGCAGAAGAGAAGCTCAGAGACAGGGAAGGGTTTAACGGAGAGTGTGAGGGGCAAGCGACGGAACAGAAACCGGGACACCCTCTAAAGAGTGTGTATGGAACATGGAGTGTGTGAGTATTTTAAAATGCAGTTCAAAAGTGGGAAAAGGTGGTCCGGGCAGCAGCCTTCAGTTTAAAACGAACCGAGCAGAACAGGTCTGTGTACTCTCTGGCTTAGCTTAGCTTAGCTTAGCTTAGCTCAGCTCAGTTAAGCTTAGTTTACCTTAACATAGCTTAATAATTAAGTCTAACCTCGTCTTGTGAGTGTGTCTTTAACTCCAAAATCTTAAACAGACTTTTTGGCTTTGGCCTCGATAGGCAAACTACTAAAATTTTAGCAATTTGGATTTATTCTAATTTTAGCCAGAGAGCTAACGTTAGCATACAGTGTTCAACAGAGGTAAATATTAGCTCGTTAGCTAAAATGTAGACTGTCATTTCAGGCGGTCCGAGTTACTGAAGAACCTAGTTAACTTATTAAAATTTCTTTTGGACCCCAGCACTTTATGTGAAGAATCTTCATATCTTCTACCAGTATTTGATGCTTGAAGATGCAAGCTAGCATGAACCAGCAATAAATATGTCTAGATTTGTGAGTACAAATGCTGAGCAGAGTTCAGAAATATTCAGTATGACAGTGTTTGCCACATATATCCAAATTTTGCATGAATGTAATGATTAAACCCATGTTTTTTAAACATGTTCTTTTCAGTGTAGTGCAGTTTTCAAAGATAATTTGAATAGCTGAAAACGTAACGTTTTGCATTGGGAGTAAAAGTCAGAGAGCCGAGAATGCGTTGGTTTGGACATGTGCTGAGGAGAGACTGAGTACGCTGGGAGAAGGATGCTGAGGATGGAGCTGCAGGGAAGAGGAAAAGAGAAAGGTCTAGGAGGAGGTTTATGGAAGTGGTGAAGGAGGACATGCAGGAAGTTGGTTTGAGAGAGGAAGATGCGGTGGATAGAAGGAAATGGAGACTGTTGATCCACTCCCTAATCAGGAGCAGCCGAAAGTAAAAGAAGAAGAAATCATGAATGTAATAGTTATTATCTGTCAAACATTTTGCTAAAATCACAATACACTGCTACAGGTGATGTACCACCCAGTATCTTTTTTTAAACCTAAATAGTTATGACTTTTGGGCTTGTAAGTTAAGGTACAATTGGCATGCACCACAGTCCTGTTCGGTACCAGCGTTTCCTGAACATTAGTAAGGATCCTTTTGCGTAGGTAGGTAACAAATACACAGTTCTGTCCAGGTTGTCTATTAACTGTGATCATATTTCATGCAGTTAAATCCTTCACAGAGATTGGTAGGCTGCTTGTTTTGCTACGCATAATAATAGTTAATAAGTTAAAATAAATTAGTTGCATCATTCGTAATTCCTGCTTCTTGTTCTTGCTCTTCTGTTTAAATTACTTGTATCTTGGTTTGCTGTTTGATTTGATCTAGATAAAAATAAAAGGCTGGGTCAGATATAGTGTAACCAGAAGTTAATAGTATTTATCTCTATTTACTCTTCCTACCTCTGAGTGTGACTGATTTTAGCTCACAGGTAAGTTTATAGTATGTTTCAGCTAAAGGGTTATCTTGTCTGCTGCTATTCTGTCTTCAGTGCTGTGCATCTTCAAAAATATAAGGAAAGCTGGAAACGTTTAAATATGTTGCCAGTGTGGTCAGTATGGTTGGTTCACTGAGGGTTTTTTTTTTTTTAGAGAAGCGAGAGAAAGACAGTATAAGTGTGTTCAGTGTCAACAAAAGCATTTGTGTTTGCTTATCTTCTGTATGTATCTAAGGTTTGTGTTTCTGTTTTTCAGGTTCCTGCTGTTCTTGATGAGTTGGAAGGTAAAAAGGAGCTGCACATAGAGGGTAAGAAACTGAAGGAAATGGTGTGTTGTGATCACAGTCACTAATTAGGGTGCGACAGAGCATTTGAAATTCATCCTGAAATCAAAATGAACCCTTCTTTACCATGTTAGTTCAAGATAAGGGGCTTTTCTTCCTATTCCCACCATCCCAACCTAACATCATGCAAAATACTCCCACTTACATGTTGCTGGTTAACAGGTTTAGTGAAAGATAAGTAACAAAATGCTTCCCCCTGTGTTATGTGGTTGCATTTTTGATGAGTACATGTTTTCAAATATTTTTTTTTTTTTCTTCAAACTAGACCCTGAACACAATGTGTACACTCGATTTATGAAATCACACCGCTGCTATGACCTGGTGCCAACCAGCTCCAAACTCGTGGTGTTTGACACGTCCCTGCAGGTAAGACTGCCAAAAGAGGGAAAACAAAAATAAATACAGCCCGTTATGTGTAGAAATTCTATCTGTTGGGTAAAGAAGAGCTGTTTTCATATTGCAGCGAATCTGCGTGAGAGAGACACAGACTGTTTGTGTTTCTTTTGTGAATGTGTTGCTTCCTCTCTTTCACTAGGTGAAAAAGGCATTCTTTGCTCTCGTCTCCAATGGAGTGAGAGCCGCCCCCCTCTGGGACAGCAAGAAGCAGTGCTTTGTGGGTGAGTGGGTTTTGTGTTATAACAGTTTTTTCTTCCTTCCTGCCACCTTTGTAATGTCACATTTAAAACACTGTCATTTATTATAGGTATGTTAACCATAACAGACTTTATCAACATACTTCATCGCTACTACAAGTCACCTCTGGTAAGTATCTGTGCATTTTCCAATACTGACAGCGGGGACAGATACTTTGCATGTCTGTGTCATGCATTTGAAATAAATACAGTATGCAAATTTTGAAGGTCATTGGAATGCATTGCAATTTGCATAAAGCTTATCTTTACATTGTATTGCACAGATAAAATCACATGGAAGCATCCTCAGTAAGGTAGCTGCAAAGTAATGAAAATGTTTGAATGACTATCAATTCTGTCTTAGGTCCAGATATATGAGTTAGAAGAGCACAAAATAGAGACATGGAGAGGTAAGAAATCTAAGACGAAAAACAATATCAAATGCAGTCTATGCTGTGTGAAATTGTAATTTATATTTTGTCATCTGTTGCATTATAGAAGTCTACCTCCAAGATTCCTTCAAACCTCTTGTTAGCATATCACCTAATGCCAGGTAATGTTCTATGTTTATTTCAGATTATGGTAATTTGATAAAACTGGACTGACGTATTTAGAGTATAGCTTACTTATTACATTACACTTCTCTCACTCTCCCCTCCAGTCTGTATGATGCCGTGTCTTCCCTTCTTAAGAACAAGATCCACAGACTGCCGGTTATTGATCCTCTGACAGGGAATACACTCTACATCCTCACTCACAAGAGGATCCTCAAATTCCTCAAGCTCTTTGTGAGTCTAAGTGGCCCCTCATCACACTCGGGTGTTAGGTCTGCATCATCACACACACAGAAGAGTCAGAGGAGCATATCTCTTGTTAGTAACGCATCACAAATGTTTATTCTCACTTCTGCCTGGTGGAGGCAGAAGCGAGAAGTTCAGCCTATTTTGTCAACCTTCGGATGGTTTCATGGCAAGATTTAGTATTTTATGCTTTTAGGTTGTGACATATTTTATCTTAAATATACACAACTGGTCAAAAGTTTTAGAACACATCAGTGTTTCAAGCTTTTTTAAATTGAAATTCAAACAATTCAAGTCCAATGAACTGCGAGAGGTTTAAAGGTAAGGTTACCCAGAAGTGGGAAATAAATCTGCAGCCCATGCAGTACCTCTGGTATGTGCCTAGTTGGCCGGGTTCGTTCTACAGCAAGATAGTGACCCAAAACATAAGTCCAAACTCTGCCAGAACTACCTTAGAAAAAAGAATAAGATGGTGAGCTGGAAAACATGGAGTGGCCAGAAGTCTTCAGACTTAAACCCCATCTAGCTGCTTTAGGATGAACTGGACAGAAGAGTGAAAGCAAAGCAACCTATAAGTGCCGCAACTTATGGGAACTTCTGCAACATAGTTGGGAAGAACTTTCTGCAGAATGAGCAATGAGACATTGAACCGCTTGAATTTCAATACAAAAAACAGAAAAATTGGGATGTTCTAAAACTTTTGACTGGTAGTGTATATAGTGTTATTTAAGATGCTGACACTGATCAAGAGGACTTTCTTCATTCCACATCCATGATATTTGTGATTGTATATTTGAACTATGTGAACGGATTTTAATCTGTTGGGTTTTATATTTTTTAGATTTCAGAGATGCCCAAACCAGTGTTCCTTTCCCAGACTCTGGAAGAGCTCAATATTGGAACATTCCAGAACATTGCTGTGGTCCACTCTGACACACCCCTCTATACTGCACTGGGAATCTTTGTGGACCAGAGGGTCTCGGCCCTGCCTGTGCTTGATGATAAAGGTGAGAACGAGTATTGTGTGAAAGTAGAGAGTTATTTTCAGTAGAGAGAGAGATTACATTTACATCAGGTTTTTTACTGGTGGTAAATTTTTTCTGTTTTATTTCCTCCCCCTTCCCCCGCCCCTCTTCACCACACAGGAAGAGTGGTTGACATCTACTCCAAGTTTGATGTAATAGTAAGTTTCTCAACTCTGTGTGCGCATGCAGTCTACATCTTAGTAAGAGCTGGTTGAGGTGTGTGTGTCTGTGTGGTAACAGTGCTGGGTCGATTCAGGATACTGGTGTCAATTTGCAGTCTCTGGCTTGAATATTGATCAGTCAGGGAGAGTTCATTATCAACCACTTTTTAAGTGAGTGTATCCACATGGCAATGCCTCTTTTTTCCCTGTTACACTGATAGAACCTTGCTGCTGAGAAGACATATAACAATCTGGACATTACTGTGACCAAGGCCCTTCAGCATCGCTCTCAGTACTTTGAAGGAGTTCTTACCTGTCAAGCACACGACACCCTGGAAACCATCATTAACAGACTGGTGGAGGCGGAGGTGAGACCCAAACACACACGTCTGTGTGTGCTTAAAGGAACAGTTTGCAAAAAAACAAAAATCATTTACACCATTTTCCGCTTAACCCAGATATAGCACATCAGCTAAGACATGCTTGGAATCTGTATTTTGCTTCTATGTTTTAGTGCTGAATCTCTGATGGCTAATTTTGATAAACACAAGAAATCAGTAGTCACACAAATATTTTCTGTAAATACACCTAAGCCTCCTCTCAAACCATACAAAACTCTTTATTAAGGTCATGCAGATTTGTGGATTTGGTTTTTGACTTACTGTTTCTGAGAGACTAACAGTTTGTCTTTTACACTCTCTCAGGTTCATAGGTTAGTGGTAGTAGATGACCATGAGGTGGTGAAGGGCATCGTTTCTCTCTCGGATATCTTGCAGGCTCTAGTGTTAACCAATGGAGACAACGGTAAGACCTCTTTAAAATATGGTATGGCTTACAGTTACTTATTATATCTGTATTGGCCTGATATTTTGATCAATACACTGGTGCCTTAACATTTAGAACCCTTTTAGAAATTTCTATATTTCCACATAAAGAGAACCCAATTAAAGAAAAGGTTGATTCAATGTGAATTACTGCTTGAAGTATCTGGTATGACCCTCTTGTGCAGCAGTAACTGGAGCAAGACTTTTCCAGTAATTTTAGCCCATCCGCCCACAAAACATTTTTCCAGTAACCTCTGACTAGTGTATGCTGTCAGCAATGTTCTTTTTAGAGAGCAGTGACTTTCTCCCTTCAACTCTGCCACAATTAATGTTCAGTGTTCCCCTGATGGTGGACTCACAAACATTAATATTATCTAATGTGAGCGAGCTGTAGTTGCTCAGAAGTTACCCTGGGTTCATTTATGACATTTTACATGTCTCACTCTTGGACTGATCTTCGTTGGTCGACCACTCTTGGAGTTTCCACCATTTGTACACAATCTGTCTGACTGAATTGGAGACTGAAACTCCTTTTTTTTTTTTTTTTTTTTTCTTTTTTTTTTTCACTTCTACAAAAGCGCTGTGAAGATCAGACTTTAATAGACCCCTGTTTTTTCAATAAAACAAGATTGGACCACTCCCACCTAATTGTCATCCCACTGATTGAAAACATCTGACTCTAATTTCACCTTAATATTTTTCTCATTTGTTCAACTGGGTTCTCCTTGTCTAAAGTTAGAACTTCAGTCTGAAAATATGATGTTTTATTTATGCATACATTTAAAAATTTCTGTTGGGTTTACAAACTTTCCAGTACCGCTATTAAATATTTTGTTCTGTAGTATAATGTTGCTACACTTAGTGTAGATTGCTTATAACATTGAGTTTACTTAATATTGCAGGAGTTTCTTAAATCTCATTGATGTTTGGCATGAGAACAGACATTTTTATACAGTTGTAACATATTTTTGTAACATATTTTTGAATGTTAGTTTTCTCATTCAAGGGGTATTTACAAAAGGGTTACGTACCCTTAAACATCTATGTTTATAAGCCTTTCTCTTTTAATCCAGGGACTGCTTGATAAAGCACGTCAATCCTTCAGATGGGACTCAAGAGGAAGAAGGGAGAGGAGCAAGAGAAGAACTGTGGCTGCTGAAAAATCGGCAACTTGGCATGAGTTATCAAAGCAAAGCAACAAGGAAGTCAATTTTCCAGTTTTAAAGGTAAAAAAGGATCAGCAAGGAAGCATCAGATCTGATCTGTAGATCTGTATCTTCAGTAAGCCTGTTCTTTTAAGAAAAGGTGAAATACAGGCCATTTTAGATAGCTCGGATTTGATCTGTCCTTACACATTTGGGATTGTAACATTAGCAAAGCTGTGGGAAAAGGGTGAGCTCACCCTCTCTCCTCTCCCTCTTCCTCTTGCACTGTGAGGAAACAAATGTGAAGAAGAATTCAGCAATACAAACACAGGCAATAAGGAAAGAAGAAGGCACAATATTAGCCATGCAAAGCGCACACCAAAATCCTAAACCCACAAACCTGAAGCAGCTACAAGCCCCACTCTGCAGGTGCTGCAAGTTCTTAAGAGTAAACTAAAGTATTTATCTTCATGTTTTATTTCATGTATTATCAAACACCTAAGACAGTTGAGAAAGCGATGAAAGGGATACCAGTTTATTAGTTCCGTCCATAGACAATCCATGCCCCTTTTTCCCCCCGTGGCATTTCAGAAGGTGTTATGACACAAAGTTGTCAGTATGTTATTGGGCATTTAGTGTAGTACATCCTACAAAGACTATTTATGCTACCCCTCAGATGTACTCAGGATGTGAAAGGTGTCATGGTGTAGAAAGGACCACAAGGAATGAGTGAATTGCAGGTTGTGTGTTAAGTTTTCCTGAGAGTTGCAGTGAAGTTAAACAAGCTGGGAAATTTCTAAAATATGTAAATGTTGTAACAGTACCTCGTACCTCTGAAATGGTAACATGTACAAGAATAGGGAACAGAAAAGTTCTTGAAGGGCCCATTTCACAGAAAACCAAATTGTCTTTGCATTTTGAATTAAGATTTAATGAAATTTTGTAAACACTTTAAATCTCAAAAGATGTTGTTCACTTCTCTGTCCATATAGAAACCTTTAGCAAAAACAGCCCTTTTTGAATGTAATGTTTTTGTGATGTCTCAGAAACCAATGCATTTACATCCATCGGACTATTCAGTCAGGCACTCACACTGAGTATATAAGGAGTTGTAGTCCAGAATTTTTTAAGTACATGACAACCAATTGAAACAGAGGCAGTGAGGAAAAACAGCTTTACCTTTAAGGGATAAAGAGGCTAGAAAATGGTGATGTAAAAATTACCTGTGGCTGTTTTAATTGGACGTCTAAAATCTAAGAATAATTGGATATGGGCTCTTAAATGTTAATGTGCATAAATGTAGAAAGATTTTAATGCAGTTCATTTTGGACCATTTGTCATTAAATGTAAATGGCAGCTAATGATGTAAAGTAGTGTCTTCAAATGATGCGAAAGAAATTAGTTATGGGGCTTTAATTTGACAATGATATCTAGAGAACTGAGCTAGGATCAGTTTTTACCTTACTTAACCTGATTATGTGCATTATATTCACACTCTTTGCTCAGATGTTTGAAGCATGTGGGCCCAGGAAGTTACCCCTTGCTGTTCACCTGTAGTTCTCCTACATTTTAAAATCAGACACTCTTTTCTGCTGAGATGGGTAATGCATAAAACAATCATTACACAAGATTTGTTTGCTCTGAACATGATACTGCACTTCATTGTGGTCTGTTGGATTTAAAAACTACTTTGTGCCCTCACAATGTGAAGTTAAAATACATATTTTGTTTTTAGTATATTTTAACATTATGTTCAATAGAACATACACATAATCGTGAGTTATTGGTTCTGATTATTTTATTAGCAACACATATCATTTCTCGTTAGTTTTCTTTAATGATTTATGACCCAGGTGTAACGGCTTGGACTGTATGAACGATTGTCAGTGTATAATACTTGAAAATGATTTCTTAAGGAACAAGTGTATGGGTTACTGATTAGTATTTTTGTACCCAATGTAACATGATTGTCTTTGTTGAGCAGGGGTGAAAAATACATACAGTACTGTGCAAATGTCTGATATACCTGAGAAAAGTACATTTTAAAGTTTAACTGGGCAGATATGATTAAATGCAAATAACATTAATATAGTAAACAGTGATTTTATGTATGTCAGACTGTTTGCTTAAGTATTTCCAGCCCTCCAGCCCAGTATTACATCTAGTTACCATTAAATTACTGGTTTGACTCAATCAGTCCTTCATTAAATTGAATCAGGAACTGCTGATGAACTTTTACAAATCTTAGCAAAGACTGGAGGCATCGAAGAGAAATCTGGAACCAAACCTGTGGTTTCCTTACCAGCTCATAAAATGTCAACTACGTTTTTACAAACAAAACAAATCTTAATACTTTTTCACTGTTTTCTTGTTTATTCTAATGTTGACCTGTGTTTTTGCTGACAGAAAGACAATTACTGCTGAGATAAATGGCTTAAAAGACTATTGCATGGTACTGTATGTATGTGTACGTTGTTACTATACCCAGGTATTATTTTGCAAGGCCTGTATTTGAGTATTATTGAATAGAATAATTGAACTTTTACGCAATTTTATTTCCAAGACGAAAAAAACATTTTTGAGCCCTTACGTTTTCATTGAGATATTCTTAGTATTCATCATCTCCTACCAATCACTGAAGTCCAATTTTCATTTATTGTGGAATTAAAAAAAAACAACATTCATATCAGTGTAAACTGAAACGGCCCAAAATTGCACAAATGCTTCTACTTTGTAGTTAGTCTTTCTGGTTTGGGTTATGTAGTGTGTGTTGATCTGATGTCCAGCGTTAAAGTTACTTGAGTGGATATCCTGACTGAATTGCTGAAAAAATATGTAAATCATTTTTTAATTTCAGATATATATCTTGAAATATACAACCTTGTTATTGCGTGTCTAAATCCATCAGACAGCCAGAGGTTTAACATGTTTTTCCATCCATTACACTAAGGACCAACTCCATACATGTAGGACGTGCTTAAACAAAGCTGCAGTTTTTTTTCAGTTGGTATAAAAAGAATTTTGTGTAGCTTTCCTGCAGTATCCAGAGGTAAGGGAGCCCTTCCATTATTCCACTTCATCTTTTTCTTCCATTTCATTTTATTCTTTAATTAATCAAGTATGTACACAAATATGTAAATACTTCCAAAGTGTTTTATATTCCTTATGTCAATTTATAATTTAATGCACGAGCAAAATAAATGTTTATCTTAAAAACAGTTTCTTGTGTTCTTGTTGAGTCACAAATACTGTGGTACCTGAAAAGTTTTTGTAACTTTAGAAAGATGTTAGAAGAAGCAAAGTCTGAATCCAGGCAGTACTATTTATAAGTGAACAGTCTGGTTTGTGTTTAGACTTAGGACAAGGTAAATGATACGTGTCTGCTGAGTTGACAAAACGTGCGAGCAAACTATAACAATTAAAACAGGTAACTACATTCCAGCATGTCAAAGATCAGTGTACAGTCTATATTTAGCTATTTATCACTGATTCGCCAGTAACACTTAAAGGGGAATTTCACCAAATTTCCGAATTTTCTACAAACTGGTTGTGATGTTTAAAAAGGAAAATTAGGGTGGTTGTGTAAAATGGTTCATTGTAGAGAAATGTGCCAAACCAGTTTCATTACAAAAACCAGGTGTCGGAATGTCTACAATACTAAAATGGCCATTTACCATTTTAACTATCGAAACTATCATAAAATTCAGATGTTAGTCAGTATATTCATATTTATACCTGTTAGTAGATTTTAGAAGCAAGAAACACTGTAAACATCTGGTTCCCATCCATACTGAGACAGCATGAACATCCATACTGAACAAGCATGCTGTCTCAGCATGTTTCCCTAGAATGGAGCATCTCCCATCAAGCTTAGTTTACATCTAAGCCATTTAATGAGAAATGAGAACAAAAAGGACACACAAATGTAAGAAAATCTGTCTTTATTACTGTATAATATTACCTATGTACATGATTGGAAACTATTCCTGAAAAGACTCTCGTTTGGGTTTAGGAGCTCACTGAGATTATACGCAGCTGACAGGTTTCAGCACACCTTTCCTCATTACAATACATATGAACATGAGCTCATATCTGGCCTGTGCACTTTAATAGCTATGTGGCATTTCAGGTATCGTAGCTACACAGGTCTCCTGAATTAGATTCCTAACTGGAGCAGACCTAAATTCATAGATATTATTACAACCCTGACTGTGCTCACTCCTCCAAAACCCACCAGCAGCAGAAACTTTGTCAGGAAGCTATAAATATATGTACATACATTTTCAGCTGAAGAGCTGAAACCAAAGACAGAATAGAAAACAAATACCACGGTTTAACAGTACAGAAATCAAATAGAGGTAAAACATGAGAATTGTCATCTCTGTACCTAAAAACCCCAAATTTCCATCATTTATTGACATTGCTCAGTTTCAGGCTCGACGGAGCACTGACGGTAGCGTGGACTTTCTACAGTAGTGCGTTCCTCAGTAGTATATGATCCAGTATAAACATGTCAGGTTTTTTTTCCTTTCCCAAAAACAACAAATAAGTCCTAATAAACATTAAAACAACAACGACCAAAAAACACCCTACTCTCCACAAATCAAATTTTTGGCTTTCACATACATGACAGTGAGGTTTCGAAGAATAATTCCATGCCAAGTCAGCTTTAAATTTGAAGGAACAAAATAATGGTTTACTGAACATGAAATTATACTGTGTATCCTTTAACATTACTAGGTATCCTATTTGTTTTGTGAGTATCTGTGCACCTATCATTAAGACCGAGTAACTACACTGCAAACATTACAATTCTGGAACACACAGCCCTAGAATTCTGTCCTCTACTATTCTAGATAGAGAGAGAGAGAGAGAGAGAGAGAGAGAGAGAGAGAGAGAGAGAGAGAGACAGAGATCAGTAGTACCTCTGAGTATACACTCAAAAAATAAAAATAAAAAAACCCATCAAGCTACAAGAACAAAATTCGTCTATAGGATCAAAAAATTGACAAAAAAAAATCATACATTATACAAACTATTTACAACTTGCATATCAAGAAGAGTAAGGGAGAGTGAGCAAGAACAGGGCAGTAGTACTGAGCAATTATAGAAAAGTAATCCAGGTTGTCTACGGTACAGTAGTCAAAGATACAGTGTAAAATAGCAGAGGCCGCTCCTCTAACTTCAGTTTCGACAGGAGTCATTGCTATGTCTACATGCACGCTGTGCACCAGTGTTTCAACAGGCTAACAGCTTATCAAGTCTCAGTTTAGCATCAGGTGATCAGCCCTCACTAACCAGCGGCCTCCCTGTGAGGAGTTAAAACGTTAAAGGTTCACTCAGTTCTGAGTTTCCAGTGTGTTCATGGTTGACTGGTAAGTGTACAGGCATATAAATGCAAATGTTTGAACAACCCCAGTCAAATAACAGGCTTTTCTGAGTGAAAATAATTGAGTACATTCTCTACAGTAAAGATCCCCCACTCCAGTCCTGGAGGGCCAGTGTCCAGCAAAGTCTGGTAGTTCCCCTCCTCAAACACCCAGTATACCATGTGAGAAACAGGCAAGATGAACCATCTGTGTTTGAGCAAGGAAATCACCAAAAGAATAAATCTAAATATGGCATTTCTTGCAAATTTGAGTGAATTCAGACTTTCCAATGTATTCTTATGTACATACAGGAAAAATAAAACAATATAAACTATACACAGGACACATATTACTCTTTTCCCAATATTTTAAATTAAGAAGATAAACTAGATAATGTAGATCTTTATTGTAGAGTATGTGTACTTATTTAAAAAAAAAAAAACTTTAGCATGCGACTGTAAATGTCCATCAGTAAATTAGCCACATTGCTTGATGAAAAGCTACACACAATGTGGAGCCCCTGAAATTAGAGGCTTAAGAAAAATATGAAAATGTGCCTTTTTTGCCTCTGAAACCCACCACTCTGACAGCTAATACTGCCATGTTAATCAGGAAATCCCATAATAGCTCAAGCCCAAAACACACAAAAATCCTCCCCAACACTTTAACTTCGCTTAGTATCAAAGCAAAACTCTAAAAGCCTAAAGATATATACACATTAGTGTACCTTTCCAAAAATAAATTCTATGTACATTAGCTTTGTTTATGGAGTACAAGAGAGCCCTAATGACTAGACAGGACAAATGGAGAGTCTGAACACTAAAATAAAAACAATGTACCATTCAGTAGGGTGTGTGTAGTGTGTGTTTTGTAGAAGGTGGTGGTGATTACCTAGGTTCATGCTCACAAAACATCATACAAAGTCATACATGCAAATAAGATTGCTTTGATTGCTCTGACTATTTGAATGGAGCTGTCCTGACAGTGATCAATCGAAAGAAACAACTGAAGTCTGAAAACAGACAAATAATGTCTTACACTAATCAGAAAAAAAAGAAAATATATAAATTTAGCCACCGTCCAGTGCTCACAAAGTTCTGCCATTATTCAAGCCCTAGTGTAGACATATCAGTAGTGCCTTAACATCATAACATCAAGTTTTACGTTTCAGATTGTTATCAGTTCTTCCTGAACTGACGTTCTTAAGTTACCTACGTAACCTGTCTCCTCTTTAATCTCCTCCTGAAATCTGAGGTTTGTGTAATCTAATATTACACCTGGAGCTAAAGCTCTTGGCTAGCACCTGCATTCCAGCAAGAGCCTAACCTTTAACACAGCCACATCTTGCAGAAAGAGAGATGGAAAGAGAAAGAGAGAGAGGAGGGGGGAGTGCAATAAGCTCTGTACAAACCCACATTCAAAATTCACTTGTCTTTTCCACGGTAGCAACCCACAAATGGCTTCAGAGACGTAACTGGAGTGTACACACAAAGCCCCTAGTGAGTCTATGAATAATCTTGATTTAAAAGGTGACCTGTGGAGTGCACTGCTGATATAGGGGGTGGTTTTTTTTTGTTTTTTTTAAATTGTTAGGTAAAGTAAATAATCCCATTAATAACACAGTAATCCACTTTAGCCATGGAACGGTCTACAGATATTAATAGGGGGAGCAGTGTTTCCAGTGGATCAGTAGTATCAGAACTTGCAGTCTGTGGCCGTACATGAAAATAAGATTGTGGGAAAGACTGGAGTTCAGTTCAGTAAGGGGGCATTAGAGGGGAGGCGGCGATGATCTCTTTCAGTAGTTTTGGCCGTGAGGGTGAGGTAGGCCGTGTCACAACTCTGTGGACGGCATGACATTTTTCAAACTGGCAGGATAGTATGGAGTAGTAGTATTTTTTTTGTACACTTTTGTTACAAGCGTTCATAACTGCTTGCATCTCAGATTTTGACGTCCTCCTCCACACTGAGCTGAGATAGGGTCTTCTTGATGCGCAGGGCAGTCAATCGAGCGGCGCCGTTCGCATACCAACACTCCCTCATGATCTTCCCCATCACACGCAATGCCTGAGACACAGAGCGAGGAGGACCAGTTAGATATAAATGTCAAATGATACATGACTATATGACCTCAAATTGTGGGGGCAAAATGGTAAAAGGTGCCATCAGAGAGATGGTGTTTCACAGTACTGACTGTATACACTATTTAGGACTTGAGGAATTTTAATAGGAGTCCCAAGTCCAATATTCTTAATAGTGTAATCAGTTCAACTGGACTACACTCAAATGAAGGGTTTTTTTCCTTTCTGTTTTGTAATGGCATTAATATGGCAGTAGAATAATCTTTGTTTTTGTATATGCTAGTGGAAAGCAATGGAACCTTTGAATATAAATTGATGCTTCTCAGTGGAAAAAAAACCCTAACAGTAAGATACAACAATATCAAGTGCAAAGTTTCCTCTGAATCTAACAAACACTGACACAGAGAAACTAAAAATGGTTAAGAGATATGATTTTATAGAAGTGCAAATTGTTTTTTTTAATTACATTTTGACACAGTATAATCAGCAGTAAAAATGGCACATGCAAGTGTGGGTACCTCATAGCTCTGCCACCAGTTGGGTACATTAGGTCGTAACCTCTGGTCACACACCACCTTTCTCATCTCTTCTATAGATGGGTCAGAGGGCACCAGGTCATAATATGGGAGCTGATACTCCTCATGGATACCTGAACACACACAGACATGAAGAATATAGTCTTGATATATGTCTCAATGATAAGAACTCAGCTATGCTCCACGTAATCGGCAACAGTGGAATCATGTTCTACATCCCTGAATATTACACTTCACTACTAAACACATACAACATCTTTGTTTAGTTTACAGTGCACATGCAAATAAGAGAATTGTTTAGCTGAAAATTTAAATGTTACCGTCTGAGCGATCGAAAGGAACAATCAATTAAGTGTTAGACTAGTAATGTCTCACATTATTCAAAAATATGTCGATTAAACCACCAAATTTGAATCTTTGTTGCTTGTTTGGAATTAATATGTTTTGATTTCTAATTTAATCATACAGCTCATTTGCTTGAGGCTGTGTCCTATTAGATAAAGTAGTATTTGTTCTTTCACAAGCTGTTCATACCTCCCGCATTACAGCGACGTGCAATCTCCCAGTACACCAGTCCCAACGCATAGATATCAGCACATTTAAAAGAGTCAAAGTGACGCATGTTAATACTCTCATCCAAAACTTCTGGCGCCATGTACCTGAAACACACACACAAAGACATACACAGCTCTTCAGACACAAATACAAGCTGCCTGTTGTCGTGGAAGACATCAAAGGGGTTCTGCTGCACAGAACACTGGTAATATTTGGCTTCAGGCAATTGTGACAGACTGTTTAAACGTGTAGGCGCACTCGAGTGCGTGTGTGAGAGAGAGTGTAAGTGAATCTACCTCTTGGTGCCAACGCGCTGGTTGGGGGCGATGTCAATGGTGTCTGTGACAGACTCGTGCCGCACTGCTAGACCAAGATCAGCGATGGCACATGTGAGGTTCTTCTTCACCAAAATGTTCTTAGATTTCAGATCGCGATGTGCAATACCAGGCTTACCTGATTGGTGAGAGCGATAAAACCCATTAAATTACACACATGTGCGCACACACACAAACACACACACCTAACTGACCATTTAAGACACTAAAAAATACTCTTACTCATTCATAATTTTTAACCGTCCTAAGCTTCTCATAGCACTTGCACCACAAAATCATGTTTAACAGTTAAAAAATGTGAGTTCTTTACATTTAATCATCACTCTGTGTTTCTAACTAGAAAAGCCAATGTTTCATTACGACTCCAAATTGAAAAGAAGTTTTTAAATATTGATACAAATTGGAAAAAGTTGCTGACTCAAACTTATGAAAATGAATGCAGTTCAATATGTATATGTGTAATTAACGATGTAACGGTCATTCACAGTGTAATTAAATACATAACATAGCTAAACAAAAGCCACGCTAGACTTCTCTCTCTTTCTCCGTCTCTCACACACACACACACACACACACACACACACACACACACACACACACACACACACACACACACACACACACACACTTACCCTGAGTGCCCAATATCTCCATATGCAGGTGTGCCAGGCCACTGGCTGCAGACAGTGCCAGTTTAATCATGCCCTCAATGGTGACGGAGTATCGGTTCAGATAGTCAAACAGAGAGCCATGCTCATGATAATCAGAGACCAGCCATAACTGTGTCCATGTACCATTATCTGGGACACACAGCAAGAACATTAAATCAACCCGCATGTCAGCCATATAGGAATCACTTAGTTGTTTGAAGCGCTGCAGCAGAACATGGGCTGTTTGTTTATTTTATACCTACCCTTGTTGTCGGCAGCAATGAAGCCCAGAATGTTCTCATGTCGAAGCATGATGGTTTGGTAGATCTCAGCCTCACGGAACCAGGAGCGCTCCTCCCTTGAGGAGAAAATCTTCACAGCAACATCTCCGCCTCTCCACTTTCCTCTCCAAACCTCCCCAAAACGGCCCTTACCAATGATCTCCTGCAACACAATGGTCCGCGCAACCGTCCTCTGCACAAACAGAGGCAGACCTGCCAAGAGAGAGTTCAGAAAAACAAATTAAGGTCAATGTGAATCAACACATTTTCCTTCCAACTTATTATGTAGTCCCAAAAGAAATACAGTATCAAAGAATGTTTCTACACTAGCTGAGTGTTTTCTCTTAGTAATATGTGGGGTTGGCGGAGAATGAGGTAAAAACATATTTTTTTTGACACAACAAAAAATAAGATGGTTATTTCAGGTTTACTTTAATTTTCTACTTTACACCGATTTTTCATTAAGTCTAAAACAACTATAACTCAATTTCGTTTAGTTCAAATTAATTATTACTCTACAATGAATTTGAAATGATCCTGAAATCACATCCTGAAATCAAAATGTACTATGATTCACAAAGATTTGAGCATTTTGATTATTTCATTACAATTCAGAATTACCTGTAAATAAACACAGACTTACAAAAGTAACAAGAGGAAATATTTAGTCATAGTATATACTTAATAAAAAACAACCTTTTTCAATAGATCAAGAATTTAATTCAGGTCACAAAGAATGAATGCATACATTATTAAACACAACTACAAAAATTCCTATATCAAAAAAGCTGAACTGCAACCTCACACTCCTAGTTTAAAATGGTAAACTACAGTACTGCAGCTACTCCGATTCAAAACAGCCCCAAGTATGAGTCCAGTGAGACAGGACTTCAAAAAGCATGTCTAATGTAGCCAAAAAAGATTACATCACAGAGAGATTTCTTTGTGCTCAGCTGAACAAAAACCTCTGTGCCAACATGCTATAATTAGTTTGCTCCTGTTAGGCTTTTCTTCACTGTAATATTGACCTGATCCGGAGCCTGACGTGGACAGGTCGTAGATGAGGTCTTGCAGTGTTTTGTCCTTGGCCAGGTACAGATGCTCAGTGCTGGGGTCCTCCACCTCCAACCTCTGCCTGTGCCCATAGGCCCTCTGGTGGTGCTGGAAAAGGAAAAGTCCCAGCAACACCAGCACACACAACACAAACACAGGTCCCGCCACCACCGCAGCCAGCTCCATTGGACCCCAGCCCCCCATCGGATTCGTGGGGTCTGGACGCACGGTCACTGAGAAAAAAAGGGAGACCCAGATAGATCAGGGAAAAGAAAACCTAAGCTATTAGTTCCAGTGGCATAAGTCAAGGTATTGAGCGTTACATGAATAAGGCAATAAATAATACTGATGTATAGGGTGAGGGGTGTACATTCAATTAAGTGATTCGAAAGTCGTCTGTATATGCCATATACTGGATAGAGGAATACAATCCTGGTATTCCTCTATCCAGTATGTTTTGGTGTCTTACTCACTCAAACATACCTGAGCCAACTAATCAACTCAGTACCAAGCCCTCTCACTATGTAGCTAGCAGTAGGTGGACATACTTCAAGTACTTGATAGCAGAGATATACAAACAGTTTATATTTATATACGGGGGGTCCTTGAGTTACGACCCAGATCCATTCTTTCGACATTGATGTAATCTGAATTTTGGTGTTAGTTGAAACACACCCTAGTCTAAGTCACTTACCTACCCTAACCTAGTTGTAAAATCATAAAAACTAAGCCACAGAAAAAGGAAAAGGAAAACTCCCTCACTTTATTGCGTATTCTTCCACCACATGCAACCAAACTTGTTCGCCCACGTTGTCTGTAAGTACGAGGCTAACAGTGTAATTCGAGTGGGAGTGGGAGTGAGCATGAACTCGAAACGTCGTATGTCGAGACTGTTGTAACTCGAGGACCCCGTGTATATATATTTGCATGTAAAAGCGTGAGCCACAGAGCAGACAGGTTAATGCTAATGCTCATGTTAAACCATTTCTTTGAGCTTTTAGTCATTTAACTTATGCTTTTTATCTTAGGCAGTCAATCTGAATTTATTGCTAGGAAAATTACAATTTTATGGTGTCAAAAAGGTACATTTTGCAGTTAAAACCATCTCATGAACTTATATTATCTTAATCGCATTAACTAATGATCACTCAACTGGCATGATATTTTTGCCTCAAATGAATTCTCAAATCCGGATGTGTAAAACATATAAATAACAGTAAAAAGACTCGGAAAAACAAAGCAAATGTGTCCAAAACAAAAAGGATTATCTTTGTGTCAACAATGTGCCTGTTTAAGCAATATTGGCTGGTCAGAGAATTCAGCTTTTTGTTTTAATTCATTGTTCTGCTCCTACTACTGACAAGCAATGATGCTGGGCTGTAATTTAGAGTCTAGAAACACCCCTGCCTCACTATTTTTGTCCCTTTTGTGTGCTCTATCTTCGGGTAAGTTTTTGTTTTGCTTATTTGCGTGGTGTGTGGATTCCTTTGTTAATATTAAGGAAATGACTCCTTTGAAACAATGTGCCCAGTGAACATCATCATTAGGCACAATATCAGGTCTTTTATATTCTTCCACTTTTTTGTTCAGTGTGTTTTCCAGCTTGGAATGAAGCAAAAACATTTCATATTCAAATAAATTGGCGGAGTGTGTGATGAAGAACCACAGAGAATGCCGGGACACAAGCAGATAATAATGCATAACACTGCATCTCGTCACTTTTAGTGAACCGGTGACAAAACAACAGTGTGAGTTGTACCACTCAAAGCAAATATTTTGTTGGTCAGTTTGTAGAATTGTAAACCATATACACCTAAAAGACATCACTAAATTAATCTAGGTACTTGTCTGACATTTCCCTTTAATCTCTCAAAACAGTCTCTAATTTGTACACGAGCATTTACCAAATTGTTTTCCTTAGAATTGAAAAACATTTTGGATTCTATGCTTTTAAAATTGCTGTGTGCAAATGACCTCCATTCTTATTGGCAATTTTGTATTGTGCCTCATTCCAAAAGCAATATGGACAAAAGACTGCTGATAACTTCAGTGTGAAAGTGTGGTGTTACACTGCTGTAACCCGTATTTATACATCACCAGAACAGCAAATTAAAATTGGGTTGTTTTTGCAGTTTAGTTCCCATATATAGACTAGAAACTAAGTTAATCTTACACAGAACTTGACTGCTTTTATTGTTTTTCATCTCAGTGACATTTCAGTGCTAAAAACACATACGGCTACAGATTGAGCCGTACACTGTGTATAGGTCACTCACCAGAGGATATTTTAAGATCCAGGCTGTTACAGTAGTCTGTGTAGCAGCAGTGGATGTTGAGCAGGCCCTCAGCACTCAGACAGAAGAAGGGCTGCCCAGGAGGGACCAGCTTCTCTTTATCAATGCAGATTCGCACATGCTGCTCCACGCCTTCGATGAGGGACGTGGAGGCCATGCAGGCACCCGTTGTCTCACAGCGGTAGCCGTCCTTCTCACATTGAGCCGTGGTGCAGTTACACAACAGAGCTAGACAGATCGAGAAAAAGAGAGAAAGAGCAATTCAGACTCAGAGAGGAAGATTTGTAAAAATGTATTTATAATGTGCAGTATGGCTACAGAGAACACAGCATACTGATACATCATGTTTTTAAGTATCAGGCCATTGCTGTAGCTCCTCAAAGAATTAAATACAGCACCGGATAAGAATGTCTAACTGATGTCTTAGCAGCGATACACTGAGATTTGTCGTATGTGGAACAGAACTGGAACTTTCTGTGTGATGTTTTCTTTCTTTACTACACTATAAAAGAAGCTCTATGCCAAAGATGCACTGTACATCTTTTTTGAGCCATGTACACACATTCCAAAATTCTGATCTCTTAGCAAAGGCTTATTGCTGACTTGTTCCATCAAAATATTAAAGGCCACTGAGTACAGTATGAAGTCTAGGTGCCCGTGTACGTGAAAACAAATACACAACCTGTACAGAGAATTCATCTTAAGCAACAGTTATAACACGTTTTAAATGTTATGTTTCACTATTTTTTCAGTTAAACTCCGATTTGTATGGTGTGCAAATAAAATTAAATAATCTTGCATTCACATTTGCCCAAAATGCCATATTTACCCATTTTTCTCCAGAGGAGGATGTTATATAAACAACTTCTGCATATTACTGTATTCCTATAGACATTTGCTTGCTCTGAATTGCAGTTTGTGTCACAAACCAAAAAAAGAAGGCTGAGAGAAGCCACATTATTAAAGGGCAAGAGTAGGTTAAATGAAGATGCTTTCTTGCCTCAGCATTAAAATGTTAATAGAGGTGAGGTTATTTATTCATTACATGAACATGTCTGTCCTGTGCAAAATAGCCATGTCTGAAATCTGGTGCTGTAAAACAAAGAATGCTTATAGATTTGGGATTTTAGACAAAGAGCCATATGGATGCATATGGGACAGGAAGATGGGGGCTTGCAGACACAGTAACCTGGTAAATAGGCATATAATTTAATAATGGCTGAGCCAGACCACTTAAAAAAAATAGTCCAGACAGTACTGTCGAGCTTCCAGACCATGCTGAAGTCATCTAGAGTCAAATCTAGAGTCTAGGTGTTACAACTCAAGACCACGCCTGTGAGAGAAAGTTGCACTCTGGACCATCTGGTCTGTGTGTCTAAAGGCACAGGACACAAAAAAAAAAAAAAATACACTGTTTCTCCAGACTTTGGACAGGAGGTCTTTTCAGATAATTTTCCCCAGAGGTAATAAATTGGATTAACAGACCTTAACTGCAGACGTCTACAAAATTGCACTGAGAGAGACAAGAACCGAGTGTGTCATTTGAAAAAAAAGAACTGATAAGAATCGTCCAGAAGTTCCATTACAGGCAGACGTTATCTTCAACACCTAGTCTTCACAAGTGAGGCGCCCTTAGAACTTGCATTGCGATTTAGGAGCCAGAGATTTTGAGTAAGACTGCATTTTATGTGTGAAATTTCCTTTCAGCCTCAGGCTGGTGTGCTGCAATATTATGTCTCGTTTTCAACTATACAGATGGAAAACTAAACTGAACTAGACAAGTAAACTTTCACACACAGAGAGAGTATAATGCATGGCAACTAGTAATGCAACTTTCATGGCTTTATGGCAATTGTGATTTTGTCTATTCTTTACTCTTAAACAGGCTGACAGACAATATTCTTATTTTTTAAAACAAAGGTTAATACTGAAGTACTTTGAATTAGGCAAAGCTGCAATATTAATGCTATCATTTAATCCTTTTTTTTATGGAAATTTGCTGCTCATTTAAACAAGTACAATGAAAGTTAGCGGCAATTGACTGTTTAGCTTGAGGGGTGATGTATAACTATGCCATGACATTTTAGTAATGGCTTAGCAGCAAATTTGACTTAGCAGCAAATTTCAAATACAGTGGAAGTGCTGGACCCCCTTAAATATCTCATACTCCTCCCAAGTGTAAAACAGTTTGGTGTATTTGTTTTTTTTTCCTTGACAGAGCTTCCATGACTTCACATGCACGAGTTCAGCTTTTTGAAAGGAAAGCTACCCTGTCTCTTTCATGAACTTAACCAAATGATCAAATTTTCATTAAGCCAAGTCATTTTCTGCTATAAAGTGGGCAGTTTTGGGAAGCCCTTTAGCTTCCTCCTTCAAGGCTGCTACATGAGAAATGCCATCTGAGTAATGACTTATGTTTGACATTTCGTAATACAGGCTGATAAAAATCAAGAAGCTCACTTTACCATTAAGTTTGAGGCAAGGATATATATTCTATTATGAAGCACTGAATAACTGTACGTATTGGAGCATGTCAACTTTTCTGCGCAGCAGTAGGACACTCAACCTAAACATTACCACAATCTGCGTAAAATTATTTATTTTTAAATATATGTCTCAGTTTCAAAATGGCTTGTCTCAAACTGCTTTCACATGATCTTAGATCTCAGTTTTGTATTCAATCAAATACATTCGTGCAGTTTTATGGAACTGAATGCAACAAAGGTAGTGGTTCATACTGCTTCATGCCAACCTCATCTAGGTAAACTTTAACCTTGCAAATTCGCAAACCTCAGAAAACTATCGTGAAACACATATGCCTTGGGTAAATGACAATGTCGTGAAAGTATCATTACGTTTCCTCAAGATCAGCCACTCAAACTGGTAAACTGGTGTCTACAGTCCACCACAATCATCCAGGGGGAATATGCTTTTGAACAGTATTGAAAATGTATGGATTCCAGACATCACATTTTAGAGCTCAGAACCTTGTCAGTGGTTTGTTTAGAAGTATTCAGGTTTCTTTAAGACTACAGGAATGTATTAACTAAAGCAGTACCTCATCTGAGTGGCCACATTTATGCTCTCTTACACACTCCACTCCCTATGGCCCTGATGGCTTCCTGCCGCTGTTGGTTTGAGACATGCAGGCACTTGCACTCAGTGTTTAATAACTGCAGCTTTTCATTTTCATATTCAAAGGACATGGAGAGACTTTGGCATTTCCCTACACGCATAACCACACACACACACACACACACACACACACACACAACCACACAACCACACACAACCACACACAACCACACACAACCACACACAACCACACACACCCTCCTGTCAGTATGGCCCTCAGGCCTGTCTGGTATACCAAACACTGTAACGACTGGTGTGTAGAAAGAGAATGGGAGAAGGGGGACAAACCACATTAATCACAGTTAGTGTTCTCACATACACACAGTTTATACACTGCGAAGGGCAAATGGAAACACACAGGACCCACTGAGGGAAAAAAAATTGAAAGGACCCCAATGACCTTTACTCAACACACCAATAGACACAAAGTTAGCTTTGTCACCTATTTATTACTATAGCTAAGAAAGCTACTTTTCAAGTACTTATTCTGTTCCACCTAAAACGGTGGAGGTTTAGCGGTAAATATGGCCAACATAGAAAATGCTGACAACTGTAGATTATTATCTGCTTTTGATTCTTTATTCCCATTCAAAAAGGCTATGAGATCACGACGTAACCTGAAGACAGCATATCCACCTAAAGACTGGTGTCTGTGTAAGCAGGTAAAATAAACTTCTATGGCTAAAAGTGAACGCTGGGCAATATGACAATATTTGCTGTTATTGTGATAAATTATGTCATAATATCAGGACACTGATCAACTGCATGCTTCGTTACAGACAGAACATAATTAGTCCTCTTAAATTGGATGAAGTACAGAGTAGTGTGTCATAATGTAAGCACCATCTAAGATGCAAAAGAAACTTAGAATAAGGAACAGCCGAATTACTAGCTGTCGGACAACGTCAGTGTCAGCCAGTGAATAGCACAAGTGCACAGTCAAGTTATTATTTGCAGATGGAATGTGGCTAGTTCAGTTATGTAGGCAAATGGCAACAATCGCAAGGCCTACAGCTCAGCTCGTTCTACCACAGCTTAATACTTATTAGAAGGTAGACTGGTTTTAAAACAGTTAACTCTAAAATGGGCCACCTGGATGAATCTTTAAATAAGCCTTCAAACCTGTGTCTACACTTCTCTCTTTTTTTTCTCTCTCTCTCTCTCACACACCATCACCAACATTATTCCCTCCTCTGCCCTGTCAGCACTGTTTAAAGTTCACAGAGAGAGAGAGGGAGGAGGTGATGAATTACCTGCCACAGTCTACATATTCACCAGCAACACACATTCAGTCTGATAATTTATGTATACACTCTCTTATTTAGTGTAATGGCCTGAAAATTAGTCTTTCTGAAACAAAGACAGACGCAACAGGTATGGCATTGTGGGAGAATGTGTATGCGCGCGTCTGAAGTAGACTTGTTCAGTTGTGTGGGAGGGAATGTTTTCATATGTACAGGCATGCCTTCGTCCCTCGGTTTCTCCCACTCTCTCAGAGAAATCGAACATTGTATTAGCACAGCCTCCTGCCACTCAGCTTCCACTATTCATTTTCACAATTTCAAATAATTCAGGCATCATCAAGTAAATCTACTTCTTCACTAGAGGAAGTGGGACAAAGTGACAGTCCCCATCCAAACATGTCTTTCACAGGAAGTGTACAGGTGTTTTCCTCAGTCGCTCTTGCATACACGCCTCTCTCTCAGTCATGCAGCAATTACACAATGTCATTTACAATGAGGCGGAATGCAGCCTTACCAACACTGTCTACACTTCACTGTGACGTCACAAACGATGACAAACCGCATTTACGACGGTGCCAACGTGAAACTCTATCAGAGTTTCCGGGACATGTAACAGATTAAAACCGCACCACATCACTCAACCTGTCATGTGATTTTGAGCCAAGCAATGACAGTAATTTGAATCGATGAAATAAGAGGTAGAATGTTTAGTGAAGTGCACACTTCAGATGCACTTTCTTCTCCAAATACAGATACATATCCACTATTTTCTTTTTAAAAGTTTTATTTAAAATGAGCATCTAAAGACCTAGCACTAGGCTGCATCCAATTATAAGTAGACAGTGATGAGCACAAGCATAAACGGCATCCAGTGTGTCTCACAGACACATTTTGATTCAATAATTTGATCCACTTTCATAGGTGGTCAAGGATGCATATGACCACATAACATTGTGTGTCCTATACAGCATTGACGAACCACTTTATCAGCTGCATTATGACAGCAAAGATGAAAGCAGCTGCATACTTCAAACCATCATTTGTTTGTTTCAAACCCTCACAAGTTGATTTAGTGATCCATGTGATCTAAGCGGCTATAACAGCCTGCATTTGCATGTGTAATCGTTTTTGTGAGATCCGTCTCTTCAACGCGGATATCGCAGAAGGCTGTAATTTGCAAATGACCCTCTCCCCAATCACAGCTCCGGGTGAACTTCATTGGGTGTTCTGAAATATCAAGGAGTTTGCATAATCCAAAAAAAGTTACATTTCTATATTGATACTAATATTCTGTCAATTTCGTAGAATGAATCAACAGTTGTGTCCAACAACAAACCCAAGAAGAGACCAAATTAAATGTACGCAAAAGCCTTCACCCAGTCACAAAATTCAAACACAGGTGGTCACTAGAGATGCATTCAAAAACACATGGACATGTTGTCTTGTTGTCCACTTTCAATCAGATCAATAGTGTGAATAGGGGTTGAAAGTAGGCCATCATGCTCAAACTACACAAACACAATATGACCCCACAGAAAGCAATACTAACATGGCATTACACAGTGTGCTATCTGTTAAAACAATCTTATTTTATTCCTGCAAATCAAGTGTCTTTTTGCTTATATCAGCCTGGCATCGATATCCATCAATGCACACTTGGGTCAACACGCAGACAAAGACACCATTAAGAAAAGACTAAAATAAAAGGTACACTGCAATAAGAACCAGCTTACTATTAAGTAATAATCACAATTTTACAATCTAAACATTTTCACACTAGAAACCAAAATGCAAAAAATGTGGCGTGTATAAAAACCTCTGGTGAGGTAAGATTAGCATGTCGTAATGTGCTTATTATCCCAGGATGTTGGTGTTCCATTATCTTCTGCACGCTCCAGCTGTGTGTTCAGCTTTGCGCTCCATTACTCAGATTAACCCATAATACACAATCTGTGTTTACACTGGTATGATAAGATAGGCAGCTGTTGGCCTAGTGGTTAGGGAGTTACCCCTGCGATTGAAAGTTCTTGGGTTTGAATCCCAGGACTGCCAATGGCAACACTAAGGTTACCCTTGAGGAAGGTACCGTCAGCCATTGGATGTCCACTGCTTCGCTCAATGAATGGGTTAATTGCAGCGAAAGAATATCCCACTGTTCACACTATGTGCTGTGGTCATGGCTATTAGGGGCCACTTTACTGCACTTTACTTTAATACTGCGCTCACCACTAGCCAAACCCCAGCCTTACTAGCCATGTTAGGCAGAAGGTTGCTTGGCAATCTGAGGCACTACTGCCAAACTAAAGTAAGGCCGCAAATTAAGCATGGAGCGCTGAGAGTACATATTAGCGTTGCAATTGTGTACTGGCCTTTTTTCTCTTACAGTCTAATCTGTTGGAAAGTGGGTGGAGGAGAGAATCTATAAAGACAGTACGTATTGCTTTTAGTGTACTCGACCAACATGCCACGACAGAGAGAGAAGGGAGGAGGTGTGGTGGGGAAGAGCATGACCCGGTCAGACCAGACAACAATTACTGATGTATCAGATGCTCACATCTGCTTGGCCAGTATGGACGAGGAATGAAAGACAGGAAGTAGAGCAGAGAGTGAAAGGAGAATACATAAGGTTGTAGTTTTGATGTGTTGGGGTTACTGTCCAACCGTATGTCCTCCTCAGGCCACTGTCCATTCTCTTACATCTCTCCTTCCTTCACAGTACAGGCTCCACCACAGGCTCTGTGTTCACAGGATGAACTCAGTGACACAGGCTGTTCCATGGCCCAGCTCTGATGTTATTAGCATCCCAAACCGTATCGTCTTTCACAGGCAAACGCATACTGAACATGCAGGCCTGCCCTGCTCTTCTCAACCCCATTCTGCCAAGACAGTAGCCTCTAATTTCGTTTGATGGCCTGCACAGGTCTTCAGTGTTTTAATTTAGTTGGGGTTTTTTTACACGCTGAGGATAACAGATGAGTGAGTGAGGCAGCTTGTATTTGTGAAAAGGAACAACAGCTGAACTGATCACTGAGACTAATGCACAATTGTGGAGGACTAACGTTATGAAAAATATTTACAAATGACAGCTCCAGTGTGCAAGATATGGAAAATAACAAGACCTATGTCATGTTATACACACGCCTTCTGTCTAAACTTCACATTTCACATTTGCTAGTGAGACTTAATAACCTGATAAATGTTCAGTGTTGCAGATATC
>JBBIGA010000106.1:19229753-19254950 GCA_037576975.1 Alestes dentex | reverse complement strand
TCTCTCTCTCTCTCTCTCTCTCTCTCTCTCTCTCTCTCTCTCTCTCTCTCTCTCTCTCTCTCTCTCTGTCTCTCCCCCCCTCCTTTTCTCTTTTTCTGTCACACTCACTCACTCACTCACTCTCACTCTGTTTCAGAAGAATGTGATGATTTTGGATAGAAAGCCCTGCACATTCAATTCACTTTTGTCCATGATAAGCTTTGAAAAATATTTAGAGAACTTGTTCACGGAACCTGGTACCGGCCTTAAAGAGTAACTTGGAATGTTTTTATTCTTCTTCTCTCTTCTCCTCTTCTCTCCTCGCCTCTTCTCTCTTGTCCTCTTTTTTCCTCTCCTCTCCTCTCCTCTTCCCTCCTCTCCTCTCGCTCTGATCCCCTCAGATTTTGTATCAGTCCCGCTGTCTTTACGCTTTGGTGATGTCATTGTGACCTCTCGGGAATTCACCTTCTATGACTGCAACGTTGTCAAACAGCTCTCTGGGAGTACCCCGTAAGTTACACACACACTCACACAGAGCACTCTGTGTCCATGTAATGTCCATGTAGTCCAATCTAGGATCATCATCAAAAGACGCCTGCTCACAGTTACTTGGTTAAGCCCAACGATCCAAGCCTAATTTGATTCACCTTTTCTTGTCCTTCAGAGAAGTGGAATTTAATTAAGTTCAGTAGCATTTCTGTCAAGCCTGTCATCATCTCTGTCTGTACTGTGGTGTGTGTGTGTGTGTGCTTGCATGCTAGGCTGATTTCTCTTTTGTCTGCTGGCAGTTGTCGTGGCTGTGTGTCCAGCCGTTGGGGCTGTAACTGGTGTGTGCAGCAGCATGTGTGTACCCACAAAGCTGTGTGTGAACAAGGGGTCATCATTTACAATGAAAACGTGAGTCTGCCTCTCCACAGAAATATTTCTGTACATTTTCACAGAAGTATAGATCATCACTAAGAGGGCTTTTTGAGGAGGTTTAAGTAGTAATGTCATTGCTGTCAGTGTTCACAGTGATATTCATTTATCATCCAAATCTGCAATTCCAGTCCAAAGTTTGAGCACACCTACCGCCTATCACAATTTGTTTTGATACCACTTTACAATGTGACCGTTATAAAGGGTTTATGAGTATTTAGTTTAAAATGACTTTATTCATGAATACTAACTGGGTCATGAATACCTTAAATCCCTAACAAGGAGTTATAGCATAAAAATAAGGGGGGGAAAGTGCCATTATATCTGGTAAATATAAATATTTGATGAAGCTGGTAGATGCATTTGTGACTGATAAATAAGACAAATTAAAATAATGTAAAGCAGTACAGATTTGGGAAGCAGCAGATCACTCTTGCACATTTTATTGGTGTTATAACTGCTTCTTAATGATGTATGGCCCAGTTAATGACAAACACATTTCAAGCCGTTAATAAGTCACTTTATAAGGGCAGCCATAATATACAATGGTACCTCTTTTTTTCCAAGATTTTAAACATAAACCCTTAGATAAAAATGGGTGTCCAAATGTTTGACTGCTGTTATACCTCATCATTTACTTCAGTTTATTTGCTTTTCATTTCACAAAGAGCCATAACAAGACAGCTAATGACAATGCAATTTATCAGCTATACTCTATAAGTAGAAGTGTATACATGGGCAGTTAATCAACATATTAATGAGCATATTCAGTCCATCTCTTAACCTGAGAGAATCTGCTTTTTCAGTTATGATTCATTTTCTTCCCTTTTATGTTGATCATTTTGACTTTTTGTTTCTGGTCTCTCCCTCCACTCTCCATTCTCAGTTCAATGTCCCCACACCCTCCCCTCCTCTAACCACACCTGCAAAGACCACCACGACAGTCCTTCCAACCCCAACAAACCCACCCCCAACCACCACACCACGGACTGAACCTCCAACTACTACAACCATTGCAACCACTACAACAACCACTACAACAACCACTTCAACTACTCAAGCCACGACTACTACTACACCTACAACAGAACCGGCTACTTCTGCTGCTCCAGCCACCACCCCAGCTCCGACTACACCACCCACAACAACCACATTGCCCACAACCCCTGAGCCGACTGCTGCCCCCACCAGAACCCCTCTCCCCACCCTCATTACCCAGACATCGCTCACCACCACCGTGGACTCCACGCTGCCCGTCTTAGAGGAGGCCACCTCAGAGGAGATCCTTGTAGCTGCAGAAACAGAGGCTGAAGCACTTAGTGAAAGTGCCATGATCACCGTTAGCAGTTTGGACAGTGTCTTGGAAACTGAACCACCTCTTGTCACTTCAGAAGCCGAGAAGCGACAAGTGTTGCCCTCGCCGTCACCAGTTGGAGCTGCTGAGGAGTTGCCACTTCCTGAGGAGATCTCACCAATTGTGGAACCCATAACTGAAGCTCCAGTCCTTCCCAGCAGCCCCCAGATCATAGAAGAATCCCCACCGTTGGAGGAGCCTCCTACCGAAACACAGCCTATGATGCATCAGGAGAGTCCAGAAACGGTGGCGGCAGACTCAGAATCGGACGACATCTTGCCTTTAGCACTAACAGAGCGTCCTGCCCTGCCTTCTGACCCACCTGTTTACTCAAATGAGAAAGTGGTGGAGACTGAGACACAGATGCCCCGCCTCCCTCAGGAGGATGTGGAGCGTGATGTGGAAGACATGGATGTGGCTGAGAATGACACAATACCTTTTTCAGCAGTAACAGTCCTATCAGGAGACGGAGAAGCAAACCAGGCCGCTCCCTCTTACCTTCATCTTTTGGATATGGACTCTGAGTTTGACTACCAGTATGGCAAGGCAGACCTTTATTTACCGGTGAGTCCAAACTAGTGGAAACTTCTTGCAACAGGCTCACTGGACAAAAAATCCCCTCTACATTCACACACCCTCTCTTACCCTCTCCTTTTCAGTTCAGTTCAGTTACTCTGGGCCCCTTTGCTTCATTAGGTGTTACCAGCTAAAAAAATGGCTGTTGCAGTTGTGTTTTGGTTTAAGCTTAATTTGACAGTTCATTTTAATCATCAGTATTTTAAGGTTTGAGTGTGTGATGATTTATGATAATCTGTTGATGTGAGTAATTGGGGTTTTGGATCACTTAGTGTTTGTTATTCAACATGTGTAAGCAGGGAGATGAGGGCTCATCAGTTGTTCTGGGCCCGTCTGCATGTCCATGTGTAGAGAAAGTCCAAGGCTCCCCTCTGTTGCCTGTGAAGACCGAGAGGAAGATCACTCTGTTAGCCCGGAATCTTCATCTCTACCAGGTAAGATACACACACAAGTCTGGAGTTCTGTTTATATTACATACTTTTAAAAATTAAATAATGTAAGTTATATTTGCAGTGTACATGTGATTGTCTTTGTTTGTCCTATGTTCTGTATTGAAAGGTTCAAGTCTGCATTTTTCCATTTTTGATTAACATTGAATTGACTAAACTTACTATTCACTTATTAAAGGAATACTGTGATGTTGTAACATAATTCCTATTTATATCTCAAGCATATAATTGGTTACCACAGACAAGAATTTTGAGGCGTTTCCCTGTGCATGCTAAAAGAACAGAAAACCCTTTGACACAAAACACACTCACAAATAGAACAGTCAGTACTTGCTTCGGCTGTAATGCCTTCAAAGTGGCACATATCATGGAAAATATAATTTTCTTTATTTGTATGGAAATTAAAACAGGACCTAAATGTAAAGTTGATTTCATGACAAATAAAATAAAGGTTTGTATACACTTATGAAGGCTCATTCCAACAAACATTAATTGTCATGACACTTGCTAAAAGAAAATTGCCTCAAAAAGTTAATGTGGATTTATGTCGGTTGCTGTGAAAAGCTTGCAAAGCTTTGTAAATGCTAACCTTCATTAAAATGTCAATGTTTGTGATTTGTTGTATTGGTTATTTGTGAATTTGATTGTAAAATATTTTGAAAACTTGGAAACATTCACCGCTTGCTTCCATACCGTTGCCTGTGGTATGTGCATGCATAAATAGGCTTCATCTTTTATTTAGTTCTATAAAGTGGCAGCGTATTAACTTATTTAAATATGTATCTGCCTATCCAACAAACAGCAGTTTGGCCACGCCCATAGACACTGAAGTTATAAGGGGTGTTTCAATCGAGACTACATCTTTAATGAGGCACTGCACAGAGCATCCAATCTGAAGAGGAGTCATTTACATGTGTCATCAGTTTTACAGGCACAGTGACAGTAAATATCTCATGTCTCCACTTTCAGTGGGCTTTAAAGTATTATTCACAGCTAAACAAAACTGAAAACGTATGTAACTAAAAACTCTCTAAACTTTAGGAACACAGACTCTCCCATCATGTTCTTGCAATACTATTTTGCGTCTGTCTATTGTAGGACCAAGACTTGGAGTATGAATGTGTGTTAGTGATTGAGGGGCGGACTGTGGTGGTGGACGCGTATGTGGAGGAGGATGAGATGAATCCTTCCTTCTTTGACATCACCTGTCAGCAACACCAGGTAAAGCAAACACATGAACATACACACACGGTTGTTTTAAACAAAAAAAAAAAACAACAAATAAACCTGTTATGCAGCTTTGCACAGGAATTTTAGTAGTGTTAAATTAGTTAGTAATATTCATTTAAACAAAGTCAAGGTCCCAGAAACCTGTACTTCTCCTACAGTATTCTTACACAGCCTTGGTGGAGGAGTACAACGCCATGGTTTATGTGAAGAGGAGGAACACATTTCATGTAGATAGCGCTAACGACCTGTATGGTGAGTATTGGTTTGGTTTTTTGTGTGTGTGTGTGTGTGTGTGTGTGTGTGTATATGTGTGTATGTGTGTATGTATGTGTGTATATATATATGTGTGTGTGTGTGTGTGTGTGTGTGTGTGTGTATGTGTGTATATATATATATATATATAAGCTGCTATGTAATATTAGAATGAATACAAATAAACACACATATTAATAGTATGCATACAAATATATTGTTTATTTATATTCTGTGTGTGTGTGTGTGTGTGTGTGTTGACAAATAATTGCTGCCTAGATAAATAGCATGATATGTTTTCTCAGATGGCATAAGACACATAACTATGTTTACAACTGGCCAAATCTTTGCCAGAGGACTGTAATAAGTTTATCACATGTTGGATATCGCGAACTATAATTTTTATTAACACAAAACAAAGGGATGTTTGATTTAAAGTCTGGAGCAACAGTTTACAACTAACTGCTTCTTTATGCTTACTCTTGGGGCCGGATTCACAAAACTTTTCAGTTGAAAAAAGTTCAGATAAACTGTCCTTCATTTTCTATTAGCCTTTTTTTCTAAGAATACTACAAATTCTTTTTAAAATTAGTTCTTAAATTTTTTTCTTCATGTTTTGAAAGACTCACACCAAGGAGAATTTTTTTGTAATATTTTGTATCATTTTACTGACAACATTCATAAGACAACATTCATAACGCTTTATAGACATTTATGAAGGTTTATGCCAACAAACATAATTTGTCATGACACTTGCTGAAGAGAAAATTGCCTAAAAACAGTTCATGTGCATTTATGTCAGTTGCTGTGAAAAGTATACATAGCTTTATGAATGCTACCATTTATTTAAATGTTAATGAATGTGATTTGTTATATTGTTTTTTGTGAATTTGAGTGTAAAATATTTTTGAAAACTATTCTTTGCTTGCTTCCATACCGCTGCCTGTGGTATGTGCACACGCGCACACGCACATGGGTACACACACACACACACACACAGGCTTCATCTTTTCCTTCGTTCTAAAAGTGGCAGCTGTCTTAAATATCAGTGTATATTTTGGTTGGCACCTCAGGCTGTAGTTATAACTCATAGCATCAGTGTGTCTGGGCGCAGAGAGCCTTTTGGGCTATAGTATTTGGTTACATGGTGTAAAAGACAGCGGAAGCCTGGTTTGTGTTCTGCAAGTCTTGCCATGCTAAAGCTGGTGTTTCTCACTCGGCTGCTCTTCCAGCCCAGCGGCATTGTTTTCTGTAGCAGTAGGAAGCAGATGGTTCCAGATGAGCAGCCCAACAGCTGTGTTTTCGCTTTGCGCCATGTGCATGTGTGTGTTCCCAAGGGAAAGTCGTTATTAGTGTAGCTGTGAGGCTGTTAGCAGCAGCAGGCTCTTGTGGGATGGAGTGCTGGTGAAGTGATGAATTTATAGTCTCTCGCTGTTATGGCGCATGTTCTTTAACTGCTGCTTCTGTCCTCTGACAGCAGAACATAACACAGCATTTCATTTAATCAGCTGCCAAGTGGTCCGGTTTTAACTTGTGGTTTTCTGTGTTGGAACTGGAATGGAATACAGTACTTTGAGACCATCGCTGTTCTCCCAGTTGAGAGAGACAATGAGAAACAGAGAGAGGGCCTCAATGTTGTAAAGATGATTTCAGAACATGTTGAATATTTTTATTTAGTAGAGATTGCTCTGCCCTGTTACTATGTTTTTTTCTGATGATTACAGTACAGTTTGAGCCCTCAAAGATGGTTTTGCTTTCAGCAAAACATAAAATGTTTTCAGCAAAGCATGTTCCCCCAAAGAAGGGAAATGTTCCCATTTTAGCCAGTGAAATCAAACAATGTGTAAGTTAACCAAATCTCTAGTGTTCAGTCTCCTTTTACAACTATCAGGTGCTCTTATCTGTTTTATTCTTGCTGTTTTAGTGCTTTCTGTTTTGTTCCATTTATTCTGATCTCTCTATATGTTTTCAGTGACCTTGTACAACTGTTCGGTGGGCCGTTCGGACTGTAGCCGATGTCACACAGCAGATCAGAAGTACGGGTGTGTGTGGTGTGGAGAGGCTCAGTCGAGCTGTGTGCACAGAGAGTCCTGCTCCCAGCACATTGCAGACACCTGCCCTGCTCCAGTCATTCAGTTTGTAAGTCCCTCGTTGACATAGCAGTGATACAACAGTACACACTACCATGCATGTTACATGGTGAATGGTGACTGACCTTTTTTTAACCGTGTTGTTCAGATCGAGCCTCTGTCAGGACTGGTAGAGGGAGGCACTGCTCTTACCATTTCTGGCTCCAACCTGGGCCAGAAAGCTCAGGACATCCTGGAATCAGTCACTGTGTCTGGGGTCTCCTGCACGGTCATACCGCACCTGTATGAGATATCATCCAGGTAATATCATTAAAAAAATACAAATATTTCAAGAGTTGTGTTTGGGCCATTTTTTTTTTGTCCATTTGCCATGGAAAGGGCAGCTGACATTTTTTAAATTCTTCCCTGTAGAATTGTGTGTACTACAGAGGAGATTGGAGTGGAGACCTCAGGTCATGTCTCTGTGGAAGTGACTGGCATAGGGTCTGGCCTGTCCAGTCAGACATTCAGCTACCAGGTCAGATATATTATGTAATGGCCATGCAGTTTCAGTTTAATGTCTTTAAGTACTTTTAATGTTGTACTGGAAACCTTTTCTCTTTTCTAAATGGCATCGTGTTCTGTGTGTGTGGGCAGAATCCAGTGCTGGAGGGGGTGAGTCCGCAGAGAGGGCCTCAGGCCGGGGGAACCTCTCTCACCATCACCGGCAAGAAACTGCTAACTGGCAGAGCCAGTGACATCAGCGTGCTGCTGAACGATATCCCCTGTACCATGTAAATAACAAACCCAACACGCACACACAAGGTTATAGTCAAACAACCAGAATTACGCTTGCACTCTGTAAAATCACAGTACATAAATTTGGTTAAATAAATTTGTTCTTCAGTTTGTCAGATGTGCAGGAGGGCAGAATCGAGTGTGTGACTGGCAGCAGCAACAAAACAGGAGAGCACAGGGTGACGGTGCGCTATGGCAACAGTCAGCGCCATCTCTACGGCAGTGGCTTCTTCTACACCTCCAACCCTAACATCACTCAGGCCGTGCCCTCAAAAAGCTTTATCAGGTGTGTGTGTGTGTGTGTGTGTGTGTGTGCGTGTTTGTGTAATAGCATTAATCTTAGCAACTGTCTTTTCGGCTGACCATCAATCCGACTCTCTCTTGGGACAGCGGTGGCCGTGTAATCCATGTGATGGGACACAACCTGGATGTTGTCCAGGAGCCGCGAATCCGAGTGACTGTGTTTCCACCTGGCTCCATCTCACGGAGGAAAAGAGGGAGCAGACGGAAAAGACAAACTAGAGGAAGCGTTATAAATGCAGAGGTCGAGCAAGGGTTACTATGGAGACACAGACGGATCATCCCAGAGCCAGACTGCCCAGGAAACACCTTGTGTTCTATCAAGATTGTGAGTGGAGTGGCACTATCACAATTTTCTTTCATTTATTGTTGTATTGGAATTAGTCTCCACCTCAGGTGGTTCACCCACAGAGTTACATGCACATATCTGATATGAATTCACTTTTGTGTGTGCACACTTCACCAGTGTTTATTAGTCTAAGAAAAACACTCACTTCTGTAAAATGTCTGTATTTGTTCATTTTTTTTTCTTCAGTTTTTTCCTAAACTTTTTCTGAAGTTGCCACTGTAGTACTGCTTTTGTTATTTACCAATTAGTAAAATGCCCCTTCCATTTCCTGTCTTGCTCTCTCCCTTTAGGTTGAAGAACGGTGTGAGGTGAACACCTCCACTGTCCTCCTATGCCGGACCCCTGCAGTGAGCCCCCTGGTGATTAACGCTGACATACAAGTGGAGTTTCTCCTGGACAATTTGCGCTTTGATTTCAATTCTGTCAGCGAATCCCCTTTCACCTATGAGCTTAACCCCATCCTTCACCGTCTCAACAGTCACGACCTCAGCCAGCCCTTCCGCTACAAACCAGGATCAGTGATATCTGTAGAAGTGAGTGACTGCTGGACTGCATAAATATGACTGTATAAATATGACTGCATTTAATGTTCAGAAGTTCTACCAATAAAACCAAGTAATTTGATTCTAAATATATATGATTCTAATTTATCAATCCTGTGTCCAATATCAAATGATTCAAATACTTAGTAGAGACTGGTTTTGGGGGGGTATATATTGTTTTATTATATTAACTTATGCTCGTGTATAAAATTACAAATTATGTCAAAAGATTCCAGAAATCACAGTATTTGTTTTTCTTCTTTATTTCTGCAATCTCTCTCTGTCTGTCTGTCTGTGCAGGGGGAGAATCTGGACCTGGCTATTTTTAAAGAAGAGGTGGTGGCTCTCATTGGTGAAGGAGTGTGTGCAGTTAAAACTCTGACGCGGAATCACTTGTACTGTGAGCCACCCCCGCAGCAGCCCGCCCCCTCTCATGCCCACGGACGCAAGCGGGAGGGAGCTGATGCTCTGCCAGAGTTCACAGTGAGTTCATAAAGTTCTCACTAACTAAATTCTTCTAAAATTAATGGTTTACACTGTGTATTGATCAGTGCCAAATGAAAGTATAGGTTGGTTTTTGGAAGGTGTGTAAAAGAGCTGTATGTTGTGTGCTGCAGGTGCAGATGGGGAATTTGAACTTCTCTCTGGGTCGGGTGCAGTACGATTCTCTCAGCCCCTCCACTTTTCCCATGGAGGCTCAGATTGGTGTTGGAGTGGTGGCCTCACTCGTGGTCCTTATTGTGGTCATCATAGTACTTATATACAGGTGCGTGTTTTTGTGAGGGGTCAGGGGTGGATGATTTTGCCATACCATTTACATGTAATCACAATCACATAAAATCAGTTCTGTCTGTATTTAGAAATCTGTCTGTATCTGTAACTGACAGCCTGACTCTGTAGTAGCTCATTTCCTGTGAGCAGGGTGAAGGCTTCCCTTTGGTGTGAATTACAGTCACTCATACTAGTTCTTCCACATCTGGAGTCTATTCTGTGTGCTAGTAGTTTTCCCAGTGGTCTGTTGTTTTAGATTAGGCTGCTTTCTTATCCTTGGCTTGACTTAATCTCTCTCTCTAACACTCCTTTGCTCTTTGCACCTTCCTCTATCCACTGTCTCTCTCAGGAGGAAGAGTAAACAGGCTCTGAGGGATTACAAGAAGGTTCAGATTCAGCTTGAGAATCTTGAGACAAGCGTGAGAGACCGCTGCAAGAAAGAGTTTACAGGTGAGAGTGAAAGATAAAGTCATAAAAATAGAAAGCGTGGAAGTCTAGTCAAGTATACACTTTTGGACCCAAAGGAACTGGTGCAAGAGAGAGATTTTTCCAACAGTGTGAAAAGAGTAGTTTTTTCAAGCTGGTGCACATTTTATTTATTTATTTTTTTAGGATTTTCTAACTTGAGATGTAGCTCTCTCAGGAAGACAGAAATAACTTGTTTCTTTGCTGTTGACCATCTTTTATTCCAGACCTGATGACTGAAATGATGGACATGTCGAGTGACCTGGTGGGATCGGGGATCCCCTTCTTGGATTATAAGATGTACGCAGAGCGGATCTTTTTCCCAGGTCATCGGGAGTCGCCGCTGCGGAGAGATCTGGATGTGCAGGAGTGTCGGCGGGCCACAGTGGAGCAGGGCCTTGTCCAGCTCTCCAACCTACTCAACAGTAAACTGTTCCTCACCAAGGTAACACATATATAATGACATCATCCTTGTGCTCAGAGAAGAAGAGTTTGAGAGTCAAAAGGATTTGTATCACTATTTGCGTATAAATATGACATTTTTTTTGGGTGATTTTTACATATTCTTTTGCTCATTGTTAGTTGCAAGTGATCAGACTTACATATTTTTCCATGTTCACAAATGGAATTGATTTGAAACATGCCATTTGGTGTCTGCACCTTTGTCCATTTTATAGGTAATAGGATACCATACAGTGGCTGTAAGCATAGAAACAAGTCTGTTTGAGAGTGCTGGATGTGATTTCTGTCTGGATGCTAGTTTTGTCAAGTTATTGCTTTCCTTATTAGTTTGCTTACATTAGCCTCAATTAAAGAAGGAAACTTTAGACACCAAACAAAACATTTTTTCTCAGTTTCTTTAAATAAGGAATATATTTAGGTTGTTTTCTTTATACCATGACACAGTATTATTTTCCTTCTTCCTTATCTGATGTTTTTCCCCTGTATGATGATTTAATCTTCTCATTGGCAGTTCATCCACACTCTGGAGAGCCAGAGGACATTCTCTCCCAGAGATCGTGCTTACGTGGCCTCTCTGCTCACTGTAGCTCTGCATGGCAAACTGGAGTATTTCACTGACATCCTGAAAACACTACTCAATGACCTGGTGGAGCAGTATGTCGCTAAGAACCCCAAACTCATGCTCCGCAGGTGAGCAAGAAGGGGAGACTGGATGGGAGAGAGATGCCAAAGCAGTAATATTCTCTTCATGAACCTAATGAACCTTATTTACCTGTTCCATACAGGACTGAGACAGTGGTTGAGAAACTCCTGACCAACTGGATGTCTATATGCCTCTATGCTTTCCTGAGGGTAAGTGTCAAAACTTCATAGGAATTGCATCTAGTAGAAATGTCCCTACAGTGATTCAGCACAATTGCAGTTTTTCAGAAGCTGGTTCAGTAAATCATGAAAAATCAAATTCTCATAAAATCAGATCAGTGTGATGGATTTGGAGTGATTCAAAATTACTTTTAAAGGTTTAGTGACCCTAAGAATTTTGTTAATAGAGGGGAATTCCAACCAGACTGAACTAAGGAGGCTGTAAAGTGCAGAGGCTGAAACTGGAGCTGAAACAAAGTAGTGTTTGTGCTCACTGCACATTGAACTGTACATAAGTATTGTGGATACTAACCTGTCTAAAAGTCTAAAAAATATACAGCCTAAATGATGATAATCTAAAACACCTCAGCTGCCTTTTGAAAGAATACTGTGCCAAAAGGACTTGGTCTTGGAATGGTCTGCTTAAAAATGCAGCTTGGTTTGTTGTTTTGTTTCCTTCCATAATACATTAATACACTTATAAGTATGAATACTTTAATTGCCAATGTATATTTGATACATGAATGTGCCTAGAAGAGCTGTTGAGAGTTTTGGACAAGAATAATACACCATGATAATTTTATATTTGAAAAATTGTACACAAAATTGAGTGCACTTTTATTATAACAGGTTCTAAAGGTTTTCCAATTTTTTACCAAAAAAATCATTTTTGTCACTTCTAATTACCACACAGTATAGTCTAGTATCCATTTATAAATTAAATTGGGAAGAATTCATTTGGATATGTGGGTATCTGATTATTGGCTAAACCATGAAAATTCAAAAAAAGTACTTCCAGTGAAAACTGAAAGCTGAAGTTAAAGTTAAGCTTAAACATTTTACTGTGCAAATGTTTATAGTGCTGTAACTCTATGGCCCTCTTTCAATATTCCTGTTTTATTATTTAAGGACTCAGCAGGAGAATGTCTGTACATGCTCTTTAGAGCCATAAAACACCAGGTGGATAAAGGCCCTGTGGATGCAGTGACTGGCAAAGCCAAATACACCCTAAATGACAACCGCCTACTCAGAGAGGACTTGGAGTACCGCACACTGGTCAGAATTAAGACTTGTTTTTCTCTAGATACACTGCTCAGGGGTACCTTACACACTTTGAGGCTTTTAGTGGAATGTCATGCAGTGTTATGTAATTAAACTTCATTTATACAGTATTTTTTCCTCAGTATTACCTGCTATAAAAAGTTGTGTAATTTTTACATTTTTCTTACTGAATAGATCATACCATAATAGAACAGTAGAGACGTACAGTAGTGAATGAAACCTAAATACTGGGAAAAAATCTTCAGTTACCAAACAGCTTATTAAAAAGCCTCTTGATGTTCCCTCCAGTCTGGGAATAAGAAAGACTGGGTCATTGTCATGGAAAAGAGTGGGAATCGTTTTAGTTACGTGCTCTGAAAAATCGTAATTAACATTCAGGCCTTAGTCCTCTGGGTCTGATGAGACTGGATGATGCCCAGGGGAGTAGCAGTGCTGTATTTGGGTTAAGAGAGGAACAAAGGATGGGAAGTTGATCCTAGATCGGCACTTCTATCGTTTGTAGGCTGAGAAAGGCATAAAACAACACAATGGTAATATTAAGAGGAGAGCCCGATGTTGATGCAGAGATAATGACATTGTAGCACTATCAGACAGCTTACTCTGAATCAAAGACAGATGGAAAGTTTTAGCCAGCAACTTTCATCAGCAAAACCCTAGAGCTGACCAAAAGGCCAGCAGAGTAAACAAATACACACTTTATGTCCAAAAGTTTGTAGACATCACTTTTAATTAGTGAATTCAGCTGCTTTATGTTGTACCCATTATGATTATGTGCACACAGCTTGTAGAGTCTCCATAAAGAGGCACTGCCAATACAACAGGACTCTTTGGAGTAACCACAGATGAATCTAAGGTCTCCCTGCCCTCTGCCAGTGTTGGCTAGAGTAATATGAAGCATTGGGCTGTGGGGCAGTGGGCCTGTGTTCTCTGGAGTTAGGAAGTGCTGTCTAATACCTTAGGGATGAGTTAGAGTGGAGTTTGTGATCCAGAACTAATCAGTAACTGACCTCACAAATGTTCTTGTGGTTGAATGCAATTAAATCACAGCAACGTTCCCATTCCAACATCTAGTGTACAGTCTTCCCAGAAGAGTAGAGTGTGTTACTACTACAAAGGGGCAGCAAATTCCCTGTTAATACCTTTCAGGTTTCAGGAAAAAAACATTCAGAAATAATCAGGACATGCTTACATCCTTTTAGACATACTGTTGATATCAGTAATGGTTTTCATATGATTTTACAAACAAGTTAATGAATGGGAAATAACATACAACTGTTTTTGTCTCTGTAGACTCTGAATGTGCTGATGCAGGGAGTAGGTCTCAATGAGACTCAGCCAGTAGCTGCCAAAGTATTGGACTGTGACACTATAACCCAGGTCAAAGAGAAGATTTTAGACCAAATCTACAAGGGAACCTCCTTTTCCCACAGACCACACACAGACACCCTGGACTTGGGTTAGAACAGTTTGTCTCTCACACTTTTTTTCTTCTTCTACGTGTTATTTTCACAGTTATTTCTTTTTCATGGCATGAAACATTTTTCAGCTTCTTCCTAAACTTGCCTTAAGTATGCTTTAACTCCACAGAGAGTAGTTCAGATGGTTCCATTTGTAAGATGGTGTGTGGTGTGTTTACAGAATGGCGGTCAGGCGTGGCAGGTCACCTTATTCTCTCAGATGAAGACCTGACATCTGTAGTGCAGGGCAACTGGAAACGCCTCAACACACTTCAGCATTACAAGGTACACACTGACCTGCGCAGACCAAGAATTACACCAAGAGTAAAGCTGAGAAAAATAGCCTCGGAGGGTGTGGGGGTATCAATGATCCTGCACATGTTTTAGTCCATATAAATTCAACTTTAACTGTGTATGTAAACTGACATTAACATACACAGACCAGCCACAATATTAAAACCACCGAGAGGTGAAATGAATAACATTGATTATCGAGTTACACTGAGACCTGTCAAGGGATGGGGTATATTAGGCAGCATGCGATCTGGCAGTTATTGGGTGGTCCTTACATAAGTGAACACTTGTTGGCACACATTACTTTCTCTGGCAAAATCCTAAATTATTTGCCCAAGATCTTTTGTTGTTCTCATTTTCACTGTCATTCTAGTTACTCCTCTTTGGCATTGTAGTATATTAAGTAAACAAGCAGTACTACTAACCTGTTTTATGGAGTTTGTTTTCTGACTCTTTCTGTTTTCCTGTGCTCTCACTCTATAGGTTCCTGATGGTGCTACGGTTGCCCTTGTGCCGCGCCTCAGCAAACACATCCACCATGACAACCATGATTATGTGGCAGGAGAAAGTGAGCATATATAAATACAATGGAACTTTTAAAGACCTTATGTGCATATTAGCATTAACATTCGCAACAGTTTAGTTTCAGTGTCACCGTGATTAGGAAACATAATTGCAGCAATTAGTCTATACACAAAACTAACTCATTAAATCAAAGGACATTAAAAAAAAAAAGACCCCAGAAGATTTCACACATCCATTCCTTCTGATCTGTATCCCTTCGCAGAGACTCCCATGTTGGAGGACGCTGATGAGGGTGGGGTCAGGCTATGGCACCTGGTAAAGGCCAGTGAAGAACCAGAGTTACCCAAACACAGACGGGGCAGTCTGAGGGAGAGGGAGAGAGCTAAGGCCATTCCAGAGATCTACCTCACTCGCCTGCTCTCCATGAAGGTCTGGAATCTATTGAGCACTTGAATGTTGAATGTTGTAATATAGTGTGCTGGATGGAGACTCCATATCTGTACATGCACAGAAGATCCTAAATCAAAACCATCAATGCTCTTTGTAGGGCACTCTGCAGAAGTTCGTGGATGATCTGTTCGTGGTGATCCTGAGTACAAGTCGGCCAGTTCCTCTTGCTGTAAAATACTTCTTTGACCTGCTGGATGACCAGGCGGCCCATCACAGCATCACAGATGCAGAGACCATTCATATCTGGAAAACCAACAGGTAATGGTGAATGACCTCATTGTGACACCATAGTAATCAAAGCCTATATTCACATCACAAACCATTTTAATCTTAATGGTTTATGTTCATGTTTGTAAATGATGCATTTATGTCATCCTTGTGAACACACCAGCGTTCTAAAAGGACACACCAGGCACACAATATATCCTGCTTTCAGCACTGGATGATTTTTGTGGACTGATATTAATGATCTGATTAATCTCTACTCTAGTCTGCCTCTGCGTTTCTGGATCAACATTGTGAAGAACCCTCAGTTCATCTTTGACGTGCAGGCGTCAGACAACGTGGATGCAGTACTGTCAGTTATAGCCCAGACCTTCATGGACTCCTGCACTATTGCTGAGCACAAACTGGGCAGGGTGGGACTGAATCTGTACAATATTTATTAAGTAACACCTATAACCCCTTTAAATTTTAGGTTTTATCATTTAGTTATTAATGTTATTTATTATTCAGCAGTTAGTGGATGGATTACAAACTATTAATTCCAATGCAGTTTTTTATACTTTCATTTGAATACAAAAATAGTAGAGTAATCAAATGAGCACCATTCATAATTGCAAAATCTGACATTAACAACGGTTTGTTTGTTTTTTTTAGTCTGAACCTGCTTTAGTTTGTAGTGTTAAGAGAATAAAATGGAACTGGTAAACATCTAATAGGTCAGAAGATTTGTCCTTCCTATTTTGACTTATGCTCTTGCCTTTCTTCAGGACTCCCCCATAAACAAGCTGTTATATGCCAGAGACATTCCTCGCTACAAGCAGATGGTGGAGAGGTAGGAATAAAATAGCTCTTCTGGCATGCCCTTTGACTCACATATGCTGAAACTGGTAGGTTTAGACTGAAGAAGATTGTCTGAGTTAGTGCTGACTTTGTTAGGGGCCAAAAGCTAGTCTAAATGGAACTGGACAATATGCTTTTGATCTTGCTGATGTATGTCTCTCACTTTCTCAGGTACTATGCTGACATCAGACAAACCATTTCAGCAAGTGATCAGGAGATGAACTCTGCTCTGGCTGAGCTCTCCAGGGTATGTGTTTAATCTTGCTCCACGGCCACTTCCTATATGATATCCTGGCATATCCTGTCCCTTGCGCACCTGCACAGTTAAAGTGCTAGATTTGTTCTTTTGTGGAAGGACTGTTTTCTTTCTTCACTCATTCCTGCAGTGCATGTGGAAGCCGTTTTGTGACGTGTCACTTTTGTTTGTTTCTTTAGAATTACTCAGGAGAGCTGAATTATCTGGTGGCCCTGCATGAACTATACAAGTACATCAACAAATATTATGACCAGGTGAGTTGGCAACACTGGAGGCCATGATTAGAGAGTGGGTATAGAATGAGCCACTTAGGAAGTGATGAATGGGGGACAAGTATAGTTTTAAACTGATGGTTTGGCCAAAAGATGAGTGTGAAAAGAAATTTGGTATCTGAAGTTTGTTTCTCAGTTTTGCACTGGAGCAATGTAGCTAATTTAGGCATCATATAATGTACGACTGTGCTTCACCAAATTAACATGGTTTAAGTGCAACTACTTAAATCCATTACACATTTGCCCCAACCACAGTTCACTCAAATGAACTTGCTTATGTGGTTTTTGGCATTGAATGACATGCTGTTATCTTGTAACAGCTGGCCATGATGTTGGATTTAAATGTTTGAATGAAAGGCCAGGTAAACAATATACAGAGTAAAAAACATCTTAACTGAATGCCTGTGACAGTGGTATAATTATCAACTTGTAGTTATTTGTTAACAGCATTGTAGACTATACTGGCCAATTTGTAACAGGTGTTCTCTCAAAAAAAAAAAAACAACCTTGCAGTAGTCATCATGAATGATTTCCGTACATTTCGTTGTTTTGTATAAAAAAGTCTTATGGTGAAAACACATAAGCAAGTCTAGCTGACATTACAACTCACTGAGATATGAATGATGATTTAGACAGTTTAAACAATACTAATTGATGAACGCTTCTTTTACTAGTTAACAGTCTAATCTCTGCCACATATATGCTTCCTGCTTGAACAGTATTATAGCTAAACTATAGATTTTTCATCGTTAATAGTTTTTATAGGTTAGGGTAAAAGTATTGATTTATTTATTTTTTTTACAGTGAATGCTGTAGAAACTATGAGTGTATGATTTCACTGGATCCCTATGGATTTATTACTGTATTTTTTTTTGTTTAAAAACTGCTGCAGGGCAGAAGGGTTTGCGCATCAATTGAAGGAAGATGCATATCAAGCACTGTTAGGGAAAGGAATGAAGTGTAAATTGGATACTTTTTAAATAATGATTCTGTTGTGTGTGCATGTACATTTTAGATCATCACCGCTTTAGAGGAGGACACCACAGCTCAGAAGATGCAGCTGGGGTATCGCCTCCAACAGATCGCAGCCGCTGTGGAAAACAAAGTGACAGACTTATAACTGAGAAATCGTGGAAAGACAGAACTTTGGGGATATTGGGAGGAAAAAAAAACGGAAATGGGAAAGAAAGTAAAAGAAAAGGGGTGTATGGATGGACAGACTCACTGTATGTAGTGACTGCGATGGAAGAGTCATAAAAGGAGGAAATGGGTTACGTAGATTGAACAAATAAGGTGGATGTATATGATGGAACACACACAGTGTCACTTTAGATATAAAGAGAAGATGACGTGTTACATGAATATACAAGGTTCTTGTCCTTAGCTAAGGAGATTAGTGGATTCGCATGGTCACAGAAGTTGAGCATCCCTGTCAGAATGGTGGAGGTTATCCACCACAAGCTGAAGATCCACGATGATGATCCTTCGGGAGAGAGCGAGCTACTACACATCACATTTGGAAGAATGTGCACCACCACGAGTGAAGTCATGGAGCAAACAGCGGAGTGTGTTTGGTCATTCATTTGTTTCCATGAACCTCTGTGAGACTGACTACTGGAACTCTCTCCCAGCCAAGAAGGATCATAGCATTTCCAGTTAGAGCCAATTAGATGGACTTAGTCGACTGTTCCCCAATGATTGGTGAAAACAGTTTGCTGATAATCTCAAAGCATCATCTTAATGCAGTTTTAATCCAGAAAGGCATCCTCTGAGGAGAAATATGACTGGAAATCATGCCTACTGTGGGAGCTGAGAGCAATGAGGTTATCAAAACAAAAAGAAAAACATGAAAATGACCAAACTAAACAAAATGTATGTGTCATAAAACACTTGGTCCTCTGTCTTTCTCTACCTCTTCATACATTTCACTCAAACGTTCACACGTTTAATTCAAACTTTCTTTCTCTGCAATCGACTGATAAGTATATAGATCACCCCCATCAGTGCCGCAGTAACTGTGTTTGTACTGACATGATAATAGTGTTGGGCATTAGCGATTATAATTTTTTTTTTTCTCCTGTCTAAAGTCACTGTCGAGAAGAGAAAGAGAAATTCCATGGGTGTAAAATTTCTTTGTAGAATATTTTCATTTTAGATTATTATTTATTGGATTTTAGAGTATGTAAACTTGCATCTTTTGGCCTTTCTCCTTCGCAACTATCTGACATATCCGTCCAGGTCATGACGAGACACTGTGAGTTTGAAACAGTGCCAAGTCTTACAGACCTTGAGACGTTCCAGGCAAGGACTTTCAGTAAAATGAGATTGTTCTAAAAAAAAAAACATTTCTACTCTAGCACTAACAATTTGAACATTATGTCTGTCCGGTCAAGGTACTGAGAGCTCTTGAGTAAGAGACACTGGAAGGAAGCTGTTGTAGGACATGAACATGACTGAAATTTTGCTGTATGATAGCGTACTCTCTGTGCTCTGCCTTTGGACATAGTTATGAACTATGTTCAGACATTCCTTTGATGTGGTATGAGAGAAACCAATGTTGTCAAATAGGTTAGTGTTTCAAAGTGTGTTTCCTTCATGTTCGGTTCAGAGTTTTTTTTTTGTTGTTTTTTGTTTTGTTTTTAACTCAGATGGCAAGTGTTCTATTCATGAAGCTGGGCTTTTTGCTGCCTTCAACATTTTAATAAAGAAGTGTGGTGTTCATTGGTAGTTTTTATAAGAGGATGATTAGTGTCCATCCTAAAACAGACTTAGAAAGGGAGAGAAAACCGAATCAACTTTAAAGGAGTCTAACTTGTTTAAAGGTGTGTCAAGATGCATCAAGTGAAACGAATCCAGTTTCATGGTACGTTAGATTAATGGACCACACGTTGCAACTAGTGTTGTGAACAGATGTAACTGTGTGCAAGAAAATATATGCAGAAATCATCAGAGGGAAGTATAAAGCTATAACTGTTATTAGGTTGTATAAATTCTGATGTGTAGTCTAGAGCAGGCTCAACCCTAAACTGTTTTTTTAATATTTTGTTCATATCGTAAATAATGATTGTCTGCCACCTGTAGCTTCTTACCAACAGTATGTGAACATTTTTACAAATTATATTGAGAGGTAATAAAATATAAATCTAAAAGACTGTACATTTGTGGTCTTACTTGATACATTCATAATTTAGGTGTAGCCTGTCTTGATCTTTTCTGGACTAAACTTATCAGTATCTTCAGGTATCGTCTATATCAGTAAGCTTCAGGTAATGCTTATATATTGTGGAAACTGAAAAAGCCAGTTGACCCTGTAGCTCTCTGATGATGACGGTCAGAATACGTTTTGCTCTTTCCCTTTTTAAAAGCATCTTCAATTTTTTTTTAAAGTTTGTTCAGGATCATTTGAACACGGCTGTCCTTTATAATGTGTGAAGCTTTTATGATGGACCAATCAATAAAATGCTCCAGAATTACTTTGCTGCTTTTTACCTTGACTTACATTAGAAGTAAAGATCATTTTGCGTTTGCAGTGATGTACAGAAGAGAGTTATGCTGGGATACTAAAAACATTTTTTTGATCTAGTGGTTTTTACAAATGATTTGTAATCTTAACATAGCCTCTGTGCTCCTAACCTTATCTGTAAAATGTAATTTTTGGCCAGTTTCTAAGACTAAGATTATGCTTAAAATTTCTAAAGGTGATTTATCATCAATGCAAGCTGGCTAGCCCAAGATTAATTCAAGGTTAGGCCTAATTCATGTCCAGAAAACTGGCCATTAACTGGCCAAGAGAGCGGATTAATCTATGATTATTGGACAACTCAAGTTCTTCCACACTGAACTCATCCAACCATGTCTTTATGGAGCTTGCTTTGTGCACTGGGACACAGTCATGCTGGAATAGAAAAGTTCTTCCCCAAACTTTGTCCACAAAGTTGGAAAGAGTGTTGGTGTCCATCAAATATGTCACACTCCGGTTACTACACAACACATCTGTCCAGGCTTCCAATTAGAGCAACTATATGGCCAAAAATATTGGAACGCACATGTTTTTCAGGGATGGGCTAGACCCTTTATATCCGGTGAAGGGCAGCTTGCCCATCCAGCTTGCTTGTGTCTCAGTGCACAAAACAAGCTCCATAAAGGCATGGTTGGATGAGTTCGGTGTGGAAGATATTAAAGTCTATGTATTTGAATGCAATGTCGTTAAAGTTCCTGTTGGTGTAATGGTCAGGCGTCCCAACACTTTTGTCCATATAATGTGTCTGATGTCCAAGAGTTCATAGCGGATACTAATATAGGTGAATACTGACATCTAGTGGCAAGACAGAGGCTGCGTCCCAAACTGCACTCTAAAAGACTAAACAGTGTTTAAAATCGTATATAGCCGTTAGAGACAGTCAGTGATGTGTATACAGGTCGGTATATGCGGTTAGAGACTCTGCAGCTCGTAATAGAGCTTAAGGTATTTTTGATCTGAAGGATTCAAAGCATTCTGGTATGCAGCTGGTGGTCTAGTGGTTAGAGAGTTGCACCTGTTGGTTCAAATCCCAGGACTTCTAGTGGCACCACTGAGGTATGCGTGACCAAGGTACCGTCCCCACACACTGCTCACGGGGGCCCCCTGTTGGTGGCAGCCCGCTGCTTCACTTGGTGAATGCGTTAAATGCAAAGAAAGTTGTTCACGCGTGACTATAAGGAGCCACTTTACAGAAACGTAACATTTCGGAACTAGTCTCATCTAAGCCGCAATTTATACACACACACACGCTACTGAATCACTGAACACTGGTCGACAAGAAGCGACAACGGTAAACATCACCATCGTCAAAGCCTGGGTGTGGCCAACCTGAAGGCTTTATCACCCAGGCTGTTCATAAAAATCCAATTACTACTGCGCAAATATCTTAGGCCCCTGGGAAAACAATATTTAAAAACTCGTTAAATGAATAGTGCGTTTTTTTTTTACCATAACATCACTACGTGTACTTCACAAAACAAAAAGAATAAAGATGACATACAGTAAATAGTGATTTTGTATACAGTATATCAATGCATTTCTTGTAGAACCAGTTTACATCAGAAACCTGGTTTGACTCAATCATATATCTCCTCGACGCTTCCAGTCAGTGTTTGGATTTGTGAAATTATCAGATCTTAATTTGAATTTACTAAAGGACTGATACATACATATACACACACACAGGCCAAGCCCAAACCAGGTGCGTCAAATACACACACATATACCGTGTACTGTGTTTACCGTGTAAATGTAATTTACGTACTGCGTGGTCCGCTATGTTTTTGACTGTTTGCGGGTGTGAGTGTATGAGAGACAGACGGTGGCGCTGTCTCTCTATCTGCTCTATTTCCTCTCTGACCCGGAACAGCGCCATGTGACTTCCCCAGTATGGAGCTTGTGGTGACGCGCATGTGTAGGAGAAGAGAGCGGAGTTAACACACAGCGGACCTCCGGACCACACAGAGGATAAATGTTTATAGATGTTTAGGATTTTATCTACATTTTTAGCTGCCTTTGTGCATGTTTAGCTGTGTAGAAGGTGCACAGTGAGGTGCAGGGTTGAGATTAAGGCCTGACCGGAGCTCAGCTCAGCACCGCTCTTTCCCGCAGCAGCAGCAGCAGCAGCAGCAAGTGGGTGAGTGAGGAGCCCCGGCTCGGCGTGAGGCTGGGTCTCAGAGGCCAGCTGTCAGTGAATGAGTGAAATTTGAATGTGTTTGTGGTTTGGTCTTAGGGGGTCTCCTGGGTGGTGGTCTCTGGTTAGGCGTGTAGATGGATAATGCGCATGGGTGATGGACAGTGGAGCGGAACGCCCACACACACACACACACTTACACTCACCGTTAGGACCAGTGTACAGCACTTAATTTAAACATACTGTAAGTAAGAGGCGTTTCTGATGTGATCCTTGTTGTCTGTGGTGGAGGCGTGGCTCTATTGGTACAGGTGTGGAAAAGATCTGCCGGAAAACATTCCTATCGCATTCCTGTGAAATTAACATCAAATTAACATCTTTACTGTAGTATAAAACAAGATATGCCGTAAGTATTGTTGATTTATTAAAAGATAGCACTACAGGAGAGATATTGTATTATACAGTCATATAAAAATATATTGTTCATTACAGTGCCACTATAAGTCATATGAGTAAGCTTCCAGGTTATAGTGCAGACCTCTTGCTCAAGATCTGCTCTGGTCTGGTCCAGGAGACTTGTTAGATATTATGCACAGGAATTAGACCAAATGAATGGGACCCTCCAGTTCAGCTTCTAGAAGAGCTGCCACTCTATGTAAGGTTGCGAAGGGAGACCTCTGATTACGGAGAACCACAGAATCCACCTGTTCATGTTCAAATAAATGCGGTGTAATTTTTACAAATGTTCCACTGCTTTTGTTCCAGCAAATTACAGCCGGTCATACTCACACATACAATCCTGTGTGAAGTCTCAGATCATTTCCAGGTTTGAAGTGATCAGTGTTTGAGTGTGGATTGGGTTTAAGTGTTGTAAAAGCCTACCATCATTAGATCAGTCTTGGAAGGATCGAAGAGTAGGCTGTGTGTGCATTAAAGTTACATACACACAGTTTGCTTTCTATTTGGATATGTCTGCCCTTACCTGCTTGCACTGCTTAAAAGATGGTACTCTCTGAATCTTTAGTTGAGGGACCTATGCAAAAACGTAGATTAGTTGTAAGATGAACTCATCCTGATTGAGGAAAATGCTGGTGAGGTTCTGTACTTTTCTTAAATGGCACTATTCTAGACAGTGAGCCACAAAATTACCTGACTAACTTAAAGAACAGTAAGAACATGGTTGTTATTGTTATTAATGGTAATTTATCACACTATCACACTGATGTAGTTGTTATTTTATAATCTATATTACTGTAAAATATGTAATAACAATAGATAGTTATATAGTAATTATAGTTATGCTGACCTGAATGATTAGGCAACCATTGCCTGTTACAATTTGAACAATTGTTTTAACTCCCTGTCTGTGCTTTTATATTTTGCCCACAGTGAAAATATTATGGAGTCATCTGAGCAGTCTCCTCCAGATTCAGGGGCTCAGGAAGTGAACCCTGTGTTCCTCCAGCAGCTGAGGGAACTGGACATCCCAGAGGAGGCTGCCAAGCAGGTGCCCTTGATCTTCATCCTTCTGTTCAACGATTCATCTGCAGAATCGCTCATTCCCGTTTGAGGATCAGGCAATGTAGCTGCAGGTTTTATAGACGTTAACACAACTAAGCACAGGATAGTGATTAGCTTCAGGGCGTCTGGTACAGGCAGCCTGGTCTATATATGATGGAGATGCTGAACATATTTTTCTGTTTTGATGTTAGGCCCTCCTACACACAAGGAATGTGTCTGCAGAGGAGGCAGCCATGTATTACTTCAACAAACTGGAGAATGAGGTCTGCTGATAATCACAGATAGCCTGTCTGTGGATATTACAGTGCCTTGTCTTTTGTGTGTTCGTTTCTGAGTGTTTTCTCTTTTGTCTGTTCCCTCAGGAGGAAGGAGACGAGGACATGATGTTTAAGATGGTGTTTGTTATAAACATGGAGCTTGCAATGGGAGTGGGGAAGGTACAAAAACTGTAAAGTTGACATAAATACCCCAGTGTGAGTTGAATCGCTTAGGCTGAAATTATCCGTGCGTTCCTGCAGGTAGCGGCACAGGTGGGTCACGCAGCTGTGGGTCTGTACCAGGCCATGCAGGAGAAGAACACCTGGAGAGAGATGGCTTGGAAATGGGACCATGCTGGGTGAGGGACTATACACTATACAGTACTCTTGATAAGCATGGACATTTATCTCAATGTCCGTTTTGTTAAACAAATATTATTTTAAAATCCCACTAAAGAAATATTATAAGCTATTATAAGATGCATAAAAAAGGTTTACAATTCACAAGTATAATTAGTGCATGGAATCTTTTTGCCTCAATTTTTAGTACACAGTTTCTGCTTTTTTGCTGAGTAACGCAATGGGGGAACAAAACAAACCTTTACGCAAACAACAATTTCTTTTTTCCGAAATGCTAAATTTAGCAACTAAATAGTAGTTGTGCATTTGAATGGGCAGGTATTATGCATTTAAAGGTGCAATTAAGGCATAGACTAGAAAAGAGGCCAATTTGGTATCATAAAAAGGTGCTTTATTTCTCTCTGCCAGGATCTGCTTTAAATCTGGTTCAGGTGTTTTCCCTTGTGTAAGGTTACAGATGAAAGACATTGACATTAACCAAGGAGGACTACAGGTTTCCAGTCACCATCTCAGTTCAGGCTTAAAATTAGCATTTTTTTTTATCTTCAGGCCCCTTTATCTTAGTTATATCATGGGGCTGTGTGTGTGTGTGTGTGTGTGTGTGTGTGTGTGTGTGTGTGTGTGTGTGTGTGTGTGTGTGTGTGTGTGT
>JBBIGA010000106.1:19186831-19219603 GCA_037576975.1 Alestes dentex | reverse complement strand
TGTTTCTTTATTTTTTTGTCCTAAAAGGGGGCCTTTTTTTTTTTTTTTTTTTTTTTTTTTTTTCCCTTTCCCTCCCTCTCTCCCCTCTCTGTGCTGAAACATGACGATCTGAAGGAATGTTCAGTTAGAGGGGCAGGACTTGTCCTCTCTCTCGCTCTCTCTCTTGCTCACTCACTGGCTCCCGTTCTCTGGTTCGCTCTGCTGTCTTTCTTGTATGTCCTTCCTGGGGGAGTGTGAGGCTTTTTGTGTTAATAAAGATTAGCACAACATGAAATGAGACCTTATGTACACACTTGAACAGCAATCTGAATTTGCCTTCTGGTCAATTTGTACAGTAGAAAACATGTAAAAAGGTCACATATCTGAGAGTAAAAGTGCGAAGACTAAGCACTGCTCCTCTAAAGTGGCGCTCAGGAGCTGTTTATTAGACACACAGAAAGAGACTGAGTTTGAAATATGATGCTGGCCCACTGCCAGCAAAGAGACAGGATTCCAGCACAGAGGAAGGAGGGTGAGGGGTGACAATTTTAGAGACAGGAAAAGATATGAGGATGAGACAGAGTAGTGGATTTGCTTATTGTTTACGACAGCGTATTCTCGCCCTAGGCTCTGTATGCCCAAGGGATGCACAATGATATCAGGACACTATTGACATGTAATTTGTGTTTTGTTCTAAAAAAAAAAACAACAAAATACGTTGGTTTAGTGCTTCCATGTGACCAGTTATTCAAACTGGTATTTGTCGTTTATACAAGCAGAGCATTTGGTAATGTTGGGCTACTGTGCAAAAATGTATTTTGTACATTTTACTGCGTTTATAACCTACAAATTTCCAAATGTGTATATTAGCATCAGCACTAGATATCTGCACTGAACTGAAATTACGATATTGATGCGTACCTGGTGGGGACCATAGCATATGTTATTGTCATCATCCTGTCAAATAAGGTGCAAAGCTATTTTATATTCAGCCAACGTTTAAAAGCTTCATGGTCAAACATTCCGTTCACATATACCAACAAGTACATGTTCAGATTTTTTTTTTTGGTATCTGCTGTAGACAGGGTTTTGTCCTGCTCATAGGAATGTGTATGTGCAGTATGTTTTGGGAAAGAGAAGAACTCTGCTGGCTGTGATCATCAGGAGCTGCTCTGATCGGGTCTGAGGCTGTAGCCTGTAGTACAGCAGAGTTAAGAACATGGCGCTGTGACGCCTGCCTCCCTGCTGCTGTTTGATTGGAGCGGTTTCTGAGTTTCTTAGCCAATCGCAGGGGTTGATTCCATAGATTGGACACTGCATGTGCACATATGTTTGTGTTTTAAGGTCGGTGGGGGTGGTGTTTTTATGGCTTTGCTGTGCAGTGAAGAGCAAAGGTTCCTGGGAGAAAAAAACCAGCATGGAAAAAAAATCACAGAACAATTTGCATGCCTCTTCCCCCTTCCTCTCCTCTCTCCTTTGCCTCAGGTGCAGTCTGATAAACAGTAGGTTGAAATGGAAAGCCATTCGTTTGTCCTGTAAAACAGCAACCGCTACAGCTTCAGAATTTCTTGTATCAAAAGAGAAAAGAAAAGAAAAAAACTCACCTTGAGCCCCTGCCCCCACACTCTCTTGTGTGTTCGCACAGGCACATACATGTCTCCCCTTTCAGTCTCCCTCCTGCCTTCTTTCTTCTTTCTTTTTCTTTTTTGTGGTAGCAAAGCAGCCATTTTAGTTCCAGGTCCTCTGTCTTTTGACATTCTCTCTCTCTTCCGTCCATAGTAACTCGAGACACAAGATAGTCTCTTATCAGAGGGCGAATGGTAACGAAACATGACTCAGAAAGCATGTTGACTGAAAGGGTGTTGTCACACGGAGGGCAAACATATTTCCTGAAGATCTTATAGAGGTCAGGGTGCTGTGAATGAAACTTCATGTAAAAATCTGTTGTGGAGAAAATCTGTGCCTATGGGACTAATCTGTGGGACTATTTTGAGGGAAGAATGTTCAGTTTAAGGTTTTGAGTTGCATGTATCATCGTAGGATGATTATTTTTTACATGATGTGCTGCTTTTTTTTTTTTTTTTTAGTTTTCATTGGTTAATAGTGTGGAATGTCTAAGTTAAGTACACTTGTAACTTGTCAGTCTTTGGTCCAGCCACTTATCTGCTGACTTATTTGGGCAAAACTTTTAAATTGGCTCTTGGTGATAACTTGGTCATGCAGTAGTGAGGACCAGATTTGTGAACAGACTAGCCCCTTCAGCTCATTCTTCCAGTTTTGGGGACTGGTATACTCAGGATGGCTGGTTATACAGGCCAGTCTCAGAAATGTGATCTTCCTTTTTGTCTTGTCAGGAAATGGAAATATTACACATAATTGCCTTTGGCAAAATGGCTGTCCAGACAGCACGAAGCATATTTTTGTTTGAGCAAGTCACTGAAGTGGAAAGACTGATGTCATCGTTTGCTCTTAGGTGACTGTTCTGGGTTATGGCCAAACAAGCTTTGTGTAGTTTTGTAAAGTTGCGGATTGCATTGAGAGGATTACATATGTTTTATGACCACAGTCATTGTGAAACACACAGGCTACCACTGTCCTGTTTATCATTTTTTGCAAAGCATTTTTATGAAACCCCAGCGAGGAGTGTGTGTACTGTCTGCAAATACTGGATGGTAGTAAAAAAATGCATTTATGTTTGTCCTGTAATGATGAAGTTTATACTCTGTCTAGCAGTAGTTTACCACAGTTTGGTTTGACTTTAGTTTTGGTTTGTTTAGTAATAGTTTTGCACCTTCATCCTGTTTTGGATTTTAAGTTTATGGGGATTTTAAGGTTCTAAACAAATGTAATTTCACTATACCGTGATATGAACAGAGACTGTCCAATTTTAATTAAACTGTGATCTACCTAAGCATACATAGAACAATTCTGACTATTGTTGCAAACCTTTGCACCTTTGAAATAAGTGCTTTTTGTCGACAAAGAGAAAGCATGTAATTAACCTCAACGTGTGTAAATGTACGATTTTTATACCAGGTTTTTATGTTTGTGTTATCCTTTTTTTGTGAAATGTTCGCTGAATGTAAAGCTGGAGTCATAAGATTTTGATGTTAAAGCAACAAAATGCTTCTCTTTGACCAGTAAAGGCATGAGGAATAGTAGCAGAAGAGGAGGACTGAGAGGGGGAGTGAGAGTAAGTACCAGTTAGGACGACAGTGGAATGGAAGGGGAGAGCTTTACCCCCCGCTTATTGCTAAGAAAGATGATGTCATCTGTGCATGCACGCATGTCAGTTGAGATATTGGAGCTAGGCATAGTTCTGTTTCAGTTCTGGAACAGTGTTTTTTTTTTTGTTTTTTTTTGTTTTTTTTCTTAGTGTGGCGTGGTGCTTTGTTTCAGAATGACTAATCAAAATGGAATGCAATGTACTGACCCCTGTTTTTTTGTGATTTGTGATACATTATTCTATGTAAATGATCCTCATCAGGGAGCCACACAGGCTCTGTGTACTAGAAACAAAGGTGAGTACTCTGTTTGTGACAGTTGTGGTGATACAGTTTATATTTTGGAGGTTTTTGGAGGTTCTTCATGAAATCAGTGGAGAGAAATTGTTGACTTCTGTGTGGGAGAAAGGGTGGATGACCTGGGTTTTTTGGTTTTTTATTTTATTTCATTTTTTTAGTACATAACCTCCACTAATGTTACAAAATGGCATTCATTTCCTGGTCTTACAAGCCAGGAAGGGAAATAAGCAGCAAATACAACGTGTTCAGTTTATTGTTTTTGTAATATAACCAAAACATTCATATTCGCCTGTATACACTTTATTACATACCTAGTATCTACCTTCTCAGTCTGGTTTTTTTTTTTCCGGTACACTTGCTATTCTGTATTTCCAATATGTCGATTTGTGATGTCTCATCTTTGACCACCTCAGTACACACATTTGACAACGTTTGACAACCCTGATTGACAAACGTTAGGATACAGCTGGGTTGTCAAGGTGAGCGCTTAGTTGTATTTCAGTTATAGTGGTTAGTAGGGTCGTGAAAAGTAGTGTACAGTAAAGTGGCCTCTTAATCACATGTGAACAGAACACACTGTGAACAATATGAAATACTCTCTCTGCATTTAACCCATCAATGTGGATACGAAGCATTTTGAAACAGTACAATGCATAGTAGAATCTCTACTATTCAAGTCAGACACTCTCCTGCTTGCTCTTTTAACACGAGGCTTCTGTACTGCACTGTTGTTTAGGCGTTTTTGCGAGACCTACTAAGTAGCAGTACAGTTTGTTATTTGTAAATCGTCCTCATAAATGTTTATCTTTGTATTCTTGGACTATGCGAAGTGATTGTTAGAAACAACTAACTAGCCACCTAGTAATGACTTTGGCGTGTACTTTTTTTGTATTTGTTTCAGCAGCTCTGTGCTCATTAAAATAAAATAAATTATTTATTAAATGTTTCTCTCAGGCCTCTCTGTCTGCACTGCTTATGTGAACATGATTGATAAGTGTAAGAAGCTTTTGAACAACTGCACTACCTCACTAGGATTCCTTCTTAGTGTAAAATGATGTCCTTTACATAATGATTTGTCTTTGTTAAACAGTTGCTGAAGATAAATGATTATTTGGATATGTTCAGTTGTGTAGGGGGGTTGCCCTCAAATTTTGGTTCCAAAATAATATTCAATGTCATATTTCAAAATTTTGAAGTTGAAAGCATTGCAACAATAGCAGCTAGCCATTAATTGCTGCCCAGCCCCTGTCCCCAATGTCCACAAAGCTGTCATTCAGCTACCACCAAAAATACAGTTTTAATGTGTGAAACTGCCATATAGGTGCAATTTATACTTTACAGTTATAAACTGTAGTCTGTCTGTAGCTCTTTTTCATTTTTTGCCCACTTTCTTTTATTATCTAATGGTTGAATGTTCAGGATTACCACTGAGTATTACTGGGTTGTAGATGATTCTCACAGCAGTAACACTGACAAGGCAGTGGTCTGTGTGGGTGGATCAGACACAGCTGGAGTCACTGCTGGACTGAGAATAGTCCACCAACCAAAAATATCCAGAAAACAGGGTCCTGTGGCTAGGAAAAGACCACTGATGACAGTCAGTGAACACAGTGTTAAAAAAAAAAAAATCCAAACATGGTAGGTGCAATATGCAAGGTAGGTAGGTACCCATATATATATCCACATATATGAAATAGAATAATCCTTATTGTCACTGTTGCAGGAACAATGAAAAACATAGCATAGTAAATAAAAAAATAAATAGGGAACTTTAAATGTAAAATGTAAACAATACACAGAGAAAGAAAAAAAAGCCTATGGCTGTGCCTGTGATATCTGGATATTTAGATTTGGCTGATATTTCAGACCAATCTTTGACTACGTGTTCTCCAGCAATAACTGTTATATTTCTATGTAATACAAATGCAGGTAGATTCAGTCTGAATTTCTGCTTTTGTATTTATTTGTTTGCTTTAGTATCACCCCTGTTGTATATGGGTATTTTGTTTGCTTTAGTATCACCCCTGTTGTATATGGGTATCTGCCAACAATTCTGATAGCAATATTTCCACTAACATGAATCTAAGGGCTTTTTCAACCTGGGCTTGAGGCACAATATATGGCAGCCATGTGGAACAGAGGTCATTCACATGTATCAGGCTTAAAAAGACAGTAAAAGTTCTAGGTGATACCATGTTGAGAGCAAAAGGGATCGTCGCAATTGTTTTACTGTTACCATTAATTTAGTTTTAGTGATGGGTTATCATGCCTATTAAGTAGAACTCTTATTTAGCTTAGTTTATCATTCTCCTCTTTCTGTTTTCCTTTCTTCACACTCTCCTAGCTCTTTATTCCACCAGACCGGGCAACGTTGAAACACTGATTGGGGGAATGTAACAGTTATGGTCTGAAGGACAGAGAAGAGATTTGCTCTGCTTGTTTTCTTGTTCATTATCATGGCCTTTGTTTTCCTGAATGTGTGTGTGTGTGTGTGTGTGTGTGTGTGTGTTCGCTCTGAGAGACAAAAGGAGCGTAATTTGAGCTCAGTGTTGAGGAGAGATGGACAGGGAGTGTGGTGAAAGAGTTGAACAGTTGACAGTGAACAAGAGGAACTAAGATTGGATTGAAAAGTTTGCTTCTTACTAAATTTAGATTTCATTTCTCCCATGGTCCAATGATCTGGGCACCTCAGAAAGGAGTTTGTAGGACTCTGCAGTAGTGTTTTGTTAGTTTCTGTAGTTTTGTATTAATGAAGTATTGCAGAATCATAGTCATCACCCACACAATCACATTGTTTCCTTTTTGAACAGGGAAGTTCAGTGGACTGCCTGTGCTCTGTTTGTGTCGTTTTTATGATCATTTTGATTGTCTTTCTCAGGCACTTTCTCTATCCTGGAGACCTTTGTTCTTTCCCTGATTTGCACAATAGTGTTTTTCTTGTTTGTAATTGGTGCTAGAATGTTACCATAAACAGGTGTGTTCATGGAACAGATTTCACAGAAATTCAGTTATCTAAACTTTGTTTCCTGGGGTTGTTAATCTCTTGACATTGTGTAGATGGACACACAGGTCTTTCAAAAGTTTTCAGTGTAGTTGTATATGGGTTGTTTCATTGAACTATGGAGAGGGGAAAAGGCGAGTCTTACCTAACTTCATATTTTTGAGGAAGTTGAATGATAAAGAATGAATGGCCTGCATGTTGTCTGACTTTACATAGCTTAGCGGTTTTGGGGAACTTTCTGTCTGTTCTTTCTTGGTCTCCTAGGTTAGTCAGTGTTAGTGGTCAGCGTGACAGGTTTGTAGTGGTGGTGCACCAAAATATTTATTTTTTTGGCTAGAACTGAAAACAAAATTTACATAAAATAAACTTACTTAAATAATTAGTCTGTGGGCTGCAATATGTGCTGTGAAATCCAGTGTCCTTGATAACAGAATAGTTGGTCATCTAAGGCAGTGATTTGGGTTTTTTTGTCACATTATACCTTGTTGTTTGGTCATTTATCATTTAAAAACTGCAAATCCAGATGTTATCTATGTGCTAGCTGGACCATATCTGCTCTTGTTAGTAATGTCCTTGATAGTGATGTACACCCTATTGATACTGAACAGAAAAGTGTCTTGTCTAATGTGAAGTAGTTACTCTTCAGTGTTTATCTGCTCCTGCTCAGACTTTCTGAATATTACCAGCATAGGCGAGCAAATGAAACACACAGCGTTTCAATAGTTTCTCATTTTCAGGATCATTCAGATTATTTGTTAAGTGGATTTTTATACTTTTATGTAGACTTATTTAATCTTATTTTCTGACCTATTTCAGAGCTCTAATGTGTGGTAAGTTTCAGTTTGACAGAGAATGTCTCTCACAGTAATGACGCAGTCTAAACAATGCTCATGCAGCGAGCTGCATGATCTTCACAACCAAATATGATCAAATATTCATACACAAATGTCTATCAAATGTTTAGGTATATGGTCCTCCATCATAACATTGTTAGTTGAAATGCTTTAAACTCACAAATCAACATAGTGATTCACCAGTCTTACTTTTTCTCCAAGATAGATTCTGAAGTGAAGCTCTTTGAATGCGGATCCAACACCAGTGTACTTTTTTTAATTAATTAATTTATTTATTTATTTATTTTTATTTACTTTTTATTCCTTCAGTTTAAAATCAGTGTATCTTACTGTGTGGAAATACTTCGTATGTCTCTTCGATTTGTAACATAACAAGTGGTTGTAACTGTTCTTCACTTTTTAGCCATGAGAGAGAAAAAAATGAGTTAATACATAAGCTTCGAAAAGAAAGTATTGTATGACTAAGTGAGCTGCTGTATAATGCGCTGTTACACATTTATTACCACTGTGATTGAGAAACAGTATCATATGTGGATCAGTCAAATATAGTGGATACCAGCTTCAGTGTGTCTGTGTATCACTTCAAATGAACCCGCTGTATTAGTTGTCATTAGCAATTTAAAGCTTAATTAGCACACTGCTTAGGTCAACAAGGAGAAGAATGTCACGTTCATTCTCACCACTGAGACTTGAATTTTTTCAGTAGATCTCAGCTGTGCTCTGTGCCAGCAATGGCCTAGCTAGGTGAGGTGCTTTGGCATGTAACTGGTTCAGGTCAACACATCATATCAAATTAAATGACAGAGGTTCGATTTGTGGAAGTTTTAAATACCAACATAAGATGTCCCAGCAAATGCTAAAAACAGCTTGGGAAATGTCTTAGCCGACTAGCCAAGAGAAGATTTCTTGAAACCACATACCTCTATCTGTAGGAAAGCCCACCGCAGGGTGTGTGTTTATTGTTATTATTATTATTATTATTATTATTATTATTATTATTATTATTAAGAATAATTAAGAATACAGTGTTCCCCATGATGTCACAATTCAGAGTTCTTGTGAATGTTCTCGTGTTTTTCTGTTTTGTTCTTCTTAAAGCCCTGTATTTTTATTACTGTAAATTAAATTATTACTGTATTTAACCTGCTTATACCAAAAAACGCCCGGCGTAGACTGCAGTTCAGTGAAAACTTTACAGTATGGATATGGGGTTACCTTTACATTTTCTTTAAGGGTATTAAGCTGACTTTAAAATGAAATTAAGGTGTTTTGGGAGCATATTTGTGGGTATATTCAAGTTTTACACTATAAAAATAGGCATTTTAGGCATTTTTTTACAACATCACAAATTCGCGGATGCTCTTGGAAGGTAATGGTGGTCTGTAATTATTATAATAAACATATAGAGATGTAAAGCTTTTTTATTATAATAATAAATATAATAATTATTATATATTAATATTGTGAATATTTATATCATAATTCTAATCATTATTATTAAAAGATAAGATAATAATAGTAATAATAATAATAGTAATAATAATAATAATAAACTTACAGCGATATATGTTTAAGTCTTCACATGTCTTCAGAAATCACAAAAGCATCCATTTGACCCGACATTGTGCAGTAAGAGGGTGAACCCTGCATTGGCGGTGTTTGTTCCTTTCCTGTCTACAACGACGTGTCAGGAGGATTTTTAATTGAACAAGAATGTCAACGCTTAGTTTTAACAAAGTATGGTGATCCATGTTTTTAATGCAGAAGTATCCACAAAGACGACACACATGTAAACACTTTTGACCGAACAATTACTGCCCCCACGAAACTACACACTGGGCTGCAGGCTGGCGTTAAACAGCATCAGACGAACACCAATGTAACGCCTCACTGAAGTCAGTCAAGCGCAACAAAACGCAACAAAAACATGTATGGCGTTCAGAGCACGTTCATTTATCCAAAATTTGAATGTCTGTGTGGATGAGGCCATACTCTGGCAGGACAGTGTAACCTGAGATTCTCAGTTGTCATTATTGCGAATGGCTGGCTCTCAACTCCATGCACTTCAAACATGATTCAAAAATCGTACCTGAAGTGCAGTAACTTGATTATCCTGGCATAAACATGATGCGTCACGTTTCCTCACTTTACTGAACTGCAAACTTGTACACAAACAAAAGAGGATAGTGACCTCAGTTGATGTATTGAAAAGGATTTAAAGAAAAAAAACCCCCAAAACCTAAGCACATGGTTATATTGTGGACCAGCATAGCAAATCGGCACTATTGCATTTCAGTTTACCTGCCTTAGCTTTGTAGCTGAGGCATACTGTCAGTTCAGAGTAATTTATATAATTAATAAAAAATGTAACTCAAAAGAAATGCTTTTCCTCTTTGTTTCTTTTGCCTTTAAAGTCTGTTTGTGAAGTTTATTGGGAAGTGACAGGAAAAGAGGCCTAGGAAAAGAAAATCTACTTTTTTTTGCATGCCGAACAAGTGCAGCATCAGTTTATTGGTTAAAATGTCAGGTCCGCCCTTTAATTGCATATAAATGTAAGACTAGCCCTGATCCGTGACTGTTATGGCAACTTAGTAAAGTGGCATTTCTTGGTGTATTGGAAGATTAAAGCAGAAGTTATGCTGCCATTATCTTGAGCACACTGGTAAGATGGTGTTAGGGCTGGCAGCTCACTTCCAGAGTCCTTGTCCGCAGTAACTATGGGCCGTTAGCAACCGTATCTATGGGGACATGTTCTAGAACGCCATGCATGTGGGTGCTAAGATGCTTCCTGATAGGAGGTGAAAAATGTCTGCAGATTTGTCTCTGTAGAGCTTTTAAAGTAAAAAAAAAAAAAAAGTTATGCTGGTATTCAAATTGCTGTAACTAGCTATGGTTCATTAATTGTTCCTGTAGTTTCTAAGTCAGCCTAAGATAATACAGTGATCATAACAGATACTTCTTTTTTTTTGTTGTCTCTTCTGTGTTGTGGCCTGGTCCTTTTTATCAGTCATTGACAGATGTGCTGCAAAAGAAGAATATGTGACTGTCATTTACAGGAAAGCATACTTAGGGGCTTTTAGTGTTGAGGTTCATAGGATACGAAAGATCGAGAAATGGCATTTTATTATAGCCAGATATTTTTGCAAATTTAACTAAGTGATCAAATTGGTTGATGGAGCCAAATTTTGACAAGCTGACAACCAGTGCTGCATTAGTAAACAACAGTCAGTCAACAGTCAACTGCTTTATTATATTTTAAACCTGCCCATTGCTCCTCTGAAGTACTGATCTATGGATATTTCTCCATGGGTCTGACATGCTCCCCTTCTGACAGTGTACACTTTGATCAGAATTTGCTTTTTTTTTTTTTTTTGGTTTTTTTTTTGTTTTTTTTTTTTTTTTTAGTTCAGTAGTGATTGGTTCTCCACCCCAGAGCACTTACTCATGCTCCTTCTGCTGCTAGTGTTATTAATTAACCTACTGGAAGGGCTTGTATCCCTTTCAGGCCTCTAGTCGTTGGATGATAAAGGTTGCGTCCTCTCATTTTAAACCGTAGTGTTGTTAAATCAAAGTTCTGTGATTTGTTTCTCTCTATTTTGTTTTATAAACATTATGTAGTTGAATGATTAGTTGTTTTAAAGTTGGGCCAGTAAACCGTTATGAAGATCTGCTTAATTCAGCACAGTTTATTCTAACTGTCCTCATTAGCATATTGGCTAGACCCTCTGCATTAACTCATTTTCAGTCTGACTGAAAATGGTTTGTGTTGCTTGTGTCTGTTAAAATATAAATAAATTTAACTAGCTTTGAAAGCTAGCAGTGTACAATAGGGTGAAGAAGCAGGTTGTCATTTTAAAGGGAACAGGTGGAGAAGTTTGCAGTTCATTTGCTATTGATTTGTTATGTGACGGCAGGAAGAGACTCAACTGTGAAGTTCCAGGAAGCAGGACTTGGCAAGTGAGTAATAGTTTTGCAGTGAGGTCATCCCTGGGAAGTATGTGCTGTTGTTTGCAAAGACAAAACATGCTTTATGTACAGAAGATATAAAATCTGCAGCATATCTGTAGAAATCCGTTCTGTTTCAATGAATGGCAGGAATTTTGTTTGTGAATATCGTCCTTTATGAACTGTAATTAAAACGCAGCTTTCCATGAGCAGCTGTGTGCCTCCTGACAGTTTTTTGGAATTCCCCTTGGTGATGGATGACAGAGACACTTTACATTTGTGTTAACTATGTTCAGCAGAAACTGGCGGTGAATGACAGGATATATCATAAGGACAGCAAGTATTATAAATCACTAAAACAAAAAAAACAAACAAACAAAAAAAAAACCTGTTGCTCACTGCTTACTCACATGAAGGCACTTGCCTTGCTCTATTTGTCAAGGGCTTATTTTTATTTTTGCTCAGAATTACAGATAAGACTCAAATGTAATAGAATTTTCTCTCTCTCTCTCTCATATATTCTTTCTCTAGGTCTCCTGATGTGCGTGAGGTGCTGTGAGTGGCATTGCGGCACCCCGCCTCTGGAGTGGTCCGTCGCTGCCATCCGGACCTCGTGATCCCCTCTTCCCTCCTTCCCCCTCCTCTCCCCCTCCATCCCTATCCCCCCTCCCTCCCCCTTTCCCCCCCTCCCTTGCGGCGCTGTGCTTGAAGTCATGAGCATAGCAATCGCACTGGGAGTCACCACACCTGAGACACCGTACACAGACATGGCCGCTGGATCAGAGTGAGTTTTGCAAATGTGTACCTACTCTGGGTGTTGAGGTGTGCCTGAGAGTGCTCACATGCATGCGTACAGGCAGAAAGCCAAGTTTGAGGCATAAAATTTCAGCCAGACTGCAAACTGTATGTCAGCTTGTTGAGGACAGGGTTAGGTGTTGAGGCTGATGACCTGGTTCTGTGTAAAAAATGTTCTGTATACTTACTCTATATTTAAATGTGGTTTTACTAGATAATAGTTTCCCTCTTAAAAGTGAGAACAGGTCCAGGACATGAGAGGGAGAGACTTGATGTTTAGAAAAATGTAATCATGGATATTGTGGCCTGAATTTTAGCCAGTGTTTTACAATGTTGTGTTGCTAAGCCAAGCTTAAATGGCTGTGAAGGAGGAATCTCCTGGCATTTGTAGGAGCTCAAAATAGCAGGTTTAGCACATTTAGCACAGGTTTAATCATTAAACTGTTTGTGCCAGGCCCATATATAATTAACTTGGCTAATTGCCAGTAACCAAAAATGGTAGCGCAAACTTGGCAGGGAATCAGTTAAAGGGCCAATTTCATGGAAAACTTCATTTTTGTCCTGTAAACGGTAAATGTAAACAGTGGAAGTGGCCTTACGCCATCGTGCTCTTCTGCAGACATTTAACCTGCATTAAATATTAGCTTTCCAGTAAGTGAAATTCCATTGACCCATATGTTCACATATCTGAGAGAAAGTCAATAGTAGCTAATGGAAAAGTAATCAAATTATCCTTGTTACTGTTTCATTTTAATTGGACATTGCACAACACTGTTTTGGTTTGGTCAGTGTTCTGTAAGTACATTTATGATGCAGCCATGAAATTGAATTTCTCCCATGCCTTTAGTACAACTGAGTACAGATAATTTCAGCTTGCAGTGTTTCACTGAGAAAGAGAAGAGTTCCTGTTTGGTAGGCGTTGGAGGTTACATAAGAACTATGACCATTCCTTCATCTCAAGTGTTTGTACATTTTTAGAGTAGTACTGCCATCTAGTGACTGGTTCTGCAAAGGTTCTAGGGTAAGAAGAGGGGCAAATTGTAGATTTCCCAGTTAAATTGCTAGCTTGTGCATAGCTTTTCTCTGATCAGTCGTTCAGAGTTGATGTTCTGTGTTTTGTTTCTTGTTAGCTACATAAAGTCACACGGTCTCTCTTTGTCTCCATCTCAGTCCCGAGTCAGTGGAAGCGAGCCCTGCAGTGAATGAGAAGACATATTCTAACCACAGTTGTGGCAGCGCACAGAACCATGGCTACCGGGGTCTACCCTATGCTGTGAGTATCGCTTTACTTCCATTGCATGCAGTTTTAATGGAAATCTTGCACATACTTGTTGTACTGCAAGGTACTGCATTAGTCACTTGGCTATTGTTGGATAATATGAATACCTCAGATTAAAATTCTCTTACACCAAACATTTTACAGTCATGTTCAAATCTCACACTGTAATTACTGAAACCTGCATGATTTTTGAATGCCACGTTTTATTTTCATTCCCGCCTCCCCCCCCCACCACCTTTTTTGTGTCTCTATCTTGTCCTCTCTCTTCTTTCTCTCTCTCATGCCTGAACACCATTGTTTGAAGATGCAACAGTCTTCCGTTGTGTGTTGTCAGGATCATAACTATGGAGCGCCGCCCCCTCCCACCCCTCCCGCCTCCCCGCTCTCTCAGACCATCATCCCCCGTCTGGAGCTCAACGGCACCCTGGGCCGCCCCCGGGCCCGTTTCCATGCCAATGACCCTGACAACTCAGCTGACAGTGAGAGCTCATCAGAGGAGGAAGAGGGCGCCGTGCCGGCTGGCTGGTGCCAATGCCGCTTCACGCCGGACAGCTACCTCATTAAATGCGAGAACTGCAGGTGAGGAGAGAGTGCTGAACTGGCCCATATTTGTCTTTCAGCAAACTGCTGGGTGTCCTCTTTTCTTTAAGAGCCAGTGTTACCAAGACCCAAGTTACTATTGTCATTTCGCTGTAAACTTGATTACATGTTCGCATACCAGTTTGCATGTATGTGCAATTTACAGATTCAAACCTACAATGTTTTTATGGCAAAAGTGTATGAATGTTTTTGCATTCCACAAAGTAAGACCATTCCTAGCAGAGATAATTCACATAGTAATAATTGTCCCATTTTCTGCTTACAAAAATAAATTGAAAGTGTGTAATCCACAGTTTTGAAAGACATTCTCTGCGTATTTCAGTGAGGTACTTGTAATAAATGACTCATGTAAATTTGGACCATGGTTTTATTATCACTACCAAAGTGCCTGCAGGTCAGTTTTTACTTCTGAGTGCTGTGTAGCGTATGCGTTGCCTGATGTGTATTTCCCCAATACCAGATGCACTCTGCAACTATGATTGGTCTGCTTGGTAGTAATACATTTCCAGCTAGACAGACTCACCATCTCTAATGATGTCATCTCTCTTTTTTGGTAAAAGTAACTGTTGATCAACAGTTATTAACTCCAACATTATCTTCTCAGTTTCTACTGTTTGAAGAAACTCAACACTGTGGCATGGAATCCCTACGGCCAGTTAGTGTTTTTGAATTTCTTTGTGCCTCGAACAAAAGTGACAGAAGCTGAGAGATTTATGTTGGTGCTAATAAATGTTGAAGGGTATTTTTATTAAAATTATTGCAATGGAGTAAAAGATTGTCTTATTTTGTGGGGGGGGGGCATCCCTTACTATTTTTATTTATTTTATTTTTTTTTTTACACAAACTTGAACATGTTTTGTTAATCTAGCTTATGTAGTTAACTTTATTTACTATTCTGTGTTACATAAATATGATTTAAATGTTACCATTTCGCCGTACTGTGCTGTGTTGCTCAGTACCATTTTGTAGTGCACCTGCAGTACTTATGGTCTGTCTCTCACTGGTGTAATGTGTACAGAGGTCTGGACAGGAGGAAAGGGCTGGACGGGCAGCGTAGGAAAGCAGATAATGTGTCGGGTATGAGAGAATGCACGCACACTAAGTCAAAAGTATAGCCTTGTTGGTTTGTGTGTACGCCCTTTTCAATGGTCTGCTCACTGTACATGTTGACAGTAGGAGAGAGCAGCGCTACAGAAAGTGGAGATGAAGTTTCTCCTGCCACAGTGTCATACACGGCCACTCAGCACACACCCACCAGCATCACCCTCACCGTCAACCGAGTCAAACGCAGCAAAGCCAAGAAAAGGAAGAAGAGCACAGAGAAAACACGAGCCACCCCTAAAGCAAAGAAGGTCAAGGTACACACTGCAAGTTCATACTCTTGTGTGATGTGAGGTAGACAACATACATAAGTATTCACATCAGTATTTTCAGCCAAATGGCAAATGCTACACAATATTTATTATACTGGCCTTTTTTTTTTTCAGGCCTTTAGAGAAGGATCCAGAAAATCCTTAAGAATGAAGGTAAGAGCTGAGCAGAGAGTAGGCTAAGGTAATATGGGGAATACTTTGACATTTTCACATTACCCCAATTTTTTTTGAGGTTTGTTTGAGTTGGAGCAGGCACAAGGGAGCCACATTTTAAACAAAACAAAAAGCCATGAATACAATGATGTTAATTTAACATTACACACAGTATACTGCATTTCATTTAAACACTCTCCTAGTAATTAAACAAGCAGTTCTTCAGTATTCTTTTAGGTGCTGTTGATCATCTAGTTCATGGTCAGAAATACATTTTGTGATATAGTGTGATTTTGTTTATGATGTATTGTGATGTAGTCATATGACCCGCCCCTAGCAGATGGTACTGTAATTGGGTTAATTAGAGACATATTCTAAATTAGGCATTGTCCTTACTTGGAGGTTCTACCATAAAGGCTGTTACATTTTACAGAATTGCTGTTTTCTATCCCTTAAAACCTAACACTTAATAGCATTGCCAGAATCTCCAAACAACGCCCATCCTCCCTCTTTTCCTTAGAACTCCACGAGTGAGGCAAGTGTGTTGGATGAAAACACAGCTGAAGGCTGGGAGACACGGATCCGCCAGTGGACGGACCAGTATGAGGAGGCCCTGGCTAACCAGTACAGTGCTGATGTTCAAACGCTTCTCCAGCTCCACCACTCTGCCAGTAAGAACTCGCCAAGCCCACCTACACTCACCATGGACACCATCAACCGCACAGAGCTGGCCTGCAACAATACGGTGCTCAGCTCTCAGATGCAGGTACAGTGCTGCTTATGTTTGAAGTGTTAGATACACTACATCTCTTGTTAAGGCCTTGACTTTAACTTGAAGAAATATGACCAACAAAATAACGTGTATTTGTTTAGTTGCAGTTGGGCCGTGTAACGCGGGTACAGAAACACCGAAAAATCCTTCGAGCAGCACGTGACTTGGAGCCTGATACACTCATAATAGAATACAGGGGCAAAGTCATGCTTAAGCAGCAGTTTGAGGTCAACGGACACTTCTTTAAAAAGTGAGTGTACTCATTTGTTGATTTCAGTAATGTGTCTTTATATTGGCATGTAATGTTTAGGAATATACTGAGGAGTGGTAAAAAAAACAGCTGCTTCAGAAGTGAGTTGTTGGCCTTCTGCTCACACTGGCAATGGCCTTTTCAAGCCTTTTAATGATCACGTGTGCTTCTACTTTTCAGGCCGTACCCATTTGTCCTGTTCTATTCTAAATTTAATGAAGTGGAAATGTGTGTGGATGCTCGGACATTTGGTAACGATGCACGGTTTATCAGGAGGTCCTGCACGCCCAACGCTGAGGTCAGTAGAGGAACAACCAGTAAGACGAATTAACTAATACAGATAGAATTGCATCTAATAGTGTTTAAATAGGTCACTAGTTTTATTTTCAGCATACAATAGGGTGTATGTAAGAAGTGTCTGCTTCAGCTTCTCACTGTTTTGTTTCTCACACATTTGTCAACACAGGTACGGCATATGATTGCAGAGGGGATGATTCATCTGTGTATCTATGCTGTAACTCAAATCTCTAAAGATTCAGAGGTTACAATAGGCTTTGACTACGAGTTCAACAGCTGGTCAGTTTTAAATCCATACCTATTTCTGGTATTGTTATGCTTGTCTAAGTAAATGTGTGTTGACTGTTTTGTCATTTTTCTGTGCAGTAACTATAAGGTGGACTGTGCATGTCATAAAGGCAATCAGAACTGCCCGGTGCAGAAACATAACCAGAGTCCATCAGAGTCTATGCTGCCTCCACCACAGCACCCACTGCCTACCCTGCCAGGGGCAGAAACTCGCAGAAGACGAGCCAGACGAAGAGAGTTAGAAGGGAGTGCAGTGATTGGGGGAGTGTCTGATGATAGCAACCATCTCCTGGATGAGACACAGGGAGCTAGTGACACAGAGGTGTGTGTGTTGAGGGGGTGGGGTAAAACTCAGGTGCTTTGTGAAACATCCAGGTTAATGTTGGTCTGATATCTACAGTATTGTTTGTGTGTAGGTGCCTTACTTAAATGTTTGTGCTAGAATTCAGGAGCTGTGTTTGTGTGTGAAATATGGGAACTAAGCTTTGCCACTCTCCAGTCACAAAGTTTGAAAAAAAGAGAACTTGGTGCATAAGAAGACAACTTCAGGTTACTAAGAAAAGGCACTTAATAGTCATCAGAAAGTCATGATTAACTCTTTCTTTTTGTGGTAGTGATGATCATCATAATGATAATGTCTTCATCACTGTAATGATGTTCTGGCTTCACAGGAGAGTATGATAGATGGCATAAAGCAGGAGGAGGGACAAGACGAGGTGGATGAAACTGGAGCCCTCATATCTAGTAGACGAGTAAGGAATGATACACACTTAATTTATCCTCTCCCTATTTGCTGTTGTTTGTGCGTCACTTATGTTTTGATGTTATCTTTGTTCTTTCTTGCAGTCACGAGAGGACCGGAAAGCTGAGGCCATCATGCATGTTTTTGAGAATTTGGAAAGAAGGAGAAAGCGTGCTTCACAGGGTGTGGAACGAGGCGGACCTGACGACCTCAAGAATGAAGGGGTGGAGTCTGAGGAGGGTGGGACTTCCTCTCCTGTTGTGGCCAACCCTAGTTTAAATGCCGGATTTACAGGAGGAGTTAGCACACGCCGGACATCTTTCACTCCTGTGAGTCATTGGAGTTTGTCATTTACAGGCCAAAATACAAATGCAGCGGCAGTTAATATACTTCGCCATAGTGGCCAGTTAACTCAGATTAGAGACTCAGTCTAGGAGTGCATTTATAATGACAATCCAAACGTGGGAAACATGGCATGAATCTGATTTGTCAGAAGCTCACCTTGATTATTCCCAGAGCTGTTTATTATCCAGAATCCCTTGACTTCCCCTTAGAGCAGGTTTGACATTTAACAAATGTTGTCTTGGAGATGTAGCCTGGTAAAAAATTATCCACTGGTGAAATTGAAAATCCAGAAATAAATTGAACCAAGCTTAAAATTGGTTAAGGGAAAAAATTCTGTTTCGTGAGACTAAAGGAAATTGTTCAGTGAATTGTGAAACCTCAAACTTAACCATTATTTGATTGGATTGTTTTGATATGGTTCAGATTTTTTTTTATTCACTAAATGAATTAGCTAGAAAAACTGTTTACATGGTAGTGGAATAAAGACATGCATTTTAGGATTGTTATCTTGAGCTTATGTATTGTATAAATATTTACTTCGATTTTTGTATTATTTTTCTCATCTCAGCTGGACCTAACATCAGCATCAGTGGAATCAGAAAAGGTCCCGCAGGTGCCTCTGGCCACCCCTAAACCCCCCCCTGCTCGCTCCTCTAAACCGCGGCCAAAGAGCCGCATCTCACGTTACCGCTCAGGCTCTGCCCAGCGGGCACGGAGGCAGCGGCAGGCTTTGCTTGCTCAGCAAGCAGCTGAGGCCGGAGCAGCTGGAAATGAGGAGGGCAGTGGTCTAGCTGGCCTTGGGGATCAGGGGTTCTGTGAAGGGGCTTTGGGGCCTGGGCTGCTGCAGGATGCAGAAGGTTATGGAACAGTTTCTACAGCAGTGGGTAGCAAGGCCAGTGTGAGATACCCCAAAACCAAAAAGGTGAGATCTCATTTCAGTAACCAAGTGTCTTGCCAAATAATTAAGCATGAGGGTGAATCTATTGTGGAGATAGAAAAAAGAAAGGGTTCCACAAAAATCAACAGATCCACAAAGTCCAGACAGTGAAGATATCAAATCAGTGATTGAAACAAATCATTGATTTGATATCTTCACTGTCTGTACTTTCTGCACACACAGATTATTCTTTAAATATTTAGAGAAAGGTTTTAGATGGCCGTCACTGTCCTCAGTGTTTATATTATTCAGTTCTTATTATTCAACATTAAGCATACTTTTGAATATGGGCTACTTAGACTATTCCTATTCCCCATTTTAGCAGTATTGAACATATTTGAGTCATGTGAAAATGTGATAGAGTGGCATAATATTTAGGGCTATGTTTTGCCATGCAATTAACATCTACCTCTACTGCTCTTAGTACCTGGTCACAGAGTGGCTAAACGATAAGGCCCCGGAGCGTACAGAGGAGCCTGTGGAACGGCCACTGCGTATCACAACTGACCCCACTGTGTTGGCCACAACACTGAACATGCTGCCAGGCCTCTCACACTCACCCCTCATCTGCACCACCCCCAAACACTACATCCGCTTTGGCTCACCCTTCAACCCCGAGAGACGTCGTCGGCCACTTACCGTCGACCCTGCTTACGGCTCCTGCAAGAAGGTGGGCAAGATAGGACGTGGCCCTTTTAGCAGCGTTGACCTTTTTTTTTTAGCATTTTTGAGCGAACATTTCCTAAACGTCATGTACCTTAAATTTAAGTGATCTGAAATATTAAAATTAACTTTTAATATTGGAACTGCATAATTTTGATCTCAAAAGGTGTAGTGATAGTTTTTTTTAGTCAGATTCAGCATGCTTACTGCTTTTTCCTCTCAATCTGAGTAGAGGTGGATAAAGCAGGCGCAAGATGAAAGCATGTCATCTGTGTCAATGGAAGATGGAACTGAGTCCAACTCTTCACACCAAAGTAACAGCAGCAGTACGGCCTCCCTTGCCTCCAGACCTGGTAAAATATGAATAACTCTCACAAATTATGTTTTTTATACAAATACACAAGATATTTTGTTATTCAGTAGTGCCTGTCCTTTGTCTCACTCCACTTTTCTTTTCTCAGAACTGACAGCTCCCTTTAAAAAGAGGAAGTCGAAGTATGCGCCAGAGACAGTGGCCCCACCCTCTGACCTATTGCTGCGACCTTTGTCCCCTATCACTCCGCCTCTACCCTCTGAACCTTCCGTGAGCTCGCTGCACCCACTCCTATCTTCCTGCTCGCTGTATTTAGGAGCCGAGGAGGAGCGGCAAAACGGTGCCACGTTCCCATATTCCCCGCTTCCATCCCTCCCTGCCAGTCGCTGCAACACGCCTCTGCAGTTTGAGGTGAACACATTGACTTAAGTTCAGTTAAACAAGCTGTTAAACACTCTCCCTTTCCATCTCACTGTTGGAAGCATCTCTGTTCCATTATGGTCTGAAGTTTACCTGCATTAATACCTTTGTATTGCTCTGAAACTTATGAGCTGCTTCAGCTTGCTGGCATTCCAATAGCATGTGTATTTCTGCTGTACTTAGAAACTGTTAACAAGTAGTAGTGGAGCTGAATACCTACTCTTTTCCACAGAATATCTCATCTCCAGAGGCATCCCCTGTACACAGACCAGAGTCTCTTTCTCCAGAGGTAAGACATGTATTGTCGTAGGTGTATGCAAAAGTTTAGGCACACCTTGTCAAATCAGAATCAGAAACTTTATTTATCCCGGAGGAAATTGTTTATGTGAATGATAATGACAAAATAATACATTTTGTGATTTTTGTCCAAAGGAGTGAGTACAACATCTGGACTGAGCAACTTATCTACACTTCTATGCAGCAATCCTGCTTGTTTGCTTAATTTGATATACTGAAACTCTACTAGTGTTATCTTTTTAATAGTATCAGAGGTTATGACTTATTAAGCCTTAATCCAGATCAGTTGTTGACACATCCAAAGCATAAGAAATGATTTGGCCCTTCAAAACACCCAGGATGTTGTACTTGCTCATCAGCCATGAGTTGATTTAAGCAGCTGGATAAGAATATGAAACAAAAGTAAGAAAATATTATAAAATCTCAACCTGCTTGTAAATGTCACGTTCCAAAATGTCATTAAGTAATAGGAGTTAGGTAGAATCATTAAAGATTTGAAATAATTAGTAGGAGTCAATGAATAGAAAGAGGATATGAGGTGTGTTCAGAATGATGAACGGAGCTGTGAAATGACTGAGAAAGTGGTGTTACAAGGAATAAAATTAACAAAATACTTGGATTTCAGAACTTATCAAATCTCATCATCTTATAGAATTATTGGGCATAGCTGCAAAAATTTCAGTTAATGCAGATAATACATATGTTTCTCTCTTCTTTACAACATTGTCTAGCCCTGTTTGCGGCAAGACTTTGATGCCCCACGGATCGCCACGTTCCCTGATCTTTCCATGACCTCTAGCCTTGGCAGTCCTGCACCTGTGTCTGATGATTTCTCCCTGGCTGTCCCAGATACTCTGAGTGGGTCTGGAGGTGGGAACAGCATCACGCCAGCCCCCGTAACCAATGCCAGTGATGCTTCCTTGGGTTCACGCTCAAACGAGGCTCAGACTCGAGAGCAAGTCTTTAGGACAGAGTTTAATCTTATCTACACCTGCTCACCCCTCAATGCCAATCTGACCACTGGCCCTGTGACTGACCGGCGCCACTCCCAATCAGAGGGCAGCTTCTCTCCTGCCGAGTCCTACTTCAGCACTGTCAGTGGCCAGGCTCTGCAGGCAGAGACAGGCTCTGGTTCTCTCTCGCCCTTTCCAGAGCCTCACTTCGGGGGCAGCTACCCAGACAGTGGTACACCACCTCATGCAAGCAATCCACCACAGAAGAAGAAGGCAAGTACACCCACCTCCAGAGGTCACCCTGTATGTAATATTTGATATGTGAACTTCTGTTTTTAAAGGAATAGTAAAATTGACACAGATTTCCCTTTAGTTTTATAGATGAAGAGGAAATCAGTCAGCCAAGGAGTATTTGCTGTCTGAAGTTTGATATTTTAGTTTTACACTGGGTGGGTGAAATAACCAAAGATAATGACAGCTTATGACTGATGTAAAACTAAAAAAAGAAACTTTAGACTCAGCACCTGCACTGGTTGATAAACTTCGATGGGATTTGGAGGAAATTTGTGTACATTTGATGACTTTTTTTAGTCTGTGAATCTGCAATTACTGACATATTGTTTAGCCAGAAATCTAATTTGTGGATTTCACCCTCAGCCTCAAAGCTATGAGAAATCAGTTAACAAAGACATGATTTGTGGTTTTCTGCTTTTCTTTTGTCACACAGTGAATCATTTAACAAGTGATAGAAGCCAGTGTAAAACTTCTGGAAAATGTTAGTTTGATATTTTATTGAACAGAATTAGTTAGGAATGACTGATGTTAACACATCTATTTATGTAAACACCGTTGCTTATGTGTGGAAAGGTCTGCTTATGTGTGGAAAGGTCAAAGCTATGCCTCTTGCTCCAGTAAGCTATAAAGCCTGCAGGCTTAACTGGACTCCCTCTCAACAGAGGGTTTCCCTGTTAAGTGAAGAGAGAGGTTATTTACAATGAAAGCTGCTTGTTCTTTGCTAATGGTGCATGATTCATAGTACAAAGAACAGACATTATAGCATTATTCCATCATTTAAAAAAAAAAAACGACACCAATTGGATTCCACAGTGAAAATGTGTCAGGTAGCTCTATGGAACTGCTTAATATCTATTGAATGATCCAACAGCATTGAACAGCTTTGATTGGGTGTTAGAGAGTATAGAAGTGATTGTAGGCTTTTAGTTAAGCTGAATTGGTGAACATTCTAATACAGAAATTAAAAAGAACAAAATTATGCTGTCGGTAATGTAGTCCCTAAGTACAGTCAGAGCAGATTTTTTTGCTTGAGTGTGGCATTCCTCATGTGTACTTCATCGTTTAAGTAATGTCCTTTTCTCTTTGTGAAAGAAGCCAAAAGAGAGGCAAAAACTCCTACACCATGGTTTGTTCTCTGCCCTCTTTTCTCCTCCTGTTCCCTCATACCTCATGCATTCCAAACAATTTCCCCTGGTTTTTTGCCAAGTCTTCTCTTTTCCACTTTTTTTCAAGGCAGAGGGCCATGGGGAGTGGCGTTAGTCAGCTGTCAGGCTTGCCTGGTTACCAGGCACTAACTGTAAGGGGCGAATTCAAGCCAGGGCAGAATATGGTGAATATTACATACATGGCCTCCATCTAGAAGTGTGCATGTGGATATTGTTTTGCATTAGCATACAGTGCGCCTCTCTCCCCTGTACTGCCCTAAATCCCCTTAACATGCATAAAACCATTGCGTATTGTTTATTTATTTATTTATTTTTTACAGACATATACAACGTGTGCATCATTCGTGTGTTGAAAATTGTCATTTGCTGTTAGTACCTTTTGACATGGCATTTATAAGGGTTCCATGTTTATAAAGGTTAATTTAAATTATCCTAATCAAATGTTCTGAAACATGTGATTGCTGATATTGTGTGAATGTGTGTATGGGCAAAAAAAAGGTTTCATATTGTGACATGCAGCATCTCCTAACCATGGTTCAAGTTAATAATAAATGAATAATTTAATTATTGCTTGTAAACAGATGGTCATTGTATTTTTTTTGCTTAAACCGAAGCGTCGCTGGTTACCTCTGCATGCCATACCATGTCATTCTCACTGAACCAATGGATGGTGACCTGTTACATCCTGGATATTGTGTTTTAATGTATTGTTGTGCATGTGGTTATGTGTGTGAGTGTGCCATGCAACTGTATGATGCCAGTATTGATGCATGTCTAAATTTTTCATACATTTTATTTCCCCTCTCTCTCTAGGTCTCTTTACTGGAGTACAGAAAGAGGAAGCAAGGGGCACGGGATCATGACCCTGGAGGAACTATGGGTACCCCCACCCGCCCTGGGTCACTCTGCCCTAGTGCAGAGTCCCCGGGTGGGCCACGCTCTCTGCTGCAGCCCATTGCCTCACCACACAGCTCCTTCTCCTCTCCAGCCCACCAGGCCTTCCCACAGATTGAGGAGGTCAGTCCCCCAGACCTCAGCTCCAACTTGGGGAACCACTCACAAAGCTCCGGGCCCCGTGCACCAGAGTCCAGCCAGTGGTGAGAAGAGAATACATGCACGCACACACACACACACGTGCGCACACACAGTCAAAGAAGAATGTACACATGCACTCTAAACAGATTTTTCTGTCATAATTTCAGGATGGTGCCAACATCTGTAGAGAGGCTAAGAGAGGGGCAGGGAGTTTTGGAGCGAGTTCTGAGAGGCAATCTGAAGATGGAGCGAGTGCTTAAAAGGTCAGAAGGTGGAGCAAGTGAGCAGGGTAACAGTCGAGACAAGGATACAGGTACAGAATTTTGTTTCTGTCATATGATCATTGAGGGCTTACAGTCTGGAATGTAGTTACTTTAAGTAAAATGGTGAATGTGTGTTTGCTTTTAAAGATGGAGGGGAAGGTGATAGATATGATCTTCAGTGTTCTTTGGCTTCCCCCGTGAGGAGCCCTCAGAGGTACAGCCCGTCTGTCCACCCACACCAGGTAAAACTAATGAGTAAGCATGCATTAGACACAGGTGATGCAGTGTTTTTATTTTTTATGTTTAGTGTAAGGTACTGATTCTCGAACCTCGTCCTGGAATACCCCTGGTCGGTATGTTTTGGTTTACCTGTTCTAATGCCCCTGATCCATTTAATCAGCTAATTAACAAGCACTTCTTAGAAGTGGAAGAGGGTGTGTTAGAGCCTCTGAGAGTTGAAAATTTTCATCTTTCCCTTTGTGTTAGTATGGAGCGAAAAAAAGGAAAAAGAAAAAAAAGTTTACGGTGGGATTTACATTGGTACAGCAGAGGAAAGAGTGTTCCAAGGCCAGGAATAAGAACCACTGGTTAGGGGGTTTTGTTTAGTAATGACTGTAAAATAGATTTTCATTACTCTCGCATTTGAGGTTGACGCTTGATCTTCGTATATTTGTAGGTGCCACCTCATCTATCGGAATCCCATCAGCACCTGGAAAGCCCTGTCTACCACCAGCAGAGCTCCTCCTCCCCTTTCCGTCCCTCTCATAACGCCTCCTCTTCACCCTCCTCTTCGTCAGTAGTTCAGGGCTACCACCAGTCAAGGCTGGGCACGCCGACTGCTCTACCCCAGGATGCACTCTCCTCATCAGCGCCTCCTTCTTCAGTGGACTCCAGACAGACGGGGACCTCTCTGCACCACCACAGTGGCGGTGGAGGAGGTGCGATAGACATGACACACCTCTATTCTGGCAGCCATCTTAAAGCCAGCCTTTTGAACAGCACTCTGTCAGGGTCTCTCAGCATGTCCTCTAGAGGCCAGGGGCACCCCAAAACAGACAGCAGCGCTGCCCTTTGCAGCCAACCTTCATATGGATCCAGACTAGCCCAGCCAGCTACATTGCGAAGCCTAAAGCCAGGCAGCCCTGGGCAGGCAGTGCTGCAGGCTAGTTCCAGGCTTCTCTCAGCTTCTGGAGCGCAGCACTACCCACAGCGACATTTACAACAGCCCCCGATGCAGGGATCAGGGGTACGGACACAGTCTGGGACCTAATAGGACCTTAAGTATGTTTGTGTGAGTATGTGAGATGAGACTATTTTGTGTGTGTGTGTGTGTGTGTGTGTGTGTGTGTGTGTGTGTGTGTGTGTGTGTGTGTGTGTGTGTGTGTGTGTGGGTTTGTCACTTTCCTCACCTCCGAACCTGTGGAAGAACTCTGGGTCAGGGGAGGGGACTTGATGTACAGACGTATGGACTCTTGTAATGATCATTTCCTTTGTTACTTTCAGCTTTCCTTTTTTTCTTTTTTTTCACCAAAAAATGCATTTCTGCATTCTACATGTAGTCTAATGTGGACTTCATTATAATCTTGGAATCAGTGGAAATTAAATAATACCTAGATGTTTGGGAGGAAAGAATCAAGATTTAAATCATATGTAATTTTAAATTTACCCATGTGCTTGAGATGTACAGACTTAATGTACAAAGTAGATGGTAAATTGAATCTGACATCTGTCCATAAACAAAAACAATCCATGCTGGAGCCAGTCTGGGTTTTGTTAGATCCGTTAGAGCATTCGGTGCTTCTCAATTTGATCTTTCATCAAGGTCAGATCAGTCACTGACAACAGAATTTTTCTTCAAGCAAATCATTTGGTAGTTTCATCTGTAATGGCTTTGTAGGTAAAATCCATTTACTTAGCCCCTCTTCATCTTAATCATTCCATTCCGTTCGTCAGTCAAGTTGTCAATCACTAGTTTTCTAGAAGACACAAAAGGGTCAGGATTGACCCTCAGCAGTTCTCTTTTTAAGTCTCATTAAATCAATCTTCTGGTTTTGTTTTGTTTTTGTTGGTGGTTTCTCCACATCTGTAGACTCACTCTGTAATACTTGACAACCACAGATCTTATGGTGCTGCAGTTAGATCAGTTTTTTTGTTTGTTTTTGGTTTTTCTTTTTTTTTAAATTGATTTTAGGGTTGTTTGAAACCCAGTGTCGTGTTTTCTTCTATCCACCTGTTCTGAGATACAGTTGTCATATGGGACTGGTTTTATTTTCATTTTTTTTAAATGGGGTTCTAGTAATTGTTGCAAAAACTTTGGTGACTAGGAATGCACAGACTGTTTTGAGAAGTAAGCTGCAGAAATATTGTTTTTACTCCGTTCTAGGATTTGTTCCCTTAACAGTTTTTGAATCCTGCAGGATTTTTTTTTTTTTCATATTGTTGAGAATTTATTTTTCTCTCCCTTTGACCAATCTTTGCATTCCGTATGCCACTCAAGGGAGGAGAGGAGCTGTGGCTGAATGGTTTGATTAGGGAAAAAAAAGACAGACAAAAATCGAAAAGATAGCTGCTGGGGTCTCATACTAAGTATTTTTAATGCAAAGTGCTGCTTTCAGAAGTGTCTGTTTTCTGACAGAATGCTGTACTTTTGTCTGTCGTCTGATATTCGTCTCACACAGCGAGGTCAGTTGTGCCATGATGACCACTGGAGTGGCACTGAATATCACACGAAATGAAATGGATGTCTCTGTTGCATCTTGGGAACTGTAGTATTTGTTTTGATAGTCTGTTGGGTGGACTGGAGACAGACGAAATCTGCAGTTTCTCATAAAAGGGGTTGTTGTTCCTTGATTATTTTTCCTCCCTTGGCCAAAGGACCTTGCAGAGATCATTTTATCTTCTTCTGGGACACATTTTGACCTTTGACCTTTTCTGTCAGAGTTCCCTATCCCCACTTATGAAAAGACACAAGGGTACTCACTGATTAACATGAATGTTTGTCTTTCACAGAAGACTTCAGAAGAAAAGAAAAACAAAGACTATATGACCCAAAATTTACCAGCACCTTAATTACAGAGGAAAAATGTTAACAACCAAGAAAACATTTATGTATGATCATGTGTACTTGCATAAAAATGTGTTATATACTGTTCCAAGAAAAATATAGTACACTAAATTTGCCGCATGATATTTCCTTTTTGGGTTGGTGTTAAAGGTTGGAAGTTCAATCCTGGAATATGGATGTAAACTCTTCTCTTCCAGGTCTCAGAAAAAACTGGACACTTTTAAAGGAAACCTTTAAATTCCATTGTTTTCTTGTATTTTATTTTCACACAAAGTCATAGTTTGGACCCCTCTCCTTCCTCCAAAAGACAGAAAACAGAAGAGATGTAATGCATTTTGATAATAAAATACTCATGACAATGTATTTTGAAAATGGCCTTAGTTTTAATGGAAGATGTAAAGGCTGTGGCAAATACAGTCAGGGCCATTTGGGGCCATCAAAGCTACATTGATAAATGAATGCACTGACATTAAAAGAAGCTACATGCAAGCTTAAAGAATTTGCCAGTAAGTAAAAAATATCTGAATGATCACTCTTTTCACTCAATCAGTACTGAGGTGGTCACATTTGTTGTATTTTTGTTGTGTGGATCTCACCTGTAGCACAAGATGTGACAATGTGACAAAAGAAATGCCAGATATGGTGATGGTCAGCTCTAAAGTGACTGAAGAACAGCTGGTATAAGGAGAATACAAATGCATTTTTGGCATTGTTTGAGGACAGGCGTCACCAGATCCAGCTGTAGGCGCGGCAGTCCACTGCTGGATTGTCTCGATACACCACGCGGTAGCCACACGTTGTGGGTACACGCTTGCACTTGTTTGGCCAGGAGGTTGGCTTTGTGGGCCTAGCAACGGTAAAACACAGGATGAGGAAAAGTGGGATGTTCAAAGTGACAAAAACAGTCTCCAACACTACAGAAAATAGAATCACACATCTTATTTTCTCTTTATCCCGAATGTAGTTATAGCGGGTCCTCGAGTTACAACAGATTTCTTCCTTTGACAGTGGTGCAACCCGAATTTTGGTGAAAGTTCAAATACACCCTAGCCTAATCACATACACATCCTAACAAAATTGTAAAATCATAACACAACTAAGCCACAGGAAAAGGAAAGCTCCATCACTCATACGCCGCGTTACTGCATATTCTTCCGCCGCGCACAACCAAACTAGTTCGCCCATGTAGTCCGTAAGTACGAGCCTAAAGGTGCGAGTCGTGTGGGAGTGAGCGTATGTCGAGACTGTTGTAACTCGAGGACCCTCTGTACTTGGAGCCTGCTTTAGTTTTGAATGAGGCCTCTATCAGCTAATGGAGGCCCATAGCCACTAACTGAAGTAAAACTGGGCACCAACATCTTTTGTCCTTAATTTTTTAGTGCACCATCACTGTAAAAGTAAATACAATGATTAGTGCTCGTTATGCTGTTACTTACAGAAAGCAGACATAGCCGTCTTTGTGGCAGTAACACTTGTCACACCCTCTGAAGAAAGTCTGGCCAGCTTCAAACACCTTGTCCTTATGAGTACACAAGCCTGGGTGGACATTAAAGATAAAATGGGTGTTGTGAGATGTGTTAAGACTGTCAGCTCGACCACCAGAGGGTGCTGCTGCCTCAGCTGAAAGTGTGGGCCTTAAGAAGCTCTGCATTAACATGCGATGGAGCTGCTGTGCTTAGTGTGCTGCAATGAGCCACACACTTCACTCATTCTTCAATAGGAAGTTTTTCTCTTTTGGTTTATCCTGATGTTTCTCATGTGGAATTACCTCTGAATATCAGGTTGATGTTTTGAGCAGGATGATTCAAGTGTGTTCCCTTAAGCTGTTTGAAGTGAAAATCAGATCTTACCCTTAGTTTATCACTCTTCTGTGGTGCCCCACTACTTCTGTGGTGCCCCACTACTTCTGTGGTGCCCCACTACTGGAGCTAATGTAGGTAAAATGTAATGGCAGCATACACCCTGCCAATTAGCATCATACTAACTGCATGCCTAAATCTTCTCACACGCACCTCAGGTCACATCAAGCTGTCGACAGATTTTAGATAGAACTGCTAACTGGTTCCTGGGCTTGGATGACATGACAATGTCTAAAAATAGATGGACGCACATTGCACGGCTACAAATATTAAAAGTTATTTGTCTTGAAGGCTAAACATTGTACAGACTTTGGACCAAGCAGGAGATGATATAAGCCCTATGGATAATATTGCATTAGCTGCTGTACATGAGCTTTGATGACCTGAAAGCTCCATCACCCTCGTAACTCCAGTCCAAAATGAATGGGGGGGGGGGGTCATTCAATTTACTTCTTCACTGAGCTGTGTTGTGCTGTGCTGTGCTGTGTTACCTGTGTGTCGGTACATGGCGGCCTGTGTGCCTCTGGAGGTCCACGTGAGGCTGAGGTCCAAGCACACAATCCACAGCAGCACTTTTATCATGACCAGACTCTTCTTCATGCCGGTCCTGGAGAGGTCAGGCTTAGATCACCACCACTGAATCGGTTAAATAACCGTGTCTTCTCTAAAATGCTCCAAGCTGCTTGAAAGTGCAGGAAGGTCTCTGAGGTGGCTGAGCAGGTCTGCAGCGCATGACTGGTGTCGGGGCAGCAATGTGGAAGAGCCAGAAGCTGAAGGGCAGGACAGCTTTCTCCTCTGTTAGCAGCTCCTGAGTGCTGGACAGGTCCGTGCAGGCAAGTCTTTCTTCTTTCTCCTTTCTTTACATCTCTGCTTCAGATGGTTTTTATAAGCTCAGCAACAGCTGCACAGAGAGAGAGAGCAATAGAAGATGCCAGGGGAAAATCCATCCCATTTCCTTTGCGCCTTCCGTCTTGTTTGTTTTTCCAGCTTTTTCCTCCCGATCCCTCTTCTGTCTTTCTTTCTGAGCGGCCCTTTGATCTCCTTCGTCCTGGCCTGGGTCTGGCCCCAATAAAACGTTCCATTAAATATTTGGATGCTATCCTCCATAAGACAGATGAATGTGGCCCTGGAATCTCAGGTGGTGGAATGGAACGCTGTGGTCATTCTGGAGTCGTCCGTAATGTTGTGTGGCGGTCTTCAGGTTGTGTGATGTAAGTTCAGGTGTTTGGGTCAATTTACACTGACTTGCCACTTCAAAGCCTGCCCTGTTTACCAAGGGCAGGCCCAGCTTGGAGGTCTGTCACGTCTTGGAGAGAGTGATGAAAGGATGAGAGACTGATGGGCCTTATTTCTCAACCAAACTGGCCATCTTTTCTCGCTTTGTGGGAACATTCTGTGGCAACAATGTTGGACTGAGCTCGTGCCTCTATTCCTCATGCACACAACACTCTCAGTCCAAGAGAACAAAGCCCGGAGCAGCAGCCAGTTGCGTAAGCTGAGATTTATACCTGTTAATGTGAGCAGACTCATTTAGAGAGTGCTAGAGGCCCTCTGAGCCAGTCCCAGTGCTGTTCGCTCACAACCCGCAGTAACAAAGTCCCACAAAACAGTGCATATTCAGGTACCCAGTGGTCAAACTGTAAAATAAATGGTGCATTCAGGACGAAGGGGTACCATTTTCTCGATATCTCTTGCCTAAAACTGTGATTGAATTCCATCCTTGGCCTTTTTAATATCATTACTATATCAACTTCAGCTACAACAACACAGTGAATCCGTGTGTGCTTTTGCTCTTTGCTGAGTATAATTTAAGCAGCTTAGCTGGTATCATAATGTAATGACATTATTCTAAAGGGAATGATATAGGGGAACAGTAATTTTGCAAGGGAGATAGAATTTATTTAGAAGCGCCACCTTGTAGCCCCCTCAAGTATACTCTAGTTATGCAAACGCATGGACGCCCCTGGTGAAATTACATGATTAATTTTTTTCCCATGTGAAAATATGTCTGTATTATCGTCAGAGAACACACCTCTGCACATTTTAATGCACTTAATGCACATATTTATGTATATATATATATTTACGTGTGTATGTGTGTGTATGTATATATATATTTATGGGAGCGCAAACGAGAAAATACAGAATGGATGTGTCTGAACTGCAAATAGCACCACATCTCAAAACATAGTACTTATCAATTATTAAACAAAATACTCAGAGCCACATTACATTTAGCCAAAACCAGAACATGGTAAGACAGCAGTGCAGAGAACGGTGGCTTCTAAGGCAGCAGATCAGCTTGGTGAAGACAGTATAATTAACAGGACAGTCCAGTTTATGGTTAACCCATACCTATTCAAACTTTGTGTATATGAGTTAAATAACAACAAGATGCTCACAGCTTCTTCACTGTTCAGAGTTCAGATCTGTAGGCAGCAGGTGTAGCTGCGCTGCTGGAGTCTGTGAAGCACAACAGAGAGTAGAGAGTAAAACCACTCTGTGTAGTATAAGGAGCTCAGTTTCAGACACGTCTCTTCCACAGTGTCCTAGATAAGGTGTGGTCTGGATGGGTGTGCACTGGTCAGCATGTCGTGTTCTTGAGACAGAAAATAAACATCTCAGGCACCAGACCACAGCAGCAGAGAGCACATGAAAAGGTTGGCAGCTCTGTGTGAGTGAGACTGAACTGATCATGTCTGCTCTTAGCGACATTTTTACTGTGTTGTGCTTTCAAAGCTTCACTCTACAAGTGCCGTACCAACGCAAAAAATGCTGCATGTTTATTGGGAATACCAGGATATACTACAATGGTCTATTTATAGCAATTCCTTGATAATTATCTCCCAAATTGGCCAAAATAAACAGTGCTCTGGAAGTCAGTTTTATTTTATGGTACATCACTCTCTGTCATAATGGAATCATCTACTGCTCTGGAATCATTGTTCTATCTACAATTTCTTAATGTTTACAGTTGGCTTTAATTAAATGAAATCTGTGTTTGTAGTGTGGTAGTATCTTAAAATATTTTTTACATGCCACCTTTACACAATTGACTTTATAAATGTAGTTCAACTGAATAGGAAATCTGCATTTGAAAATCACAGTCCAGAAATCCACAGGCATAATTACACAAACTGTTGGTCAGTATCTGCCTTATTATTTAGGGAGCACATGTACAGTGTTTTGGTTCCTCCGATTATACTGAGAAGCACACCCTGAGCATCTCTCTCTCTCTCTCTCTCTCTCTCTCTCTTTCTCCTCTCTCTCTCTCTCTCTCTCTCTCTCTCTCTCCTCCCCCCTCCCCCATT
>JBBIGA010000106.1:19154198-19176946 GCA_037576975.1 Alestes dentex | reverse complement strand
TTTATATATATATATATTTATATATATAGTCTTAATGGATAAACGGTAAAGGTATAACAATACTAGATTACACTACTTTTTTTTTTTTTAACAAACTAAATAATATCAGTACTGAGTCAATACTGAGCCTATATAGTTGCATGGGAAGAATTAATTGAGAGGAATTCCTTGCATGTTTTTGGCATTAAGGTACGTCCAGCATGGTCAGCACAGTGTACTTTTGAAGGACCCCAGAAAAAAGAAGGAAAAAAGAAGATCTTCTACACTTCTGTCTAAATTATCCATTTCACATTTCCTTTCACCCTCTAAAGGTGAATGGATGGTTAGATGCATGGAGGTATTATGGATGCATGCAGTCCTCATGCGCGACTGGCTTATGGATGGCCACCAATGGTCCTCAATGACTTCAGCACCCAAAACACAATTCCCCATGCGCAGAAAATAAATCTTACAGGGTCCACAGTCTCACATCTACAGCCTGCACCAATGAATGAGTGATCCCTTCATTCTCCGTCACACACCCATGCTTCACACTTTTATGCTATTGTGTTTACTTTTCCTTATTCTTATATCAGTGATATGTGTCATCCACAGTGCGCTACATTCTTTTTTCTTTTTTTTTTTTTTTAAGGATTCCTAAATATTCTTGGCTTGGATGTACAGTTCTAGGGAAAAAAATACTTTAACTTTTAAGGAATACTAATACTAATAATTGAGGTCAATTATAAAACCTGCTCTTAAAAACATGTCACTGAAATGTTCTTCAGGGCAGAGGTAACTAGCCACGAAGTTGCAGATCAGTATGGGTACATCCATTATATTATTCCATTATATAATTTTTAAATATATCTGCATGTATCATGTTTCTAATTGCCTCATGGGTGCATGTTGGTCACTATGTGTTGCTGAAAAAAAAATACAGCATGGAAGATCTTTGGTAGATCTGTCCGAAGGAGCTACATGTTCAGAAGAGAATCAACAGGAAAATGCAGTCAGTACAGCACACTCAAAGTTTAGCTTCACGTTTAGCTTCACTTTGTTCTTGCCACCTGACCACAAAGTAAGTGTGTATATGAACTAGGGGCAGTAATGACTGATGATTGGTGAGCCATGATGACTGATTGGTGGGCCTTCATAGACTAATTATTCACCTACTACTATCCTTTTCCATGAAAAACCTTATGGGCTACATTTCAGTCTGGACTGTTAAAAGGGTTAGGAACCTCTGCTTTGAGGAACCAAAAGCAGTATTTCAATGGCATCCCCCCAAAAACCTTTCTGTGCTCATTTTAAGAGTGCATACTACTGCTCTTCATATCATGAGCTGAAATGTGACCTGTAACCTGATAAACCTAGTTCTTCTGTGTTTAAACTCTGTGTAAGACATTCTCTCCCACAGTAGAATACATTGTCTTCCTTTTCCTTTTTTAAGCTGAGTAAAAACTCCTGAGGACAGTATACTGATGTTTAGTGGTTCTCAGATAAAGAAGGTCCCACACTGCAGTTCAGTGTTTTTGCTGCCTTAACATACCTGATCCAACTCCTCAGTCCATCATAACAGTTTTTATGAGCTGTATCAGGTATGATAGAATATAGAAAACACTGAAGTGTGCAGTACAGGGGTCCAAGTTTTAGGCTGAGGGCCACTCATGCCACTGCATAAACCCTCCAAAAAAGAAAAACAACAGCAAAAAAGTACACAAAAGAACTTAAAAGGCATGAAATCAAACATAATCCAAAAACACTATTATGTTCGTTCATATATTAGCAAGGAAACATAGAGTTGCATTTATAAGTCCTTGTGGGTGATAGAGTGTGAGAGAGAGAGAGAGAGAGAGAGAGAGAGAGAGAGAGAGAGAGAGAGAGAAAGAGTGTGGGGCAAAAGGTAAAAGGTGTACAGTGTAGGGATTTCTGAGGCTTTTTGCCATGTCCACAAATGAACCATTGCTTCTGCTCCCGAGGCTTGGTGTACACCTCTCTTTTTTTCTTTACTCTTTCCATTTATCCATATAAATTATATTCCTCTACCTTTCACCCATTTCCCCAGCATCCATCTTCCCCTCCTCTCCAGTGTGGGACTGTCAGCTGTGTGAAGCTGGAGGGGTGGGGCTTCTGATGGATGAAGGGGGCCGAGGGTAAAGCACCATATGGAGGAACTTCACATTTCACTCTTCAGCTTGGTGTCCTTGTTCAAATATATCTCGAGAAGCTGTCCGACCTTAAAGCTGCACAGTGCTGGCCAGACCCGCCCACAGGTTTTTAGTGCAGTATTTGTGTGTGCTGTCTTTTTCGAATGACCCCAGAAGCGATTCCCAGCATCGATGATGGAACATTTTCTTGTGGAGTTAATGGAAAGTCTCTGTACAAGCAAAACTCTACCCAAGGAGTGAGAAAAAGGTATCACACATATGAAGGTTTTTTGGAGGGGGGGGGTGATTTGTGGAGAACTTAGAAAACCAATGAAAATGCAACCTTTTTAATGGCAATATAAACACATGTTGAATATAAACATCTATATAGTGTGAGTGTTGTGTAAGTGCACAGTTAGCCTTGATGATCTCCATTTCTGCTTGAAGACCAAACTAGGGATTGCTGTGACTGGTACTGAGACATCAAAGGCCTTCAAATCACGACGCAGCTGCTGAAACGTACTATGCGTGCGTTTGTCATGCTCTCAGTGAGGAAACTCAGAGCTAAGGGCTGTTTTGGCAATTCTGGACCTCCCTTTAACCACCAAGCTGGCATCAGCCAGACCCTTTTAGGAAAACTGACAGTAAATCTGTCATTTCGTTCTAATCAATCACATGACTGCACAGATGTGACCCAAAAAGCACTGACGCTTCGACGCTTTCCGTCATTTTCCTCCTCATGTAGAACATGATGTTTCCACAGAATGACTGAGATCCTTCCAGATGTAGCTGTGGAATTCATGATGGCCTAAGTGCAGGGTTTGTGACTTTTCTGTAACTAAAAATCCTCATTTTCTTGGGGTCGGTTGTAGCACAGCACACGGAAACATGTTTCAGGTTGACATTAGTTTAGAAGTCAACACTGCGATGAATCTTCACTTGTTTTCCCTCGAAGCCCAACAGGTGCTTCTTGAGATCCTATCACGGCCCATCATGCTCAGCCTTGTCGCGCTGTGTACAGTCTCATTGATGCTCGGCTCATAGGGCCTGGGTGATGGTGAATTACAACCTATCATTGCTCCACATGTCGGGCCTGAGTAAAATGCAGCATGCAGGGCTTTTCCTCGAAACAAAATGGATAAAACAGAGAACAAAAACAAACAACTGAACAAAACAAATACAACAAGGTCGGAACGAGCAAGAATAAATAACATGTCATGGACTTATTGTGACTAGAAGGCTAGAAATGTCTTGTTGCTAGCCATTGTTTGTAGTCAAACATTTCCCCCACTCTTTATCAAAAAAGGCAAAATGAAAAAAAATTAAGGAAAAAGGAAAGAAACGGAATGAAATGAAGCTCTGGGGAAAGGTCCATGCCAAAAGAAAGGTTCCTAAGGTGTTTAATCTTCACGTTTAACGCAGGCTTTCCTCAAGGTGTGGAGCTATAACCTCTGAGAACTTGTAGTTCAGGTTCGATCAAGAGATAAAGATGATAGATTTGATAAATCCACTCCAGGACGTAGAAGGAATATAGTTTGGGTCGATAAATGTGTCATGTCTCTACCCTGTCTCCATAGAAATCTATTATTTACAAATGAACTACTTCTTTTCTCATGTACTAGTCTCTTGTTGCCGACCACATGTACAAAGGAGGGAGTTCAAAATCTTCCAGAAAAAAAGACGATCTTCAAAATTACATCTGTGCTGTACAAAATTTTTCTTTGTTTTTTTTTTTTGTTCATTTTATTTGATTTTTGGCTTTGAGTTTTTCTTCATCTGTGTCTCCAGTAGCACCCAAGCACTTGTACATATGCATGAATTCATTATAACATATTTTCTTAAAGCTAGAAATGATTCCCCTCCCCCCCATTTTAGATAAAATATGTAAATTTGAACATAATACTGCCGCTGCAAGCATAATCATCACCGTAACGTTGTTGTCATAGTAATAATATATAATAATAATGATAATAATAATCATAATAATAATCATAATAATAGTCATAATACTGTGTAAGTTTCATCACTTTCCCAGAGTTGTTGGTTTTTTGTAAAGCTGATTTTTTTTTTTTAGTTTTGATTTTGAATTCTTTTGAACCGTGTGTGTTTGTGTGTGTGTGTGTGTGCGTGTGTGTGTGTGGGTTTAGAATAGTTTCTCTTCTTGAAGTGTGCTCCAGGTCAGTCCTATATTACAAAGAGCTGAGCTAGCAGCTTCCTAACTGAGGTCAGAGACGCAGACCTGAGAGGAGAAGGAGAGACGGATTGGGGTAGGTGAGATAAAGAAGGGACAGAAGAAAGGAGGAGGAGAAGGAGGAGGAGGTGGCGTCTCTTCAGTGGAACCGCTGCACTCCAAAGCGAGGATCCTTTGTGTCACGGATCTCAATCTGTAAAGAGATACAAACAAGAGGGAGAGAGGTAATCAGCAGGTAGGATGTATAACCGTGAACTAATACACCCCGACTGCATCTCAGCAGCCTGATGGATCCACATTCTCCTCTACTTTCAAGGAATAGTCAAAAAAGTCAAATTTACACTATTTTCACTATTAACATTCCCCCCAAATTTTAGTCAACCAAGACGTGATAGGTGGTTGAAGTTTTGCATTGGAGCTTTGAGGCTAATGTAGCGAACATTCTACCCCATCAACCAGCATCATGGAGACTACATCACTCACTTAAGTAATCTCAAAAATGTTTATTTTTGTGGTTTCTGTCACTCTATGACACAGTAAATAAATGTATTACTGTAATCCCGGTATAATTTACAGCAAGGATCAAATAAAAAAGAACTGCAAAAAATATATGAACATATTTTTAGTTCCCAGAAATCATCAGACCTTCATTTTACAGTGTGTCAAACAGTGTCAGAAAGCACATGAACAAGTGAGAAGAAAAATGGGAAAAGGTGATTTTTTGCCAATCCATTCCTCTATAGACTGAGCAGAAACTGAGTGAATGTGGATGTTGGGTAACTTTAGTCTTCCCTTGGTGCTGATCTGGCTCACCCCTCTAAAAACCTTGGTGTGAAACAGAGCATCTTCACTGACAGCCAATCAGCATCAAAGGGGCACTTTTACAACATACAGTCTTTATGCAACAATTCTGACATTGACAGGTTGACCACTGAAGTGGATTCTCCAGTCCAGGCACTCCAGAGAAAAGAGATGCAACAAGGGAGGTAAAGACAAAAGATTGCTGTTTTGGTTTGGGTTTTTGGGACACAACCAGGGTCAGTTCAGAGTTGCAGGGGAGGAGAAGGGCTAGATTTTGATCTAAAAGGACAGCACACATCCTCTTTCCATCTATTTTGCTGACCTGCTTTACTGGTTTGACTTGCCTTCAGAGTGTATGAATTCTTTCTGTTTAAAAAAAAAAGTTTTTCAGTCATTCTCTGCACAGCATATTTCTTACCTTTGGTATCTATGAGACACAAATGTAATACTGTCCATCATATTCACCTCTTTACCCAATAAATTAGTGTGTGTGTGTGTGTGTGTGTGTGTGTGTGTGTGTGTGTGTGTGTGTGTGTTTGTGTGTATGTACGCCCTGGGTTATAGTCATTCTCTCCTAAGAGATATTTATCTGTGCAGAATTTTCCTGTTAGCCAGAAAACCTTTTTCCTAATCTTCATCTACCACATCTGTATTATATTGTTATTATCACAGATAAGAAGAACTAATGACCTGTTAACTTAAAATGTGATTTGAAAATGCAGTGAAATACAGTTATGTTGCAATTCAGGAATGGTGAGACACACATAGAACATTAGAGCAAAGGCTTCTGTTTGCTTTTCAAATTCCCGGGTACAGTGTGTTTGAAGCAAATCTTTGTCCTGATGGAGGAGGATGGGGAGTGGAGGAGATGGAAGAATTTAGTTAAATGGGGGAACTGAGGCAGCTTCTTTACGGGCATGTTCCAGATTTTTGGTTTACATTTACAAATGGGTAAGCATGTTGTCTTTTCATACTATAAGATGTCAATTTATTCATTATGCTAAAATAACCGAAGGTTTTTATAAAGAGGAAAGAATGTAATGGGCCACGACAAAAAAGTGATGGAGACATGTCACCAGCTTCCCCAGCTTAAATTATGCCTATGCACAAAAGAATGCCGAACTGAAACTGTTCTTATGACTTTTTATCCAACTTTGAAAAAATAAATGCTTTCACTTTTCGGCTGTCACGTGGAGTGTGTCCGACTTTGAAACTAGTCCTACCATGAAATAATAAATGTACCCCTTAACTTACTAATATTTTTGACCAAACAATGTATGAAGGTGTTCTACAAAAAATCATGTTTCACATAAAATCAACAACTGCCCATGACCTTCAGTGAGAGGTTTGTTTAGAGGATAGTTCTACAGCGCTAGGTTCTATCCGGTAGCTATCAGTTCTGTTCTATCAGTAGGGTTGCATTTGTCTTATTTGCTAAAATTTGTCTCTATTAATGAGTGTTTATATCATATATAAAGTCAGTGGTTACAACTCATCTTCTTTCCTGTAGCCCCCTTTCATTTCACTACATTTTGTTTTGAGAATATTTAGTTTTCCAGTTTGCTGTTTGCAGCTTGTTCAGTCTTCAATAGGTATCCCATGAACACTGCTGAAGAACTGCTTCAGTGCTATTTTTTACTGATATTAACAGTATTGCTGGCATCAGCAGTGTGTTTTCCTTATAAATGAATCTTTAGTAAAACAACATTGTCATTTAAAAGCTATTGTGTGTGTAAGAGTGATAAAATCAAAGGAACATACAACTCGCAAGTGGATTATTTCAAGAGTCAAACTAGGAAAATGCATTGACAGTGTTAAAACACTTAGAGGCGTTGGCACCACTAATGTATAGGGAAATGCAACAATCATGTGGTCAAGATGTGCCAGGTAGAGATTAAGTAGAAAAATGCTGGAGTTCCTTCAAGCCCAAGTTTGAACAACTGGAGATAAGTAAAGGCACATTCCTATTGTACAGTAGTCTCATTTGACATAAGTAATTTTACCCAAATCCACATTAAACTTCATAACCCTCTGGGCTATCTGTCTTCAGCAGGGTAGTAGTAGTATACCACATAAAGCTGGTCTGCTTGTGTTTTCTTTGTCCATGTCCTTTTTTAAGCATTGGCAACTTGCCGTGCTGCTCAAACCTCCCTCCTTTGAGCATCACAGAGCTGCTCTCACATATTCAAGCTCAGTCCAGCAACCTACTCACACTTGCACTTGCTCTTTGCCTTGCTTGCTCACTCACATTCTGGCTCATTCGTCCGTCCACCCCCCCCCCACCTTGTATTACACACTCATACAGATGCATGGGCCTGGCTCTTCCATCCTGACAGATATGCAATCTCTCTCTTCCTCCCCCTTAAGTGAGTTAGATAAAGTGATATTGAGAGAGAACAATGATCCATCTGAGAAGTGTCATTACTGAATTGCTGTCTACTGCCTTTCCAGGTAAATGCTTTTCAACTCTAACAGACACCACATTTCTCATTACAGCCCTCCTTCCTTACAGTCCAGAGCATCTTACACACACCCTGGGCTACTCACTCTGGCAACACAATCCGCCCCCATCTCAAAGCAATGGCAGGACAAAAAAATCTAATTTACTTGATGTAGTCGATCAGCAAAGACATATGTTTGATGCCCAAAGTTGGCCTTTTTTTAGGTTTGCAATGGAACTCAGAGAAGCTTGTACCCATCATCACACACTTGCATCAAATGCTATTTGAACCACCCCTCACTTAAAGCTTACTACTGTGTTGGTCTGTGCAATGTATTTTTGCAGATAGCAGCATATTACACAGTAATCGGTGCTTGTTTAACAACACCAGTGCTTCCTTAAAAGCAAGTGGTGCAATTTAGTTGTGCAGCTTATTGCTGGTGTAAAGGTTTCCAGTACTCATTAAAAACTAAGGAGAAATATGTAAGCTAAAAACTGCAAGCTAAATGACTGTTTTGCCCAAACAATAAAACTATAACAGGCTGTTTTGCTCACCCATGGCTAAAAACAGCTGCTCCATTACCTGTTAGCCTGGTTACATTAACCTTAGCTCCATTAACTCTAGTGCAAAACTAAAGGAGCAGACTGCAGACATCAAATGTCCTGGCTGAGATAACCATTTTTCTTCTGTGTAAACTGAACTATTGCTACTATTGAACTATTCAAACTATTGCATACAGAGGACAGTGTACAGTATTAAGACCTGTATATCACTTTCCTGCCCTATGATTTCACATTCATTTGATTTCATTACAGGTCACAGGTTCATTGGGATTGTACAGAAGAAAGGCCTTGCCAAAATGTTTTTGCCACCTAACACCCATAATCTCAACTGAATTCAATGAACTAAAGCAGACAACATTGTAGCAATAATGTGCTGGGCATCCCTGCACAGAACCCAACAATCTGAGGGCAGTTTGGTGCCTTTCCAAATTCTGTGCTTTTTGGCTTTTGAGGTGGTCACCTTTGATGATTTTTACAGGATGAATGGACACTATATATGAAACAGACCACCACCTGGAAAGTGCTTAAAATACTGCAGCTGCTATAAATAGAAGTTTTATCAAATGCCATTCTTATTATTTCAAGGCATCTCCAAAGACATGCATGCGTCTCAGTTACTGGACTGAGGCCTGACGGACGTTTACTGTTTGTCTGCCCTGCGAGTTTAATAATAGCAGTAGCACTTTCAGATGACTCATCGAGAAGCGCTGGCCAGTTTAATGAAAACCGGATTACGTGCACACAAATCAATCTGAGAGGGCCATGGGAGTGCAAGCGGACTGCAGTAACACAGAGAGAGATTATACCAGCAATAATCTGCCGTAACACTATTAATGACCTGCTTATGACACCTGTACCTCCACACGATTAGATGTCCCACTTGGCCCAGCCAATACACCGACCCACCAGACGGGGACCAGCTCCAGCTTTCTCTCATTTAAAGATGAAAAAAAAGAGCGAAAGGAAAAGAGAAACATACGGCAGAGCGCTGTGATACCACCTGGCCACCCCTCCCTCTCTGCTCCCCTGCTCTGTGTGTTTATGGAGGCTTTGGGCCAGGTGCCCAGACGCAGTTTCTCTGCTTTGCAGGAGATCGTTATGAGTTGGCTTGAGATGTACAGTCTAAAGATATTAATTACTAGACTCTAGCTAAATGTGGTGGACAGTTCGTCTGTCCTTACCTGGGTTTCATTACTGGAGCATCCCAGCCAACAGCAGAACACTATCATCTTTACTGAGGCGAGTTTTGAAAAATGTTGCCAATATTCTGAAAACGCTCTGTAGCTGAAGAAGTACTCAAGTACTTGTGCTGTTAGCTTAAAAAAAGTGCCTTGGAAAAGCTATCTCTACTAACACAGAATTAGCAACAGCTGCATGAGTCCATAAGTGGACCTATATAATTACTTACTGCTTTTTACTTCCTTATCATATACCACAATGTCACATAAATACTTTATTCCAATGTCATTTTATTGCTATATACATTTACAAAACTTATTCTGATGTTACACAGCAGTGACAAGTCTAGCCAGCATTGAATCTGCCAGCATCAAAAGTTGGTACCAGAAATAGGAAGAACTCTCTGAAATGGCCAGCGGTCACTAGAGACTGTACTTACCTTACCAACACCTTTCCATTCCATGAATTGTGGGGTACTGTAGTCATTTTACAGCAACATTTAACGTACTAGCCCTCACTTCCTTATCCCAAACTGCCAAGTGACATGACTCACATTTCACTGCAAGCTCATTTTGCAATAAACATAGAACCCTGAAAATGCTGGCTAAATAACTACTGTCCTCATAGAGAGCTCTGAAGACATACTGAGGTATGAATTTGAGTGGAATGCTCATCCGTGATGAGGTTGCTGAAAACCTACCTACTGAATGCTATTATCCTACACTACCAAGTCTGCACCTTCTTCTTACTGCCACTCCAATAACAGCCGGCCAATGTTGTGTAATCCCAGCTTCAATATACTTAAGCTAATTACAAATCCTTAATTATATTAAGTTTGGTTGTTGATGGCATATCACGCTAAGTTCATAACAGTAAATCGCTCCCTCTTAGACACAAGGTGAGGGGGAAATTAGGGAGAGGCATATTTGAAGGGAAATCACACATTAGGAGAAACGGCTGAGGGAAAATGAAAGCACCACTGTTTCAGAAGCAACAGACCAGACGAGAACATTCAAATCTTCGGCTAATACAAGCTGCATGCTAGGACCACATGCATATATCTAGAGGAGGCAAATCGATTGATAAATCGATTGATTAGTTTGGTTGTTTGATCTTACACCGTCCAATCGGAGCGTAGAGGCCAGATGCAGTGGAGGCTGGAAAGGAAAAATAACTATTATTACACACCAGTATGAACAATACACGCTAGATGTGACACATGGCATGCATATGCATGGACCCTACGACAAACCAGGGTCCTCCTTCAGTACTTTCATGCCCTCACCAAATTCAGCCCACAACTCATCGTGGGAGAAAGATTCCAGGGGACAGCAAGCAGAACTGTTTTCAGAATGCACTCACCCATGGCTAGATCACCCTCAGTGAGCTTTGCAGTGCATGGTCCGAATGTAACACATACATTTTGTGAATAACTGCTTTGTCTGACTGTAAGCACTGCTTTAAAACCACAGATGCAGTGTATTGCCTTTCTTTTTGTTGTATTTAGCTGTGAAGCCTTCCTAACTAGCAAAGTACTTAAGTTATTTCTGCAGCACTCTGTTTTTAACCCTTTCATTTCCATCCTATTCCATCTAAAAGTCACCAGCAGCGTCATATTGTGTTTTAGTAAGTTCTCATGTAAAACTGCCTTTGCTGCTCAGAGTGTTTTTGAATCGGTGGAAACTACGTAACTTCAGAGTACGAAACTTCTTTTGTGTTCAGATTAATCAGCAGGTAATTTCAACAAGCAAAACCGCTTCAGAAATGTAAAATGTCAGTCTGAACATATCAAATTGAATTGTATGCTTGAAATATTAAGCCTGTTGGCTGATCTGTCTGTCATTTTGGGGTTTGAAAAGGGGTAAACATCTCAGAATGCAGTGATTTCTGGATACATTTTGTTGCAGTTCATCCTTCGCCGGACTCATCTAGTAAACTCAATCTGTGCTAATGTAGTAATAACATCAGGGATTCCCTCAGGCAAAATGGCAGGGCCCGGCCGAGGAGGGTGTGTTTGAAACAGTACTGAAATGGGCGCCTGTTCTGAACTGTCTGTTTTGTTTTCGTTTTTAAAAAGTGGGGAAACGAGTAACGTTCTAGCACGCTGCAATCACTGGACATGTTTTGTTCTGTCTCTGCACACACCAGTGAAGCTTTTAAGCATGCATTTTTCATGCAGTCTGTTGCCTGCTGTTTGTGTCACATTTCTTTTGTTTGTGCTTTTACGTGTTTGTCATCTAGTAATTAAGCTGGAGGGCCCCCCCACCTCCGCACTTGTTTCCCTCCTCTCTGCTTTTACAGACGTGGACGAATGTGCGTGTGCTCCCGCCCACAGGGCTGCTGGGAACGTGTTGCGAATCAACCGAACGTGTTCTCTGACCTGACGTGTGCGCCCTGGCTGAGACATTTGCATTTTCTAAAAGGGAGGGGGAGGGGGGCGCTCGAGGGTCTTCAGCACAGCGCACACCTCTGACTGCGCTGCGTAAAAGCCTCCAGCATTCACTCCAACCACTCCCCAACGTTTGTGCCAGCAGCATTTCTGAAAGGCGTTGTCTGGATTGGCTAATAGGCGCGTATTCGCTTTGACACCAGGTTTCAGGTTCACTCTCAGGTTTAGGAGAGCTAATACAGCAGTAGAGTGTGTAGCGAGGGTGCTAACCCACCTGGACAAAATAAGTGTACACACTGTCAGGATACTACAGCACCACAACACTGACGTTTTGGAGCACAAAACCACCGCACACAGCAAACACACAAGCACGGAAGCCACATCAGCAGGGGAGGGAGAGTGAAAGACTTACCCTGGATACTGCAAAGTCTGTAAAGACAGAATAGAAGGTGTTGTTTAGTTTGGGCTGTGTTTGGCACGAGAGCTGTGCATTAAATTGTAGGGGTGTGAAGCTCTGACCTCTAAACGATCCAGTCTGATTACAGTGCTACAGGAGATGACTCAGTGCATCTCAGATTTTACCACAATTCAGTTGTTATCTAAATGTGACTGAAGAAACTATTCACACAGTACGAACAAAACACCTAGCATTTGGGGATTTTCACAATTAAACAAGCCTCAAATTTCAGGCCAAAATAAAAAGATTATCCATTACTGAATTTAATATATATATGGAACATGTAATTTTTTCCCTTTATGCCATCGCCATTGTGACAAATCAATGCTTTTTTGTACGCCTGTTAAACTTGTGTGCAGTCATGATGTTGCAGTTAATGCTGTTGGAGTGGTACAGGATTGGCTGAACATATTGTAAGTCTTGTAAACCATTTCATTGAGATTTTGGGGATGTTAGTTTGTCTTTTGCTCGGGTAGTAAAGAACACAGATGATATCCTTGGAAAGACACTTCATGCAGTGCAGCCCGTTTCTTCCATTCATAAATCAGATGGCTTAGGTCCCAGTGGTGGGAGTCTATTCCATCCTTGTTTCCCAATTCCAGTCGGATTTACAGAGCCAGCGGAGTGCCGTCCAAACCCAGAGTGGAACTGGGAATCAGCAGGAGCCTTGGAGTGTGGGAGGCATAAGAAAGAGTGGGCCAAAACACATTTGGAATCTCCTCAAAATGCAGAAATGCGCCTATCCTTTAACTCAGAATCTTAAAAAGTAGTCTGGTAGACCTGCATCTCCATGAGAAGACGATTATTCTTTTTGATTTTTTTTTTATTCAAAACACTGACTGTACCTGAATTAATGACATTGCTGAATGCCAGGAAAATTGATCTAGTTGGTCTGCAGGTATGTGAAAAACAAGTATAGAATCATTTCTCGTCTGCCCTTTCTGTCCAAGTGTTATGGTGGGATTGATGATCTATGCGACTCACGTCCAGCAGCCCCAGGATCCCCTCTAGGCTCCGTAAACTGTAACAAGGACAGGAAAGCGGCTACTCATTAGCATAATGCTAATGGCCTCAGCTCACTTTCCCTAATACTGACAGGACATGACTCGCTTTAGCATTTAGCATTGTGATGGAGCTGGGTGTGTTTGTGTGTGTGTCTGTGTGTTTGTGTGTGTGTTGATAATGGAGAAGGGGGGGTGAGGTGGGAAGTATGAAGGAGTCACCTGAAACAGCAGTGATGCTGTGCTCAGGAAGGGAGATTTGATGAAATTCGAAGGGCTTTTTGGAGGGAGAGAAAACGGTGAGGTTACAGCAGAGTGGATTAAAGTGAGAGAGAACAAATAGAAGCTGGGGTGGCTTGGCAACCCGCCACCAGGTTCTTATTGATGCTGCAACACCGATTCCCTGGCTATTACAGATGCTGTGCACATACACATGGCACACACAGAAAGCGCCCTGCCAGCCATCCCCCTCCTGCTTTCCCTCCCTCCACCTTACCCACTGTTCCCCTCCCCCTTAAAACCCCTCTGATGAAATAGAATTAGCAACTAGCGAGGGGAGTGATGATGTATGTGCATGCGTGTGTGTGTGTGTGTGTGTGTGTGTGTGTGTGTGTGCATGAGTGTGTGTGTATGTGTGTGTGTGTGTGCTTGTGTGTGATGGACTGGTGACCTGTACAGGGTGTTTATGCCTTTTTAGACCCCCCACCTGTTTCAGAGGATGGATGGATGGAAGGATGGGTGCCTGATGGGTGGACGGATGCATGGTTTGATGGATGGATGGATGGATGGATGATCGGATGGATGTACGAATGCATGGATGGATGGAAGAATGGTTGTGCGGATGGATGGATGGATGGATGGATGGACGGATAGAAGGATGGATATATGGATGCATGGATGGATGGATAAAAGAATAATTGAAAAGGCAGTCATAGTGTAATACAGAATATTCATAAATATTTTTGCAAAGCACAGTTCGTTAGTCAGAGATGTTTGTATAAATCACTCTTGAGACGTGTTTTTCAGAAGAAATTAATTCAGTGTCAGTTGGTTCTCTGCTCTTTTTGTAAACACAGGAAAACCTGTCAGAATGGTCGTCTGTGGTAAACTGGATGCTTCTGTGGAAACTTACTAAAGGCAAGTGCAAAATATGTAAACATAAGTCTTTTTGAGACAAAAGTCATACTTTTGGGATAACAAGTCAGAAGTTGAGCGCGATCTTATTTGTCGACAGGGGCGGGGGTTCAGAGTCTTGTTTTGTTGTCCTGGGATGATTGAAGGGTTTGATTTGTCGACAGGGGCGGGGTCTCAGAGTCTTGTTTTGTTGTCCTAGGATGATTGCAGGGTTTGATTTGTCGACGGGGGAAGGGGTTCAGAGTCTTGTTTTGTTGTCCTGGGACGAGGGAGGGTTTTAATTGGTTGATGCTGGGGGGCACTGTGGTGTTCCTCTCGTGAATTTAGTTTATCACCATGTCTCCACATTTTCATTATTTTTGAGATCCAGAACTGTTAATATAGCAATCAGCAGGCCTGGACGCCCAGGCCTAACGACGCCCCACCTGGTCTTCAGGCAGTCCAGTTGTTTAGTGGCGGGGTCTGATGTTCTCGCTGCTTGTTCGGGGGGTGGGGGGGGTGGGTGGGGGTTAAGGGCTTAGACAGGCTGAAGTGATGGAGAGATTCCATAAATGAATATTTAAAAAAACAAAGCCCGGTTCAGAAGCCCAATAGGATTAAGTCTGCTGGTGCAGGGGCTTTGGCTGGCTTTGCATGAAAATTAAAGACACACACTGACATGCAACTAAAACACATACGCAAACGCACACACACATGCCTATGAAGTGCCAAGTGTGGGGTTATGTAAATAGTCTTTCGGCGTGTTCGTGGTGGATGGGATCTCAGCAGATGTCACGCAAACACAAAAATCTCGCTCCGTTTTTATAAACAAGGCAAAAAGTGTTGAACCAAGATGTGTGCATCGCGTCCACAGGCTGAAAATACTTTAATTCACTAAATAACACATTTACAGCCAAAAGTAAAGTGAAAGAGAGTGTGTGGGTGTGATGCATTTAATTCATGTGGAAACGTAGACACTCAAATCAAGTCGATTCAGTGTTAAATTACATTTACATTTAGTGGACGCTCAATACAAAGTACCTGGAGGTCCTCCAAGAACCCCGAGCTATAAGAGCTGCACCAAGACTCGATCTGGTTACATATAAACAGACAGAAACTCACATACTGAAACTCACATACTGTGGAATCACTTTTAAGCCCCTATTCTAATCTACAGCAACCAGGGACTAAAATGAGCGGTTTAGCAACTAAAGATCCCTTTAAAACGATGTATATCATTACCTACACTCAAAGGTTTTTGCACAACACAGGTTTTTACCATTTATTTCATAAACTGCAGATTTTTTTGTTAAACTGGAAAGTTGTTGAGTGAACAATCCGTGAAATAAACCCAGTTTCCTTTCTAAGATGAAAGAATCAGTAACAGTGCACATCTGACTCCTAACTGGTTGTGTGGTGCAGAGTCAAATTCTAGACTGTCCTTTAACTTTAAATGCACTTGTTCACTGTTTCAGCACTTAATAGCTCTGGTGATCCACTTTATTTAATTTAATTATTTTATTTGGTGGCTTTTGTAGGTCTGTAGTAATAAAAATATGACATTTTCTGGCTAATAAAGGAACTCGAAACACATTCTAAACAGAACAGTCACATTATGAACATGAACAGAACATGGCAAGATTTACGTTACTGAAGGACACAGCCTTAAAATATTGCATCTAAATGTTTATTATAAGCAGCTCTGAGCTCTAAATGTCCGTGTACAGTGTGATGTTAATGTAACACAACAGGGGGTTAACATAAATGACTGCAGTGAATGTAAGAAATACACATTAAGGGAGATATGCAGCCTTTTACTGTGGCTTACAGCATGTTTCAGACAATTACAGTTCAGACCCACCTCTACTATCACTGACTGCAGAGTGTTAGGATAAGAAATCTTAAGGGCATATATATATACATATTCACATACATGCACACAAACTTTTGTATAGATGTTATAGGTTTTGCTGCTTCTACTTTCTTCCCTCGTTCTGTCCACTTCTGTCCACTGCTGTAAGGATACAACATTTCTCACTTGCGGGACTAATAAAAAGTTATCTTATCTTATCTTATCTCATCATATCTTATCATATCTTATCTTATCTTATCTTATCTTATCTTATCTTATCTTATCTTGTCGTATCTGGCTAAATGTAAAATGTGACAACCCAGAACCACAGGCATGCTGTGTGCATCTGCATCTTGAGCTAGAGGTAAATCAGCTCCTTGCATGCAATATGGAGCTCTTGGGCCCGTCCTGTTCAATCTCTAGAAGCTTCCTCTGGGTCAAATTCTTAAAGAGGGTAATGTGTTATATCATAACTATGCAGAATACGCTGAGATCTATCAGCTCTCTCATGCAAGGTCATTGCATCTGTGACTTAATAAAGTATGTATGTATGGATGTATCGACTCTCTTCAATTAAATACTGATAAAACAAAGATTATCTTGTTTGGAAACAAAGAGGGAAGATCAATTTTCAGTGCCCACCTGGAACCTTGAGTTCTAAAGACCCTGTAAACAAGCTTGGTATGAGCAGAGATGGAGATCTTAGTTTTAGTGCCCACATCAAAGCTGTATCAAAGTCAGCATTTTCACCTTAGAAACTTTTCCATGTCAACTTTCTATTATTTTTGTTTCCTGATTTATTAATATTTTATCTGATTCCTATAAAGCACATTTCATGACCTTGATGTATGATAATGGGCTACAGGAATAAGCTTGACTTGACTTTGTGTCTCTTTTCTTACAACCTCTTGGTGGCGCTGTTGTTCGTAGTCCCACAGATTGCCAAAAATTTCTAAAACAATGAGATACCAAAGAGTAAGCCTTACTTTAATGGCGTTTTGTTTTTGAAAGGCTTGAACTTCTATTTCCAAGCACTTCTATTTAAGAAGTTTTCCATAAAAAGTTACTGCAGGACGTGTTAAGCCGTAGCCGTCAATCATTCAAAGCCACTAGTGACAAACCAGCGCGGCCCTGCTTGTAGCACAGTGTTACTATGGCAATGAAGGACAGCTCGAAGCAGTTGCTTGGTGTTTGGAGATGATAATGAGATCATCGGTGGCATCTGAAATGCCAACAGCTGCAAGAGCGAAAGAGACACCAATCAAAGCCTCCCCTTCGAAATAAGTGCCGCATTGAATTCACTTCATTAAGACGTGCGCATCGTTTATGCGTGAATAAAATGTATTACGTCAACTCAATTACCGCTAAGAGACTTAATTGCAATGGTGTGATACATTTAGTTCATATGGAAATGATGTGCACATTTAATGCAGCACTTATTCCACTTAAATTTTTATTTATTTTTCCTCTTTCCTGCTGCTGAAGGTAGAGGTGACAACTTTATTTTCTCTGCGAGTATAAAATCTCTGCCGTGGGTTAATCAGCTTGTTTGAGGAGGTGACCCAGCTTTCTCCCCATCACACACACCAACAAAACGAATGCCTTAAGTTCTCCAGGCTGGCAGGCTGGCCTCGTGCCCAGATTGCGCTTTCTGAAGACTTTTCTTCTGCTGGCTGAAAGCTCTGGCCTCTTTAACAAGGCGATATGCAAGGATGAAAACAAGTGCCTTTGTTCTGTGTGAGTGTGTGTGTGAATATCTCTGAATATCTCTGGAAGTATAACTCAATTTCCAAAATTTCCTCATTCAGTGTGTATTTGGTGTGAAACGCTTGATTGTAGAGACTCTGATTTCTTTCCAGTGGAAGTGAATGGAACCATACATCTTCAACACAAATCCAGCTGTTTTATTCTCTTTCGCCCCCCAACATCTCATTTAAATCTTTGTCACAGGTGGCGCAACCAGAACTATCTGATGGAATAACTTTCTGTGAGGAGATTTTAGAGACAGACGTCTGGTTCTATTCACTGTGAAGAATTCTTACTCAGTGAGGTTCTTTAGAACAGCGTGTTTCATTTAATCATGAAGTAATTTTGAAAAACTGATGGAGTTCTTTTTTAACTTAACACTTATAATTTTTAAATAATTTTGGGTCATTTCTATTGGTCAGTATATCAAAACTGAAAAAAATTACATTAACATTTATTGAAAATATAGTACAATATATTCTGTTTACATTTTTTATTATTATTTTGACAATATCTTTAATATTTTGTTAGAAGAACAATTTAAGATTTATTTTGGTTCAATTCAAGCTCATCCAGTTGAGAAACACATTGAAAGATCAGCGGGAAACCAAGAGAAAGGAAGGATGTCATTTTTATTCACACATTCACACGGTTTGGAAAAATGTGCATTTCTTTTCTCTCTACGCTTGTAGTTTGAGGCATATCAGGTTTAATCCCAGTGTCTAATCCCTGCCTGAGGTTGCCAGAGGAAGCAGCCTTGGAAAGCCAAAGAATCTCACATTCGCTGTGTGTTTATCACAGTTTAATCTCCAAACACAAATAAAATAAAGTAAAAATCTACCCGGGCACACATCATCTGCACCACTTCCAGAACCTTCTTTACCCTCAGAGTTCAGCCAGTTTAAGCGTTTAATCTGACAGCTGGGTCAAATTTGATCTGCTTTATCTGTTGACTTGTTTGAAAACATTTTCTTAATGAGGTGAATTTAAACGTATGCTGGACATGCAGTGGTTCATAGAACTCAGTGACTTGGAAATATGGAAATTAGAACTGAAGCCTTCAGTTTTTAACACAGCACTGAGATTTTCTACATTTGCATGTTTCTCACCTTTATTTTTACTAAAAATCCAGTCAATAATCTTTACTAACAAATAAAGTTACACTATTTTCACCATTTGAAGATGCTTTGGGTATGAATATGATATGCTGCTCACTGTTTTTATCATTTTAACAGAAATCACGTTTCTAAATTTGAATTTGTACTGTTTTAGTGCTGGAAGGTGTGGCTTCTTCCTGCAGCCCCCTAGTGGCCATGATTGGAAATTGACTTTTTGATATCTACTTGAGTATGTAGATTTTTTTTTTTTTAAGATTTTTTGTGTCTGTATACTCAAATAAAATATTTATTTCCAGCAACTCTGTTGTCCAGATGCTGTTTGTTCTGTGAGTGAAATGTTGTGAGTCTTTGTGGAGCTGCTAGCGAACAATGAGAGTTGTGTTGAGAGGGATGAGCCCCTTGTGAAAACGTGGACCGCACAGCTGCAGCTTTCTGATGTTAAAAAACATCTTCAACTGAAACCTTTAACCACAGCATTAACACAATTTTTTTTTTTATAAATGTTGCCTTGCCCACCTTGTATGAAAATCTAGTTGGCTTCTGGTTGAGTAAATCATAAACTTTAGACTGAAGCATATTCCACCTACACTTTTGAAGAAAAAATAAAGAAAGCATTGCATAGATCTACCGAGGGACCTTCAAGACAGGCAGAAATTGAGTGTGAAAAGGAAAGGAGTGTTTGGGGAATGTCTTAGAGACAGAAAAGACAAGAACATTCTCGAAGCAGATGTTAAAGACTACCATAAAGAGAAGAAAACACTTCAGAGGGTTCCTCGTAATTCAGTGCCTGAAATGTAAACAGTGTTCGCGTCACAAACTACTGTGAACAATTCTGACTCTGAACGTTTCTCTAGGACAACCAATAGGTGATTTGAGGGGCAATACAATGACCCCTTGTTAACTTGCTACATGTGTTGGTTGGAGGTGGAGAGCAGGGGCTGCTCCCATTTAAAAATTCCACCTTTAAAAAAATCACCTCTTGGAAATGGTCAACATGAGAAGAGTGTTTGAAAGGACAGAACACAGTCGAACAAAGGTTCTCAACCTTTCTGAGCTGTGACCCTACAACGCACCATGATTTTCATTACTCTCCATGCAGGGTATGTGGTCTTTAGCTCTGGAAGTGTAACTCCATTGACAGCCTCTCGTGATGTGCTGATGGCGAGGACACAGAAGAAAATGAGAAAGAAAGGTGTTACTAGCAATGAATTAATGAAAAAGATGTGACATGTACTTAAGTTAAGTTTTAAATTAGCTGCTAACTTCATGTTAGCAGGGTGGTAGCTGTGCTGCCCAGGTCTGACGGGCGAAGAACTCACTTGTTCAAAGTCGTTACCAGCCTGTAAATGTCAATGAATTCATCTTGAATCCAGATGGTGCAACAGCCTTAAAGTCACGTCCAGAAAGTTACGACCAGTCCTCATTTGATGCAGTCAGTCCGTGGGGAGAAATCTAGAGTCTGGAGAAGTCTATGGATCTCAGATTCTCGACATTCTCGTCAATATTTTAACTTTTCATGAGGTTCACGTTTTTTCTTAAGCTACTTTCGTTCGTTAGCCAAAACCTATAAATATCCACCAGGGATTTACAACAAGACCTCATTCCTGTCTCTTTTCCTCAGTTTCCTCATGAAAGTGAAAGAAGCCATTCCTCAAGCCCTTCGATCATCAGTGAATTATTTAGGCTGCGGTCTTGGTTCAATCTGCAGGCCTCTTTCATCACTTATTCAATTAGAGCCTTGTAAACTGACTGAACTTCGTTTAATAGATAGCATCCGAGAGCAAATGCATTAGGCCCCGCCTCCTGAGGGAGCGCTGCACTGGGCTAATGAGTATGTCACTTCTTTTTTTGCTTTAGTTCAGTGATTCACTTTAAACATTTCTGTACTCGGACCCAACAAAGCAGCTGTATGAGCCACTGTGTTTTCCATCACTGCATTAAAGAAGCTCCGTGCTGCCCTTATTTTTGGGTGTGCTAAGATAGTTTCTGAGAGAAACTTTCAGAACACATTTCACATCACTATAGAAAAGCTTGTGACTGATCATTAGATGAGCAGTAAAAGGCCTAATCAGTGTGTGGCACATCTCTGTTCATGTGTTTGCTTGATTAAAATGGTAGTTCACAAAATAATGAGGATGCACAGTGTCATTGATGTGAAGCACCAAAAAATGTTTGAGTGCTCCACCACTGTGGAGAAACTCTGGCTTGCTAAATGTGAGTGAGTGAGTGAGCCATGAGGTGCTGTGAATGTAAAAATTGTGTTCGACAGCAGCATTAAAAAGACTGGATTAAAAGCCAGCAGTGTGTCAGAAGTTGATAACAATATGTTTAAAATGAGGAGAGACTCACAGAAATTTACTGTGCTGAACAAGTCAAAACTGACCAACAAAAATCATCTCCAAAACTGACCTGAGGCCAACAAAGATTTTGTTCATAACTGACCAGAGATCTTCAACGTTCTCTCCAAACCTGACTCGAGACCGACAAAAATTATTTTCAAAACAGACTAACACATTTCTGCACAAAACTGACCTGAAACCAACAAAATTCTGTTTTAGATTTACCTGAGATCAACATCAAAGTAATATTATTTTCCACGTTCAGTTGGCGAAGATTGATAATGAGATCTAAAACTCCACATGGATTCCACATTAATTTAGAGCAGGTTTTCCACGTGCCTAAAATCACATGGAATCTACGTGGATATCAGGTGAAAATTGATGGATCCACCACTTCACCAAATATCCACCAAAAATCCACGTGGATTACACGTGTTGTGCCTGCTGGGTCTCCTATACCGACCAAAACTTTGATCTGAGACCAACTATAATTTAATCCGAAACTGACCCAAGCACAACAAAGTTCTTTCAGAAATGGACTTCAGACAATGTAAATTCCATCCAAAATCAACCTGAGGCCAACAGAATTCTGCCCAAAACTGACCTCAGACCAGAGTTTCTAAGCTAGGGTATAGAACAAAATTTTAAAAATCAGTTTGTCCTGTCAGATTCAGGCTCCACTAAGTAATGGAAGCTTATGTTTGTTAGCTGTGTGGGTGAGGAGCTGTTCAGACTCACTCGTGTGGTTTCTGACCCTGAACACTGTGATCCATGAACCTGCAGAACGAAGACTTTTAGGCCCCTGAGGAGCAGATTGTGTAACACAGGACTGCAGTGTTGGAGCAGAAGGACAGGAGTTCAGTAGAATATCTACAGGTGCTTACAAAGCTTAGAACTCCCAGAGGACTGTGGGATACTGTGGGGTGACACACGCTGACTCCACATTTTAGGGAATTCACAAGGACAAACCCTGAGGCTGCAGAAACAAAGGGAAGAGGCATTTATTTATCCGAGTTGTTGAGGAATCTGTGCTGAGGGTTTCTGCTGCAGTCGAGGTTTGACTTTTGACTCTGTAATTGGTGTCAGGGGTGAATGGACTGGTTTCACCTCATCTGTGGACCAGAGCGGGTAAATCTTAAACTATATATAGTGAACGTGTCTTTAAGTGCATCTACTCGCACAAATAAAGGCAAGTTAAGCTCTTTGCAAAAGTCTTGAATCCCCAGGTCATTATATTTTGCTTTAAATCTCCTTGTTGGTGCAAAAATACATTTTCAGTCTGACTGTCTTATCTTTCTCATACTGAGGAGATTAGATGAAAGAAATGTGAACAAATGTCTTACTGACAGGCGGCAAAGTGTCTAAAGATACAAGGAGCCTAGATAAAGGAGTTCCAACCACTCAGCATTCAGCACCACCAGTATACTGA
>JBBIGA010000106.1:19112830-19128084 GCA_037576975.1 Alestes dentex | reverse complement strand
GCAGTGACACTAGCAGTGGGATTTGAACCCCAATCCTCTGATTGCAGGGCCAACACCCTAACCACTAGGCCATCAGCATTTGATGCCTTTTCTACATTTGTACATTTTGGAGATATCATAAACCCTGTTGCTGTGTGATTCAGAAGACCAAAATGACTTTGTGTGTATGCTTTGACCCACCATCTTCACTGTTTATCCACTTAAATGGTGCTTTTTTGGTGTAACCTAGGCCACAGAAACACTATTAGTCCAAATACCATGTGCTATGACTGTGTGCTCTTCTCAAAAAACAGGTGCCATTTGATAGGCAAGAGAAGAACTATTTTTGGTTCCCTAAAGCAATTTGTAATGGATGATTCTTAAAAGAACTATGATCATAAAAGCTGTGTGAAGAACCATTTGAAAGTTTAAAGAACTTACTGATAATGTTGCAGTTCTTGAAAGAACCCTTAAATTGGTAAATAGTGTTTACCTTTTGTGAAGCACTTCTTTATACTCACAGTTCTCATGTACAAAAATGGTTCTCCAGGTAATGAAAACAGTTATTTTATTGTCTTGCTTAAAAAACTCTTTGTGGCCCCTTCTTTTAAAAATGCAGGGCTGCCTAAAGTGTAGCCAACCACAAGGACATTTGATTTGGCCCTTCAGTATAATTACCCTAACCCCATCATTGAAAGAACATGCTCATGCTATGCATTTTTATAATATGGTTATATTTATTTATATTTATAATTATGTCATTTATTATATACTATAAGGTACTACATTTTATTTTCCTTTTAGATATGCCCTTGTATTTTGTTTCGTATTTTTGGCCTTTTTGGCACTTTGGCCCATCCAGATGAAGCGTTTGGGTGCTCTGGTTTAAAGCTTGTGAGTGTGTTTACTGTCCACCCTTTTCATCACATTATGAGCGCTGACCTCTTAAGCCAGCATGTGCTACTGTGTGTCTGACAACAGTCCCGTAAAGCTTCATTCACACACTTCTGTCCATTCTTGCCATCACATACCTGTACACATTTACTACTGGCTGCTATAAATTGACTTTAAAAGACCCATGTATCAATTACACTTGTCTCATTAAATGAAGGTGTGCATGTTTAGCAATCATTAGTGCAGGTTTTAGGGGGCAGGTATACATGTGTGCTGTGGAGTGGGGTAGGGTGGGGTGCATCGATTTACTTGTAAAAGTTTGAACTACTCTTTGATCTTTGTGTCAGTCTTTCAAACCCAGTCAACAATATGGAGTAATGCATTATATATTCACTATATAAGCTATATGTAGACATTTGTGCACACACACACATACACAAACCAACACACACATTTGCTCTGCTGTTTTAGAAAAGGAAAGAATAAAGAAAAGCATTTTTCTCATGCACACTGGGGTGTCACTAGGGCGGGACCCCCTTGCGTCACTTCAAAGGTACTTTGGTGTCTTTAGTTAGGAAAAATTATGACAGCACATTCCATTGCAGTTATACATTTATAAGTGTATTATTAAAGGTGTACTGATTCCAGGACATGTTATCTAAAGGGTATGAAAGGACACAAATGCCCTTGTAAATTTCCCCAGGGAAAAACATGTGTATGGTACACAAATGGACCCTAAGGATCACGTTGTACCTTTGAGGGTATTTACAGTCTTTGTCCCTTAATTAACAAAACTGAGCCTGTAGAGTATACCCTCATTTCCTGAGTCTAGGGACCACTTCAGCAGACGTTTTCCATCATTCTTGGGGTAATTCGTTACCCATTTAGAGCTCACACACACGACAATCACACATCCTTCCAAACCAGGCAACAGCAGCCCTTCCGAAGCAACCCCTCTCACACATCACCCATCTCCATCTTTCCAACACTTTACCTCTCCATAGCCATCTGTCAATACACAAAAGAAAGAAAAGGAAACCCCAGCCCTCCCCCTTCTCCACGCAAAACCTCCCGGTCTCCTCCACTCACCGCACAACAGCTGCATCCACGCGCACGTCTTGTAGACGGTGGCCGTGTTGCAGAAGAAGAAGAGCGCCATGCAGGCGATGCAGCTGAGGATCAGCACCATGGAGAGCAGCACGAAGAAGGAGGCCGCCTTGAAGGCGCCCGACGGGATGGAGCTGAAGTCGGCGAACGTGCCCTGGCACTTGAGATCGCGGTTCGAGCTGCCCTCGCCCACGCAGTAGTGGAAGAGGCCGAAGTAGCCGGCTTGCGGCGTGTTCACGCTGTCCCCGATCCAGTAGGGCTGGATGAACACCACCACGTTGATGATGGCGAAGCAGATGGTAAAGATGGCCCAGAGCACGCCGATGGCGCGGGAGTTGCGCATGTAGTTGTCATGGTAGATCTTGGAGGCTTCTTGCGAGGGCAGCATCTTTGTGTCTTAGAGTCTCTCTCTCTCTATCTCTCTCTCTCTCTACTCTCCTCTTTCCACCCCCTCCTCACCAGCAGCGCTGCTGGACGCTTATGATGGTCAGTCAGAGGTTCGATCACCCCTCTTGCCCTCTCTTCAGCGGCCTGTCTTACATCACATCCAGCCGGTGAGACGAAACGAGGGTCTGGGTGCAATAGGAAATGAGAGGAAAGAATACAATCCCGTCCAATTTCCCCCCTCCTCCTCCTCCTCCTCCTCCTTTTCTTCCTCCTTCTCCTTCTCCTCCTCCTCCGCTTTCTGGGCAGAAGCTACAGCAGCAGCAGCCGAGCTCACATCTCAGCGCGAGGAGAGGCCATGGCCACGGTGCGTGAGCCCCCAGCCCCGCGCCAGCACCACCAGCAGCAGATATCAATAATGCAGCCCCCCTCGCCTCGCCTCGCCTCCCATCCAATCTTACTCTTCACGGGGATGCAGGGGCTACAGGCGGCGCGCGCGCATCTTCATCCTCATCCTCAGGACCACCTAGCTCTAAGAACCCCCCACTGGCAGGAGAGGATGACAAAGGCTGGAAGATGAAAAGGCTCGGGGTTTCTCCCTCAGCCGCGCGGCGCGTTTTTTTAACGCGCGGAAGATCAGCTTCAGTGCGTTATTGTTTTTTCTTTCCACCGTTTTTTCTTTTGTACCCGCGCCGCCGCTCTCCCTCCGCGCTCCCGTTGCTCCCCGCTCCTTCTGTGTGGCTCCAGTGCGCGCTCCCGATCACAGGCACAGGCGCGCTCCCGTCTGGAGGATTGCAGGAATGGAAATGGCCCCGACGGCCCTTCAGCAGGCGCTGTTCAGCTCCTCAGCTTTCACACGCTCTCAGACACGCACTGGGGCTGCAGCAGCACACAGCGCAGACAGTGTGTGTCCACTCACTACTGACAGCATGGATGATAAATAAGTGCAATATCATGTAAATAAAAAGTAGTAGTAGTAGTTGTGTTTTTATTTTATTTAATTGTTGTTGTTGTTATTAATATTATTATTATTATTAATAATAATAATAATAATATCAGTAATACTATTAGCAGTAAAATATTATATGTATAATATAAAAATAACAATTTTTGGAATTAAATACACTACATGGACAAAAGTATTGAGGCACCTGACCACTACACCAACAGGGATTTTAATGCTACTCTATTCAAATACATAGAGTTTAAGAAGGAGTTGGTCCCCCTTTCCAGCAATAACAGCTTCCACTCTTCTTGGAAGGCTTTCCACAAGATATCTGCCCATTCATCCTCTAGAGCAGTTTTTGAGGTCAGGCACTGATGATGGATGAAAAGGCCTGGCTTACAATCTCCATTCCAGTTCATCCCAAAGGTTTTGATTGGGGTTGAGGTCAGGGCACTGTGCGGACCAGTCAAGTTCTTCCACACTGAACTCATCCAACCATTTCTTTATGGACATTGCTTTGTGCACTGGGGCACAGTCATGCTGGGATAGAAAAGGGCCTTCCCCAAACTGTGTCCACAAACGTGGAAGCATGGTGTTGTCCAAAGTGTGCTGATGCATTAAGATTGCGCTTCACTGGAAGTTACAGGCCACCTGAAATCAATCATTAAGAGGTGCGTCCCACTACTTTTGTTCATAAAGTGTGTGTACCACTTGGTGTCGTTCAGGCTGCTAACCTTCACTTTAAAAAAAACTCCATGAACACACGGCAGTCTCTCAAGCCTACAGACATCAGAGACATGACCTAAACACTTCATGGAAAATTGCTTTTTGAATGTTTCAACAGCAGAAGCTCTAATACTTTCAGTCAGTTTAGTCTGCCATGATAATTCTTAATGTGTTTTGCATACTTAGGTATGTGGCTGATGTTTTTCTGCACTTTGTAAGAATGCTAATTCAATATTTAGGTCAAGGTGTTATGACCAGGTCATACTGTGTTTGCAATGTAAAGTTAAGCCAGAATGCTGTATTATTTACAAACATATACTTTGAGCATTTAAAAAATATATATTTTTTACTTTTTTTCTACAAAGACAGGATGCAATGCTTATGTAAGCATGACTGTTTTATGAGACGCTAATGAGAGAGTGTCTGGAAACTTAATTATTAAAATTATAGCTAAACCACCAGAATAGATTGAAAGTACTTTAATGTTATTTTTAAAAGTCGTCTTTTAGAGAATACCAAACTACCTAGCACAGTGGAAATAAGTCAACAGAATGACTCAGAAGACTCAGGGTTTCTGCAGAAAAAATAAAGCACAATAAAGCCTTTTATAGAGTGTGTGCCTGAGAACTATATTTAATAGTCTGTGCCAAGTGAGAAGTCAGCTATGTGGTCCTGCTGCTGTACCTCTGTGTCTTACATGAAACCTTCATTTAGTAACTTATACTAAACTAGGATTAAATTCGGATTCATTTTGATTCTTGTTGCTGTAACTTTTCTGTATTTCCATACATGCAAGCTAAGAGTACTTTAACAATGGTCAATGTAATCTCATGCAGTTGCAGCCAAAAGAAGAGAAAACTGCACCTTCAACATGAGACAGAACTATTTTTTATGATGGTGATTAATTCAAAAGCACTGTTAATTATGCATTTTCTTCAAGACATTAGTGTGTATTTATTAAACACATGCCAGTTAATGTTCAAAGCTTTCGGATAAGCTGTGCTACCTTGCTAAGATTGCTGCTGCACATTTTGCAGGCTGTCTCTTCAACCAGTCCTGCACTCCATTTGGATAAGTTACAAGACAATGTAGTTTCCAGTGAAGTATTAGTAAAAAAAATCCTTTGTCTTTAAATCCTTTTATTTTGCAGTTTTTTTTTTCAAATGCAGCCAACAGCGATAAATGTACAGAAGTCATTCACTAATAGAAAGATGAAAACTGACAATTTCCTATAATAATTGCTTACTTTTAAGTTAATTTGCAGAAATATCTGGTGAAGTAAAAGTTAATATCATAAAACTAATTTGCTCTCAAAAGACCATGTCTACACAAAAAAATCTCTGTCCAGTGAAATTGCAAAACTTGCTGGCAAGAGTATGCCAAACCAACAAGCAGCAATATAACTCTATCTGTAAAGCCACGTTGGCCAATTATAACCCTGAAAAAAGTTGTTTTTTTTGTCCACTTTCCTTGATTGCGATCTAATAGTCACTCTGACCCACATGCTGGTCTATATTCAGGGAGGCTTGGGGTGGCAGATCAGGAGAAATCAGGGCACAGATTGGAAAGAAAGCTTTATTCAACTATTGGGATGCAGGCCAAGCGGTGGAAGTACTGTATGTACTGGTGACCTTTGTTGTGCATTCTGCCAAGTCTCTGTTCCTCATTACAGTGGGAGAGTATCTCTATATTTGTGTAAGCATTTAAAAAAACACTTTTTACAGAGTACTGTTGTACTGATCAGGCAGAACTCTGACTTTGACTTTGATAGCTGCACTGTTGGCCTATTACTTATGATGAAAAAGATTTACTAATTAATTAAGTTTTACCTCTAATATACTCGCAAAACAGGTACCATTTGTTACTGAAGTGGACCTCTTAAGGGTATGTCCTAGGCACCTTCAGTTGAAGAAAAAAATTCTGTATTCTGTTGCAGTTATTGTTCTTAAGTTGCATTGTTCTGTGGTGTGTTCACATGTGACATCTGGACACCTAATAACACACAGCACGTCTTTATATTATTTTTTTATTTTGTATATTATGATAATATACAAATATGACCCTGTATCCTTGAAAAAAACAGATGTAGTGTATCTTTAAAACTAATTCAAGGTACACAGTTGGACCATGTGATATGCTTAAGGGCATATGCACATTGCTTGTAAAGAAAGACCCCTTTTTCTGAAAGTGTGCTCTATTGAAAAGCCATAATGCTATAAGAGCCTATAGTCTGTACTTGACAGCTGACACTGGCCAAGTACATATTTGTGACGTAAATTTTTAGATCATGCTGTGCTGTAGGTCCATCAATCACTGCTTGCCTTCACCTACAGAGAACAACACTGATTGCTGTAACACATCAGGCTACAGTGGAACAGACGAATGGTATAACCAATAGCACTCTCCCTACCTTCTTGTTTATTACCATTCATTCATCCGCTCTCTCTGCTTCTACCTCTTCCTTGTGTGGAAGCTAATCAATAACTGAACAAAGTTTTATGGAATCCAGGTCTATTTTTCACAGGCGTGTCTGTCTGAGAAGCCATGAGAGAAGAGTGTGGACAGTGGCTGGTGGAAATCTGTTTGATCTACTGCATGTTTCTACAGGGGCTTCACATTTAGGGGCTGTGCACTCAAGGACAGCAGGGTTATGTACACACAACCTGGTTAGCTCAAGATAGGTCACAATGGAGTTATATATGAAAGTAACATTACATTCACAAGCAATAAGAATGGGATAAGGATAAATTTGCGGCCTGAGCCTGGAGTGGAAAGTTGTAAAGATGGTACAGATGTCATGTTGGCAGTGTATGGTTGGCATCATGTCCATATCAGGAACTCTGTAGTTAAGATGGTTTTCCTTCATGAATTGAAATGAATGGTGTTTTTAAAAACTACCATTGTCACACCTTGGTAGATGCTTAATTGAAATATGATTTGGGGAATTTGGAGGTCAACTTGGAATTCTTTGTCGTGTTCTTCAAGCACTCCTGACCATTTTTACTGTGTGGCAGTGCGCATTGACCTGGACACTATCATTAGCGAATAACGTTACCATCTGTGTGTGGAGCATGGTTAAACCTGGCATCAGTTATTAGATAAGAGGACCTCAAATCTCTTGTTGGGCTCTGCCCTTTTAGCACTTTGGTGCCAGGGCTTACAAAAACAGCTATTTCTGTCATTAATCTACTCATCCTTTGATTGTTACAAGCTACCACTTTGAAAAAGCAAGCAGCAGGCCTATTCAAACTAAAGGCTATTTGCATGGCATGTCCGAGTAAGCAGATGTGCTAAGGAAAGCTCATTTTTCCCCATAAGGCCACGCAGTTGGAGAAGTTCAGACAATGGAAAGTTTGCGGAACAGAGGTAGGTCTCCCCTTCATATGAGCATGGACATTTCCATCACTAGATATTCACTTTGCCCCAAGAACAAGCAGGTCATTTATACGAGTGATATGGTTTTTACTATTCCCCACATAATTCTCTCTCATCCAGTCATATCTGGCTTGAATCATACAAAACTAGCACGCAGTCTCTGCTCTGGTCTCAGCAGTGACAGTAAAAACATACAGCCTTTGTTGTGATGTTTTGCTTTTCTGGTGTCAAAATTCCTTTAACATTCTGTACATATGTTAGTAGTTTGTATGTTTGTATGATATGCATATGTTTAAGTAGGAGCTAGTAAATTAGTTTCATTCAGCTTCTCATACATAAAAGTCGCTAATTTGGAAAATTCAGATCTTGGAGTTTGCTCTCTAAGTGTAATCTTTGATATTTAATCTTCGATAAAAAAAATATATTTTTTCATTATTTTGCAAATTAATTAAAATGTACAGTGAAAAATCCTGATGTGTTCTTCTCCATTGTATCCTAGTACTGTTTCATCACAGCCTTGCATTCTTACCCAAGTCATTGGTTTGTGGTTTTTAATCTATGGACACGACATAATCTGATAGGAGAGCATTAAGGGTGTGAGAGATGGTGTGGGTGTGTGTGGTGGGGGGAAGGGTATGGTATGAAAGGAATCAGAAGAATTTGAAGCTGTCCAACCAGGTGGCAAAATTGTGTTCTGCCAAAGTGCGGTTTGGCAGCACTGGCTGCCAACGTGAAAAGAAATTATAACAATTACCACACAACATCCATAAGTGTACAATAGTGTTGCGCGGGTCGGTTTTTTTTAACACCCACCCCAAAACGACCTGTCAGGAGATCCAAACCGCCCCGCCCAACCCGCAAAAATATGCGTGGATAATGACCCAAAACCCAACCCGATCAGAGGAAAAAAACACGTTTTGATCGATAATGACCCGCCCGCCCGCACCCACGATATTTAGAAAATCTCTGCCCTAAAACCCGCCGGGTCATGGGGCGACCCGCGCATCACTAGTGTACAGCAATCTGAATGTTGCTTTTACAACTCAAAAATAATAGTGACTTGTCTGTGTTACAAACACAGAAGGCTGAATCAAGACAAAACCGTGGGTGCTGACGGTTGGGGGTGCTGACGGGATTCTGCCCAAAATTACCATCGGCCCACCAGACAAATGCCCAGTATGCCCGATGGCCAGTCCAGCACTGGCTGTAGTTGTTGTATCCACACTTGGTTGGAATCTTTATAGGATGAGATGATGTGCGCTCACCACCTTGTGTCATTAACTGCAGGAGCTGCACGGATCACGCCAACGAGAAAAAAACAGTGAAAAAGGATGAGGGAGTTGATTTATCAAGACACAGTTCATAGAGGATGCACACTCCTCTTAAAAGGTACAGCGTCCCACCTTTAATCGGAGACAACAGAGTTGAGGTACCAGACTGGTAACAGCGCAGGGACATCTGATGGTCCAGGCTGCACAGGGTGTGATGCTAAAGGCATGAGTGCTGCTGGACAAACGTGTCCCGCTGAGAAGCTGTGAGACAAACAAAGACAAAATGTTTTACATAATTTACCACAAATTCCCATTAAATGCAGCCCCTATGACCACATTTTTGCATAACCCGCACAGGATTCTCTCACCTAGAATGTCTAATTCAACCCCTTTACTCATTTACAGATACCTCCTCTGCCATACATGGAGTGTTAGAGGCACATGTCTGGTTCCTGTCACCAATATTGTGAATAAGTGGCATGGTAAGTTTTTGTACAATGGAGCATTCTGCATCAAACCACTCTGAACCACTTACTGCTCCTCAGATGTTAACCATTTAATTATGCAAAAATGTAACAACCAAGGATAGATCAGTCTTACCCAGGAGAGCATGGTGAGCATGTACAAGTTGGTCAGGTTTAAGTTTTGGCATTTCTTACTGATCAAGGCTAGTGATTCATCTACCTGCTTCTGAGTGCTTGGAAGCAGGTGAATGAGTTTACATTTAGCATATAGCATAAACCAATGTCAGGCATCTGTCACGCTTGGTAGAACACAATGGCCCATACAGCTCACTCACCTTTCAAGCTTTTTATATATTGAAATTCAAACACTTCAAGTCCAATGAATATCATGAAACGGTACAAAGGACAGTGCTGAACTGCGAGAGGTTTAAAAATGGTAAGGTTACCCAGAAGTGGGAAATAATTCTGTAGCACCATGCAGTGCCCTCTGGTATGTGCCTGGTTGGTCGGGTTTGTCCTACAGCAAGATAGTGACCCAAAACATAAGTCCAAGCTATGCCAGAACTACCTCAGAAAAAAGAACAAGATGGTAAGCAGTGGAGATGAAAATGAAACAGCATTTAACTATTTTGTTGCTCTTTGTTGCTCTTAAATGGAACCAGTTGACAGGGCATTAAAAGAGCCCAGGCACTAGACATTATCTGACCAGGCTTTCAGCTCTGCTTAACACATTGTTAGTTCTGCTGTATTTCTATCCTGCAACAGCACCTTTCTGTCCTAAATAAGATTTATTTTCATGTTTAATTTCTTCTATTTTTAAATCAATTGTTTTGTCTCATCTAAATCTCTTTTAACAGTGGCTTAACTATCTTAATTACATACAGTACAGAGACTTTTGTTCCTGTAAGAACTGTGCTTCATATAGCTATTATACTGTGGAATCATTTACATTAATGTCCAGATCTGACAGTAAAACTCCAATATTAATATTGGGTTAAAGATTAGGGGTAGTACTGAGAAAGATCACCTTTGGCACCTCTATGTCTCACATAGTCAACTCAGAACTCAATTGCTTGCTCTGGCTGAGATTACTGGACATTTATCATTAAATATATTTCATTCTTACCATGCGCGATGACCTAAGCTCAACCTGTAGCCCTGCATCATTGCTGAAATTCAGCCTCTAAGTAATGCTGCACTATTTTAGAAACATAACCCCCCTGTTCTCTTATTTGCATAGCTTACTAAAATACTCACTGTACCTCACAGAGTAAGAATTATGGCACTCACCTTCAGACTCTCTGCTTTACTGGTGCAGTTTCTAAGGCCTGCTCTGTTCAGCCATGCCTCCTCACATACAGTTGCCATGTCGTTATCTCTGGCTTTTCCACACCTATTATGTTTATATAACTTTTTTCCAGTCCATATCCTTTTTTGCCATAGGCATATAGGAACTGTGCTGTACCTAAACAGTACTGTGATGGCACTGAACTTGCAGCATGCTTTGATTAGCCATTGAATCTCAGACCGGTAATGGGCCCATTGTTTATGGCCGGTCATTGTCCCAAAACTGCATCTGTGGACTCGTACCAGCAGAAAGTTTTTTTTTCTGTCAGATCTGCTTTTGTTATTGTGGTCTTTTATTATTTATAGTCTTGTTTGAGTTTTACAACTTTTTCTTTTGCTAAGCGATGAATACCTAACCCAGCTAACTTGTTAGCGATGGCCTGATACATATTTGTGTTTTTCATCGTGTTAAAGGTATATTTGTCAGAGTCATAAAAAACTCACACTTAAATTTATCTTTAGCCCAAACAGATAGTGGTGCTTGCACTTTGTCCACTTCCTGGTTGTTAGTTTATATCTCTATCATAGTTTTTTTGTCTGGACAGTAAAAAAAATAAAAATAAACAGTGGCCTCTTTCCATGTTGTGATGACAACATTTTGACCAATCAAAAAGCAGTGATATGGTGAGCTCAGCTGCAGCCAGCTTTCAGTCCTGCCATTGAAGTGGACTGTGACAGCACGGGTACAGCTTGCCTTATTTGCCAAGGAAAACCATTTGCCTGTGGTACAGCGCAGTTCCTTGTGCGATTGGAAAAGCACCATATGTGTCTGGAGATCCCTACATTTGGAAAAGATCCCCTTTGCTCTCAGGAACAGCTGAGAACAAGAGGGTCTTTGCCACTGATTTGGTCCTCCAGCTGCCAGCTGCTACATCCAGAAACCTGCATTCTGGTTCTGATTTCCACAGTCTGAAGCTGGCCAGCACCTGGATTGATTCCAGCTTTTCCTGATGGCTCTCTGGACCAAGAGGACCTCTGAAATGCAGCTAGAGTGTGTTCATCCACAGCTACTGATTTGGTGACAGGTCCATCAATTTTGGTGGAAGAAAGACTTTCCTTTTTTTTCCACAAAATCCACTTTCAGTAAAAGGCACAGCCAAAATGTCATCAATCACCTCTCCCTTGAGCTCTGGGTGTTCTGATTCACCCAGCTCTGCATTTTGGGATACAGAAGGCGCTGTTTTCTCAGTATTGGCTTCCTGGTTGTTGAGCACTTGTCTAACTACCTAACTGAGTCTGGTGCTTCCTCTGACAACTGGCTTGACTCACTGCTCATAGCAGCTGCCTCTGGTCTCTTATGAAAGTCTACAGCACTGATACAGGGGAGGTTGCCGGATGATATCACAACCCATGACGACCTGTCCAGCCCTTTGTTGCCAGTACACTTGATTTATGACCTCCTGCTCATCAGGCCTCTGCTCTGGAGTTGACTGGTTCCTCCGTGTGTAACACTGGCTGCCACACAGCCCTTATCCATGATTTTCTAGCTGTCCTCACAAGGCAAAGCCAATAAGCCCCTGGCCTGTCCCTCTTCACTGTTTTGGCTGGTGATCTGTGCTTTCTTGCATGAGTGTGGGACAAAGGAATGAAAAACCTCTTGTTGACCCTACCTAAAACTCAGACAAAAGCAAATATTACAACTCAATATTCATTTAACAATTAAATATAAAGAATACAAACACTTTAGTATCAGCGCATGTTTCTAGCTGTGTTAATTACCTGGTAAAAAAGGAAACTTTCATCATTACATTTGACTCATGAGCAGTGTCCAGAGTTTCAAACTGTGTCTGTTTAAGAATGATCCTGTCTTTCAGTACTGCCTTTATGACATATGATGTGTGTAATTATGACATACATTCATTCTGCTGCATTGTGGTCAAGTTGAGCAATGCTATATCTTTACCCAAATAAAATAAAGCCAGTATAATCTTTTACAGTCATTGATATGGGTCCCATTTCTGCAGTCTTTCTGTTTTTAATAAGATTTTTAAACATTAATTTAACTGAAAGGTAAAATGTAACACTGAACTCAAAAACTTTTTTTAATATTAGAGAAATGTGAAAAAGGATTAAACTGGATCCCATCTGACAGGAGGCCCATAAAAGTTGGATGACATAACATTTTATACAGTACTGAATTTGTTACACAGTCAGATGGAACATTTTATACAGTACTGAATTTGTTACACTTTCAGTCAGGTAAAAATGTACAGAGGCAGCGAAACGCAGAACAACGGTCACTACACATAAGCCGTTAAACAAACAAGCGAACAAAACTCCACTTAATGAACTGCAAACTTTGGTTAATGTCTTAGGAGATAAGGATGTGCAAGGGGGCAACAAGAACAACTCTCCAGTTGGACAGGGCATTCATAGTAAACATCATAGTGAACCGCCTGGAGGTTAATTTTACTGGTATATAATGCTACTTACTTTTTGTATTGCACTGCCCTGTATGTCATAGCACATTCTTGTTTAGTTGTTTGCACTGTGTGTTCTATTAGTTGTGTTTATGCGTATGTATGCACAGAGGACCCTGAACTTTGCCATTCCAAGTCAAGTCAAGTAGGTCAAGTACATCTCTCTGTATACTTATGTATGGTTTAGATGACAAAGTTCACTTTAACTTTGACACTCACTCACATGCACATACAATACAGGGTCATATTAAACATGCAGCTGCATTGTGCTAAACTAACCCTGATGACTATTGGAGTTGCCCAGAATTTTTTATTTCTCAAATGTTTTCTCTTTGATAGCTTAAGAGACTTAATGGTAATTCTCCTAAAATTCCTTAGGAGACATTCCATTAGCCAAAAGGAAAGACATGAGATACAGGTGAGATCCAGGAAAGATGATAGTTTAGTTGGAGATAAATTCGAGGGTTTGTATCTTGGTAAATGTTTCTTTCCTACTGCCAAGGAACAGTTATGGTGAAGTAATGAGTAAGTATGAAGTAGGAAAGAAGCTTAGATACCTATGCCTACATGCAAGCAAAAGGAGCAGAAAGAGTTAAGATTTATATGAAAAAGTGGTTGATGAATTGAGTAGAGCACTGTCAGACTATCAGACGAGAAAAGGCCATCTCCGCTGTTCAGATGAGGGGTTAAAAGGAAAGAAACCAAGTAAACAGTGTTTCTTCATAGGACTTGCTCAATGTGTCTGTGTAATTATGCATTAGTTTGTACTATGTGCACATGCGCTCAGACTAAAGTGTATCCCAGAGTGCACCGCCAATAAATTTTGTAGGCATGTGAATAATCATACAGGCGAGATGTGGGGAAATATTTGTGGCAAAATAAAGTATAGGTAAACGCTTATGAAGGGTTCTTCAGAGAAATTATTTTTGTTCAGCTTCCCAACCACAATTTGTGTCTCCTTTTCCCTCATGTGTTTAGTTGCTAATGTTTTGTGGATGATGTTTTATTTTTATTTTCCTTTTGGAAATGGAATGTGAAAAAGGAATGTGCAAGTAGAAGAGAGACTAACAGATAGAAGAAAGGCTCTGCTTTGTTATAGCAGTTATGGTGTATAGGTTTAGTCTAGTGCACACCGACTCAGAAAAAAGCTTTGATTTTGATACATAACAAATACTACATATGCACATCAGTTTTTTTAAAATGGTGTAAAGTCAGCATGTTACAAGATAAACAATAATCAGTCTTTTGAAGGAAAAACAAGAGCAAAAATATAACTTAAAAATGTATTCAAATAATTTCCTTCTTAAATCTCAATATATAAATCCATTTCTGTGCAATACAGACAAAAGGTCTGACATAATATATGTAATACAATAAAAATATAGGTAATATCATTACAGTATAAATGTTTTATTTAGCCAAATATCTGAATGGATGCAACTATCAACTATCTTTTAAAATATACAGTAAATTTAGTGATGAGTGTGGTATTATGCCTTTTAGAATTTTGTAATTTCTGTTTTACATCACTTATCCTCAGGGCCCCTCATAAGCTATAAACCTAAAGTACAAGAAAAATGTAGGATACGGGCCCTGCAATGCTGATTATAAAAAGAGAAAGTTGTTGACTTTAAGAGAACCGGTAGTGATCACTCTCCACTGAACATCAGTGACTCAGCTGTGGAGAATTAAAGCTCCAAGTTCCTTGGTGTGCACATCATTAATGACTTTTATCTGGACCCTGAACATCACCTGGCTAGGTAAGAATGCCCTGCAGTGATGAGAACTGCACTGTATTAGACTGCAGGACCCTACAGTAGGTTGCGATGACAACTCACAACCACTGGAACCTCTCTACATAATTGACACTTCCTACTGCAAGTGCTGCATCCACAAAGCCTCCTGTATTGTACATGTCCTACCCGCATGCCTCCCAAATACTCTTCAACCTCCTGCTGTCTGGCAAAAGGCACTGTGTCATCCATTCCACTACCACTAGACTCTGCAACAGCTTCTTCCCCAAAGCATTCAGATTACTGAATACCCTACTGCCCCCCAACATCCACCTGGGCCCATCTAGATCTCTTGTCAAAAGTTTTCTTCCAACACCTACCATAAACTGGTCACACACCCATTAAAAATCACTTTCACAGCACACCTGTACTTTAAGTACTTCAAGTTTTCAGTTGTTCGCGCTAGTTCCGAGTTTAACGTCTTGTGTATTCATAAGCAGTGTTATGAAGTGGAGTAACGCGTTACAAAAATAACTAATTACTGTAATGCATTGCTTTTTGCTGTAACGCGGTAATGTAAGGCATTACAGAAAAAAAATTGGTAATAT
>JBBIGA010000106.1:19101262-19112730 GCA_037576975.1 Alestes dentex | reverse complement strand
CCCCCGCCAAAAACACCCAGCCCTACTATCCATAAGACATTTCACTCTTTAACCCTGGTCGACTGATATCTTTGATTATTGTTGTTAAAATTTAAGCTAGACTATGTTTTTGGATGGCATCTCTCATTTTTAACATAACAAATGAATGAGTGAAGAACTATATAAGATCAGTTCAGTATTTCTCTTATGACCCAATATTTCATAGTCATCTCTAGTCATCAAGTTCAGTGTTTCCTCTCTTAATCTTTGCCTCATGGATCTGTGCAGGAATGGAGATTCGCAGCTGTTCGATAAAGTTAGGGGTTCAGACATCAAGCTGCTGAAATATTTGTCTGTACGCTACATCTGTGACCTCATGGTGGAGAATAAGAAGGTCAAGTTTGGCCTCAAGTAAGTGCAGTTCCAAGTGGATTCACCTTACCCCACTTCATCATGTTCTCATGGGTCAGCTGTCTAAACCCACATACACACGCACACAAATGGGTGTGTAGAAACATGATAAGTCACTGTCACTGTTCTTTAATGAAGTATCAGAACAGAAAGTCTGTGTGCGTGTGGTTGTTTTGAAACAGATTTTTAAGGTTCTTTCTGTTTTTCTTTTTTCCCTCTTTTATGTGCTCAGTGTCACTTCTTCTGAGAAAGTGGACAAGGCCCAGCGCTATGCAGACTTTACACTGCTCTCTGTGCCTTACCCAGGTACTTGTCCCTCACTCATACTAACACATTTTCATCAATTTATTCTTAAACTGAGGTGCTGTTGAGCTGATAATGTGCTTGTTATTCTGAACTGATCTCAGGGTGTGAGTTCTTTAAAGACTATAAAGACAGAGACTACACTGCCGAGGGACTGGTCTTCAACTGGAATCAGGTACAGTTATATATCTTTTTTCATATAACTTCATACTATGTACATAATTATCTTAATACCCTTGCACACAGAAGTTTTGCAAACATTTATGTAATTATCTATTACAGTATGGAGAGGTTCACTTGTTGTGGCATTGTATAGCTGGATTGATACTTGCGTTTTTCAGTTAACATTCAGTGACCATGTTATTTGTCTTCAGGACTTTGTGGATGCTCCATTGACAATCCCTTCCTGTTTTACCAAGAACCTGAACATTGATTGGAGAGATTATCAGGTGCACACACACACACACAAGCACACTGTGCAAATGGTAATACATTGTCTCCATTAAACCACAATAAAAAATATGAATTTAATGTGAATTAAGTGGAATTTCTTATTGTCTTCTCCACACTGACTTTATTTCTAATCCTGATTTCTCTATACCAAGAATTGGCAGCAGGATCGTTTTTCATTACAGTTGAGTTTCTCTGTAGAAGCAGATTTTTTTTGATTGGTCTCTCAGGTCCATCTGCTGGTAAAGAGTGGAATTGCAGACACTGATTGATAAAAGGACTTTTGCCATTACCTCTTGTGTTTTGAGTTAACCATGTAAACTATAATACTTTATTTTAAAACACTGGAGAGAAATGCAGCAATAACTTCATGAAGTTAACCTTTGGCAAATTGGCAAGTATTGGTTCCTTGGACACCAATTCAAGATTGTACATGAACACATGATTTAAAAGTGCAGGCTTTTAATTGTGAGGTCTGCTGTTTCTTGTTCCTCCTCCTTATTTTTATAATCAGATTCAGCGTAAGCTAAATATTTTGGAGCTCATGATCTAATCATGGAAACATTACTTTTAGACTGACTTTGTGTTTTCAGTGTTCATAACAGCACACACCACAGAACAGCACACCCTCAGCACCCTCAGCTAGGCCTAGAAGTTCTTTTTGTAAAACTTTACAGTGAGTTTACCATTATAAAGAGATTTATTAATAGTTTAGAAATTGTTAATAATGATTAATTAGGCAATTTAACCTTTTTATAGGGATAGCCTTACTGTGAAGTGATTGTTTGATTGAGGTCCTGTAAAATCTTAAGTTGCCATGCAGTCCAGTGAATTGAATTTAGCTACTAGAAATGGTCAAGCCAATATTAAAAATATCCCTTAAAGTGATTCTGTTTATGACTGCTGGCCCCTGTACAGCCTTCCAAGTTTAAGGGTTAACCTCTTATGGTTGGATTGTTTTTAAACATTGCTAAAAGTGTATGTGCAAGGGAGTATGGTAATTTCTGTGTAATTATTATTAACCAATACTCTTCTGATCTCATCAGTCATGGGACCTGGTGCAGCAGACCCAGAATTACCTAAAGCTGCTTCTGCACATCATCAACAGTGATGGTATTTGCACGTTAATTTTTCTCTGAATTTTACCTGTATTACAGGCTGTCTTTAGCTGTGTATGTGTCAGTATGGAGTGCAGTACTAAATATACATGTTTTAATTGTATAGTACTAGATATGTGGGCATGTAATTGTGTTGTGTGCTGCAGATGAGAGTGGTCTGCTGGTGCACTGCATATCAGGCTGGGACAGGACTCCACTCTTTGTGTCCCTTCTCAGACTCTCTCTGTGGGCTGTAAGTAATCTCCCTTTTTCCCTTTACCTTGTCCTGCTTTCCATCTCTTTGTTTAGCTGTATGTATCGTATATCTTTCTTCCTATACAGCAGCATTCTAACTTTTTCCCCACTACCTCTCTGTATCTGCTACCTCTGAATTCATATGACTTTTTTTTGCCTGCTTCAGAAGTCTCTTTCAGGAATGACATTTGGAAAGATAAATGTGATAAGTTTGGTATTTAAGCTTGTGTACTCCATGTAGGATGGTGCTGTTCATGCTAGCCTGGAGCCAGATGAGATTCTGTACCTGACCATCGCGTATGATTGGTTTCTCTTTGGGTGAGACCCTTGCTCTTGCTTCCTCACCTGCATGCATAACAAATATAGCAATGATAGTACTAATACTACAAATAATAATAATTAAAAGGATAATGGCAATAATAGAAAAAGCTCTTGATAACTGAGACATAAGTATGTCTTAATTATAGTATCGGTAGTGATTCTACAAGAGAGAAAATATGAGGGTGCTATTTTTTTTAACTCATTAGAATTGAGTACATATGCATTTCATTACGTACTACAGGTGTCTATAATTGGTGACTGTATAATTGTAACAGATTCTGAACAGATTCTGTGTTAGAGCAAGTGACTAAAGGTAGCATAATATGTGCAGAAGATGAGATAGTGAGGCAAAGAGGAATAGAGACAGAGTACAGTAAAAAGATGAGGAACAGAGCCAGAAGAAAATGCAGGAAATGGAGGAAAAACTGGAAGCAAAGAACAGTGTGTTGCAAGGCGGTGGTCTATTCTTCAATCAATGTGTGTCTAGAGAGTTTCCTTTTTCTTTGCTGACTCTTACTGTGTACTCTTAGACACACAGAAGCACACACCACCAGTTACACTGTGCAGTAATTACTGTGCACAGATCTCAGCCAAACTCCCGGGACCCCAGCCAGGTCTGGCATTCCGAGAGAGAGAGAGAATGAACTAATGCACAGTGGGAAGAGAGAAAGAGCAGGTTATCTGAAAATAGCTCTAACTTTAAACGAGGGAAGACAGGTTTTGTAATTAGGTTCTGTGAGCAAGGGCTTTGTGAGCAGAATTTATGTGCTGATTTTTTTTTTTTTAACCTGTAACCTCTACTTGCACTCTTTCTAAAGAGGTTGATTATTTGGGCTGGACAAAGTCCTGTCACTCAACAGCTGTCTGTTCATAGTGTTTGAAATAGTGTTTTCAGATTCTAGCACATTTAACGGTGTGATTAGACATTAGCTGCCAGTGATTGTTTTTCAAAAATGTCTCTGTTCTGATCACTGTTAATCACTGCTGACTTTGCTTTTCTTTGTAGTCACATGCTGCCTGATCGTCTCTCTAAAGGGGAGGAAGTAAGTCTGAAAATAACCCACTAAAAACCTTATCTAACAAACTATTTGTATATGTGTATGTTTGCATGTGTGTATGTACATAGAATATATACACACACAGTTAGGTCCACGGATGCAATTTCTAAATTGTTCTTTCTATAGACCACTACAATGGATTTGAAATAAAGCATCGAGATGTGTGGTATAGACTTTGGAAGTATAGACTTTCAGCTTAAAAGGATTTCACAAAGGTTCAGTAATTAGTCATTTTTCACAGAGTCCATCCATTCTGAGAGGTTCAAAGGTATATTGTTCGTATAGCAGTACTAAAATAAAAGTGCACAATACACTACTTTTGAATTAATTTTGAATTTTGCGTATAATCATGCAATTAATCGCGATTAAAAATTAATCATTTAATCGTTGCCCAGCTTATGTATGTATACATGTATCAGCTGTACTCAGAGGCAGGAGGTTTGAAAGTAGCCAATCCAATTATTTACTACTTCTTGCTGCTGATTGGCTGCTGCCCTATGACGCATCTGTGGCAGATGCAGTCCAGAATTTCCCCCATGGCGTGTCTCGAGTGTTCTCATGTTTTTTCGTTTTGTTCTTCTTAAAGCCCTGTATTTTTATTAACTTAAATTGAATGAACTGAAAAACTGAAAAGTATGCTCTGATGGTTTTACTTGACCATAGGAAAACATTCAATTTCTTTACATTGAGAAACTCTTTGGTATGTTCATATGTTTTGGGTCACTATCCAGTTGCACCAGTGCATTCGTTCTTTTTAAGAATGAACCACTTAGTTGATTTGGGCACTCCTACAGTTTTACATATCTCTCTTTTAAGTGTATTTTGTTTTTTCAGCTTAGTGATGGCCTCCTTCACTTATACTGATGCCTCTTTGGACCTCATGCAGAGATCCAGTGAAAATTCGGTGCTTTGAATCACTTCAGACGTTTTAGCTACTTAATTTTTCATGGAATAATGAAGGAATAGGCCACACCTGACCAGGAAACTGATTGTCTGTCACATGTCCAGTTACTTTTGATTACTCTGAAATGGAAAGTCTTTGGGGAAAAATGCTTTAATTTTTGAAATCTTAATGCAATACATAATAAAGACCCTTAAAACTGAAAGTCTATACTTTATGCAAATTTATGATAAATATGGTTCTGTTTTGTAATATTTAATTTTCTCTTTTTCATGGCAGATTTTCTTTTTTTGCTTCAATTTTTTGAAGCACATTGTCTCTGAGAAGTTCTCAGTCATTAGAAAGCAGAGGTTGGTATTAATCTATTATTTTACATTTTACATTTTGGATAGTATAATTATAGTTATGCATTGATTTACGTGTAACTTTGTTTTAAATTCCTTTACATTAGAATTCAGAAATAATAAATGTGATTTGCTATTATACAGTAGAAAGACAGTAGAAAGTCACAAGTCTTCAGATGAAGTATTGCACAGATTTTGTAGGCTGTTCAGACCCACAACTTTTACATTGATTGTGCTGCTTGAAACCCTACTGTGGCCAGTTGTTCACATTTTTACTCCTTCTTATCAATCATCTTCTCTCCTGTTGTGATCTCAATCTCTACCACTTTTTATTCTATATATCTTCATTCTCTGTCTTTTTCTCTCTCCCTGTTGGTCTTAAAGGAGGAAAAACTCCCAGTTCAAAGACACTGATTTCACAGTGGATGACCTCTGCCAGCTAAGTACGTCTTATTTCTCTTTGAAATTGGCCTGAACCAAAGTGTTTTTGAGAGTTGTGTTAGAGAATTCCATTCATGCCACTGGTCTCATACACACCACCATTGCCACCCATGACCACCACCCTTCATGACACACTTAAGTTCAAAAAGTTTTTATTAAATGTGGTATTCAGCAACCCTAAGCGTTTGGTCCTGAGTGACTTTAACAAGGGCGAAATTGTGATGGCTAGGTGACTCGGTGAGAGCATCACCAAAACAGCAGGCCTTCTGTTCCTGGTATGCAAGTGATGGTGAGCGAAGGCTAGTCTGTTTGGTCTGGTGCCATAGAAGAGCTGTTGTAGCATGAATTGTTGGAAAGAGTTAATGCTGGCTATAACAGAACTGTGTCAGAACACAGTGTATTGGAGCTTGCTGTGTATGGGGCTGCACAGCTGCACACTGGACAGTGCCTATGCTGACCCTTATCCACTGCTGAAGGTGCTTACAATGGGCATGTGAGCATAAACCATGGTTTTTTTCTGCATCTTGAGAACAAGGTGTGTGTGGACTAGGCCTACAAATTGCTCATCTGTGAGATGTGCTAACGTGCAGGAACTTAGAAGTGCAGGAACTTAAACGTGCAGGACTTAAAAGGATCTGCTGCTAACACCAGATGCCACAGCACAGCTTCAGAGGTTTTGTATAGCCCATGCCTCAGCTGGTCAGAGCTATTTTGATAGCATGAGGAGAACCTACACAATATTAGGCAGATGGTTTTAACGTTGTGACTTTTCAGTGCGTATCTGCCCATTCGGCCCGCAGCAGTTTGGCTGATTCATGTTGAAGTTGTGAGGGGAAATTCAGCCTCTCAGGTCTTTTAATTATGCACAGAACTGGGCAGCCAATCCGAAGTAGTCGTTTACATGTCATAATAGCAGTAACAGTAGTCTAATTCTAAAAGTTAAAAAGTTTGAAAGAAATGAGCTTTTAAAAATTTGAGGTGTGTGGCAATAGTATAAAAATATATTTTCCTCTTTCTTTCTCTTAGAGTCTAGAGACAGGGGCAGTGTGACCAGTCTGAGTAGTGATTTCTCTCTGATTACGGAGGATCCAGCTGCTCCCTCTAGTCTTCCTCCTGAACCTGTGGACCTGATCTCTATTGGGCCTCAGGCCTCCAGTGGGTAAGAGAGATTTAGCAGTTCATTAGCACTGAGCAAAGCCCATTGCTTTTATTTATTTCTGTTAATGTAATGATCTATGTAACATGTAGTAACCCTACTGTCAGTTGTTATTATTATTATTATTATTATTATTATTATTATTATTATTATTATTATTAATAAGAATCCTGAATGAAGCGTTTAAGTGTTGCTCTGTTTGACATTAAGTTAAAAGGTGCTCATCTGTTTTTTTTTGTTTTTTTTTTCTCTCTTGCAGGAGGAAAGCTATGACCTCGTCTCCTCAGACTGTGTTTTGGAACCGGCCAGTCACATCTGAGGAGCGACTACCTCATCCACTCACAGAGGGCAGGTCCTCTAGTTCTTCATCCTCCAACCATTCAGAACAGGGCTTCATCCGGACAGGCAGTAGCCCATTAGCTGTGCCAGGGAGAAGGTGAGTCTTTAAGTGTGGGTTTATCTACTTGGAATGCTTAAAAATGTTCAAATATTCAGTGATTCTCAATGTTAAATACATTATGAATCATTGTTGTGATGTGATGGGATTTGCAACTATTACAAAAATCTGATGGAAATCAGTGGAATGCAATGCGAATCTCAAGTGAAACCAGAAAGTGCTTTGATGTGGCTATGACTTTACCATGTGGCTTTTTCAGCATGAATAAATAATTCTGTTCATTCTTTCTGTGGTTGGGCAAACATCAGCTATGACTTCCTCCTGTTTGAATGGGTCTTTTGGAGTGTTGCTCATGAGAAAATGGTTCTGTAAACTGTCACTTGGCTGTGTGCTTCGTTTCGTCTGCCTGTTTCTCGTATTTCCCAGTTATTTTATTGACAGATTTAATTGCCTGTGAGACAGCTATTGTTGTAACCACTGCTGGCGACCAGCAGGGGCCTCCCTACCCTCAGGGGTGCACTCAGTTAGGGAAGAACAGTGCAGATGGTTCTGTCTTTGATACTTTCAGCTTTGCAAAGCTTCTACTAAGCCTGCTTTGCCAAAAACTCACTTTTAAAATGCTGCATGTTCTCTCGTCTCTTTTGGTTTAATTATTTGTCATGCCATGATTGGTGCCAAAAAGTAAATCTGTAATGTCTGCTGTACTGTGTGCATGTGTCTATCCTTGTGTGTATGGGTATACTGGACTGTTTTTTTATTATTAATCATGTGCACAGTGTGAAGTAAGATACTAAGTGCTTTGCATTTTATCTGAGCTCTCTTGTGCTTTGAGACCCAAAATTTCAGACATGGGCAGTAATGTGATGTGGACTTGAGTGGTGTGTTTGTTAGATGTTGTCATGTTTTTTTCTCCCTGGAGCTAACAGCAAGCTATATCATTATAATTGAGGTTGTATATTTACACTGAATTTCTGTCAGTGTTAGCATTTCCTCAGTTACAGAATATTTGTGGTTTGCTAATTACAAATGAATTAGTAAGAAAGGAGAGACATTTCAAATTGTGCAGTGTCGGGGGAGGGGGAACAATAGCTAGTTTAGCCAGACAGTTGGCAAAAAATATAGAATCACCACACTTCACAAAACACCAAATAAACAAATCAGACATGAGTATTTTGTGTAACAGCTGATAATCCACCCCCCACCCCCACAAAACCATCTACACAGTGAAATTGCCCATCACCCCCTCTCCCTATCAACATCACATAATCACTGTATGTTTCAAGAAGCCAGAATGTTTAGCTATTAAATAAAAAATTATCACATCTGTTATTTGATTATTTGCTAGGAAGTAAAAAAGCTTGATGAACATTTTTAATGTGGTGATTCCATATTTTTTTGCCAGGGATTGAAGAAGATTTACAAGGTTGTCTTAGTTACCTTAGTCGCACATCCCATCATTCTTCAATGTCAATTGTTCATTCAACTAGTGGTCTGTAAAGGCGGCTATATTGGCTTGATCACTGATCAGCAAGCTTACAGAGTATGTGATAGCTAGTTAGCAGGCTAAACAGCTGCCTTATTAATAATCCATGAATAAACATTTGTTAATCATAGATATAAACAAACTAAGTGTTTACTATATGAGTCATTGTGAAACAACATAAAAAGTAAAGAATATGTCACATTTCACATTTATGTTTCAGTTCTGTCTTAAACAGCAGCATAAATCTCCAGTGGTTCACCATATATTGCACAATGAAAATAATATAAGAAATTCTGGCTTCTAGAGGTAGATTGTGCACTATTTGTCCGGTATGGAGTTGTGCTGCTGTGGCTTAACACCCAATGGCTCCTTGTTTTAAAGGGGACATATTATACCTCTTTTTAAACAAGTTATAATAGGTCTGTGGGCTATACAAAACATGTTCATGAAGTTCTTTGCACAAAATCACTCTCACATAAAGAGATCTCACCAACTCTTTTCTTGACAGTTTCGTTCCCTTTCAAAATGAGCCGTTTAAGGTCTCTGTCACTTTTATGCAAATAAGCCCCACCCATCCCATGGTTACACTGTGTGTTTACCACACGTGAAAATGGCAGAAAACAGAGGTGCTATCCAGCCCTAAAAGTTCGACCCCAAGTTGGACCCAGAGCGAGATGAACACAACACTTCATGAGTGACTTGCCTTTGCCTGTAGCCATAGTGCTTGGCATCTTATGCGTGCTCATAAAACCAGCAGATAAAAATGACGGATCTTCAACTAATGTAGTAGCTGGGGGCTCGACAGATGAGGGTGGGGGGTTCTATGGAAATTTCCTTATCCTGACATCAGGATCATCATAGAAGCATATGATTCCTGGCACCAAAATCTTTCAGTTGACTCAGAAAATAGATGGTTTTTTTTTTCCACGCTTGGAGTGTTTATAGGAGCAGTAGAGACCCAAATGGAAATACAAAAGGATGCCGAAAGTGAGTTTTGCATAATATGTCCCCTTTAAATATTAGTCTCGTTTGGCTGCCAGAGCCAGCATGTAGGAACTAGTGAGCTGTTTGAAGGTGTTCTATACTATAAGAAAAGGAAAGTACAGAGCTAGTATTGTCGTCACGATTACAGGTGGGTTAGGGTTAGAGTAGGGTTACATAAACATTGCTGGATTCTGTTTATTATAATATGATAAGAAGTTTGTTCAGTACAGTGGCATTTAGTCCTCATTTGGCAGTACGCAGTTGCTTTACAACAATATTAAACCCTTAACATACATTGTTTTTGCAGAAAATCACTGATTTTTAATAATGAATTATTGAAAAATTGTATAGTTTAATCATATTTTGTGTACCATTTTATGTATGAATGGTCACTTTCACTTTGGAAAAGCAATAAGCTACTTGAGGCTATGCCAGTAAAATTCTGGTTGGGGCAGCCTTTAGGTTGGTTGATAATCACATGTAAATTTATGGCTTTGAAAGTCTTATCCAGAGAGAGCTGAATTTTTGTCATGTTACAAATGTACAGTTGTACTGTTTGGAGTCTTGCCCAGGGACTCTTATTGGTGTAACACATAGTTGTTCTGGTTCTCTTTTATTTTTTCCCCCAACATTTAAAGAGCAACTCTTTATCCAGTCTGATAGACCTTTAGAAAGGTGTCATTGCAAGAGATATTCCATCTTGCGCATATATGTGTGTGTGTGTGTGTGTGTGTGTTTGTGTATCTATGTATGTATGTATGTATCTATCTATCTATATCTGTGTGTGTGTGTGTATATATATGTATGTATGTTTGTCTATATCTATATATGTATGTGTGTGTGGTTCAGGTGTTCTCTCAGGCGCAAGCTGCAGTAAACTACCAAATCTGTTCAGTCTTCAAGCTGTGTACTGATGGTACTTTCTGCATAGGTTCATAGGTTCTACTGTAAATGAATGCATGTGATGATATACTTCAGGTTGTCTTTAACTCCTACTTAAAAAAGTCAGATGTTTTGCACACAGTGATAACTGTTAAAATAATACAAATACAGACTTACAAAATATGCTGACTTATATTTTGGAGCCCTTTCACTGTCCACATTGCCTTGCTAGTGCTGTGACCCTCATTTCCTTCCACTGACCTCCTTAGCCTTTCTTTTTTCCCCTTTTTTATGTGCTTTTGCTTTATCTCTGTAAGCGGTCTCTAGTATTTTTTTCTGTTTCACTTTATGCTTTCATCTGTCTCTCTCTTTCTCTCTAGCATTGTAACATATGTTCGCACTAAAGCAAGAATGATGTAACTGCAAGTCAGTCTCTCTATTTCTCTCTCTGTCTATTTGTCTCTCAGGTCTGGGGTGGAGTATGCTCGTTCTGGGTCTTCTCTCTCTACAGAGTATGGTAGTTGGCAGATTGTTTCAGGCTGTGGAAGTATCCATGATGCTGCTCCTCTCCCGACAGAGTCGCCCCTACCCTTCAGCTTTCAGGATGAGGGTCCCAGTGGCCGCATGTGAGTCTCACACACTTTCCATCCTACCTCACCCCTTTCTTCCTTTTCATCACTGCTTTGCTGCTTTTCTTTGCTCTACCCTGCCTTCAAGCCTAGGGCTGGGCCAGTGAGAGGGCTGCTGTAACATAGGACTTTGAAGTAACACAGGCCATACACTGTGTGTTTTTCTTTGCAGCGGTTTTGTGTGGGCAGTAATGGGTTTAATTCTTCAGTAGGGGTGCTACAGGTGCTTTTCACATGGTACAAATCATTCTTATGGAGTAATTTTGTAACTGTGATATGGGAAGATCAAAGCACTGATGGCTACAAGAGTGTGTGTGTGTGTGTGTGTGTGTGTGTGTGTGTGTGTGTGTGTGTGTGTGTGTGTGTGTGTGTGTGTG
>JBBIGA010000106.1:19077672-19097424 GCA_037576975.1 Alestes dentex | reverse complement strand
TGTGTGTGTGTGGGGGTGTGTGTGTGTGTGTGTGTGTGTGTGTGTGTGTGTGTGTGTGTGTGTGTGTGTGTGTGTGTTTGTGTGTGTGTACTGTTCCACTGGTCTTGGGTTTGAGGGAGTGGATTTGTTTTCACGCTCAGTATGAAATGTCTCTTGGAATGGAGCGGCGAGGCCAGCTAAAAAACAACAGGGCAGCAATCAGATTGCAGTATCTCCCTGTCTTACTGTCCTTCATTTGTTTCTTCTGTTTTCTCAGATTTGCTGAAGGATTGTCTTTCTGCTCAATGAGGCAGGCAAATTGAGTGTGCCTCAACAGCACACGCAGTCATCTTTTACAAATAACATCCATCTGTCTCTGTTCATAACAGAGTAGAGAGGGGCAAAGGAATTATATGAAGAGATGCACCCAATTATTTTGTTAATTACAGAATTTGCTCTAAATCTTTTTCATAACCGCGTTAAGAGCTATGTAATAAAGTTACTGTGATGGAAATGAGTTTATAATGGAAAAGAAACTGCTGCTCTCATTCTTGTTTATTCCAATTTTAAACAGTTGAATCTCTCTCTCTCTCCCCCCTCACCCTCCCTTTCCCTCTCACCTCATAGGTGTGTGTATGGATCTGAGAGGCAGGCTCGGTTGGAGGCAGTAAGGGAATTGTTTTTGGCGGCCTATAGCTCTACAGTAGGCCTGAAGTCTTCCTCTCCGAGTTCGTCCGGTGCGATCACTGGGCTACTGGAGCAGTTCGCTCGTGGCGTCGGCCTCCGAGGCACTAACAGCATCGTCTGAATCCAGCCTCTCCTTTCTTTCTGTCCTCACTTTTTTCCTGTCTTTCCTTCCTTCATGTGCTCCCTGTTCTCTGTATCTCTCTTATCTCCTCAAGTTTCTTTTTCTCTTTTGTTGAGAGTCTCTCTCACTCCACTGTTTCATCGTCCACTGCATCATCGTCCACTGCATTTAAGTCTGATATATTGCATTTATATTTGAATCCCTCTCGTAAAAAAATCATCGGTGTTTGAAACTAGAAGCACCACACTGTTCCCACACACACCCTGTCTTTCTCACACAGCCTCCAAAGTAACCTATAACACCCACTACCTTCCATCACTTCACTGCCACCTACCTGCTTTCCTCTTTTTCCATTCCCCTTGTTTCCCTCCATCCTTCTGTGTGGACATCATTTCTCCTGGACAAAGGCAAAGAAAAGTGCCAAACCTTAACATTGGGCCTGCCTTTTATTTCCTTTTAAAACTTTTACTTATTTGTTTTACTTTGTTCTTGCATCCCTAATGTGGCTGTCAGGATGCCTCTAGTAAATGTACATTTAAACATACATTTTCTGCAATTTATTTCTTTTCTGTCCTGACTTCCAGTTTTGCGAGGAGGACTTGAGGGCAAGATATATTAATAAAAAAGGGAAATAGCTTTCTTTTCTTCATATTGTTGTAGCCATATGTATGCCCCAAGAAAATGGGCTATTGAACAAACTTTTAATTGTCCTTTCTGTCTGGACCTCCTAGGCTGTGAAGGAAAAAGAAGCAAAATTAAAACAATGTCAAACTGAAAGCAACCGGCTACATATTGCTGTCTAACTGTAAGAGGACTAACTTGTCTTTTCCTTTGGAAAGAAGTGAAAAAGCTGCTGTTTCAGCCTTGATACTTGTTTTGAAATGGCACTTGAGAGCATGGAAATTACTCTCTTTTTTGGGGGGGACATACCATTTATAAATAGGTTTAGAGAAACTTCCGTTTAATTTTTGTTACATTCTGTTTTTGTCTTAAGATTTAAAAAAGCTTGAATACCTAAAACGTGAGACTAATTAGAAATGTTCTGAAGAGTGAAGAAATCAGATGAATCTGGCTTGGAAGACCTCACTCTCTGTGATAGTACTGAACGTGAGCATGCTTTTATCACAGAACCTCCAATAAAAGACGAGTCAGCAGTTTAAAACTACCTTTTAGTCAGAAAACCTTGTTTGGCATTTGTTATGGAATAGAATTCTGTTTGTTAATTTGAAATTATGCCTTTTTTATTATAATGTAGTGATGTTGCCAAATAATGCTTCATCAAACACAACAGTATACAGTAGACACACTTAACAACCACTACAGGAGCTGCAATTTGTTCCCAGTGTGATCACAAGATCGTACCTGTAAACACAGTATAAACTAATTGCTCATTATTTGCTCTGAACTACTCTTGCTTAAAGTTTCTCAGTTCCTGTCTAGCCCTGAATCTAGCTAATTTCGTTGTTTTGGCTCATGGAACCGACGTTTGAATACATCATGAAAGTAATCCATTTTTCCATCTGACATCCACTGCAGATCTCAGCCTCACATCTGCTTTGATTGCTTGACAAGTTCTGACAAATCTTTTGGTCCAAGAATGGAAAGTGGTGGAATACGAAACAAAGGCAGCACTAGAAATTCAGCATTTAGAGCAATTTTTGTAGGGGGTCAGGGTATTTGTATTCTTAATGCCAAAATGTTTTAATGGCCTTTTTTAACCTCAGGACCATGTGTTGTGCCTTTCTTTCTGTTGGTATGGGGCTAGATCTTTGTTTTAGTTTTTGTTTGCAGCATAGTATCTTTTTTGATTCAAAGGCTTGAATTTTTTTTTCCCCCTCATTGACTCTTCAAATGATTTACCTGAGATCACTTTTTTTGATATGTTGCAGATCTGGCCATTATTACTTCACATGTTTGTTTTTGCAAGATTTACTGTTTTTCTCCTTGGTTGTTCAAATTTTTGCAGAAATATTTGTTTGAATTTCCTTATCGTTCACTCTGACTTGTTCAGAAGCTGATTAAGGTTGGAATTCCCTGATGTTGGGTACATCCAAGAATATTTCTACACACTCTGCAGTCACACTGCTCAGAAAGAGTTTTTTTCCCCCTAGATCTTATCTGTTTTGAATAGATCTGCCCCGCAAGTGCACATTTGTTGTACACACAAAAATGGGCATCCAGCATTAAGTGATTACAATAGGAGTCAAGCACTTTGCATGAACTTGCACCTTTTTTTTTTTTCTTCCCTTGTTTTCTCTCGTCTGACAGAAATGTTAAGTTTGAGCTTTCAATGTGCCGAATGAATGGTTTGATATTTTAACTTGAAGATTATACTCTTGATTATAATCTGTTTCTTTTTTTTCTGTATCATGTAAGGAAATGCTCATTTGCACTCATCCTTTCATAACTGTTAGTAGAGAGTGATCTACCCTTTTTGTTTGTACAGGCTTTGGTTTTATTTTAATTTTATTGATTTGTTAACAATATTCTCCATACTGAGGCCAGGGAGACATGGGACACAGAGGATTGTGTGCTTCCGGTGAAAATAAAAGGAATAAATTTAAAAACTTGTTTGGTGCATTCCTTTTTGTCTTGGTCTAAGAACGAACGAACAAACAAACAAACAAACTTTCCTTTTTCTTAAGAGGAGATCTTGTGTTCTTGCTGTACTGCAGTGGTTGTCAGTCCTGCCCCTTTAAACCAGCTTGTTGGAACAGGGGAACCACTACAATGTGCTGGACAGGGGATGTCTGTGGCCAGATACAATACAATGTCTTACCAAAGCTTATATCTTAATACCAAAAGTCTTCCTGTACATTTAAAAGGAAATCATTTTCACTTCTACACTCAGATTTCTACTTGAAAAAAAACTGATAAAAAGTGCCCCTTCCTGCTGGGAAAGTGAATGTACAGTTCCTACAGAACACCATTGGACCTTTGTGTGGGTACCTTTACAGAGTTCATATGGTACCTTTACAGAGTACCTATCTTCTGGTGGTTAGGGAGTTGCCACTGTGATAAGAATGTTGTTACTTCGAATCCCAGGACTGGTAGTGGCACCATTGAGGTATGCTTGAGGATGGTACCGTGCCCTACTGGTGGCTGCCCACTGCTCCACTTGGTGAGTGGGTTAAATGCAGAAGTTCACACTGTTCACACTGTGTGCTGTGCTGTGGTGTGTTCATGCATGACCACTTTATGCTACCTGTATTGTACAGTGCTCGTATTTTCCTTCCAGTGTAAACAGTAAATATTGTCATTGCAGATCTGTCTGAAAGCCACATCATGAGAATTAGCTTGTGATGTGAAATATCCTTGCATCCCTTGACAGTAATTAAGTAGTGGAAGGAAAAGTTGTTCCTACACCATACTGATGTTCCCTGTTTACATTAAGATCGTTCCTTAAATAAAATGCAGTGCTTATATGTGAGGATTGATTCTCATAAGGATCATCAGGATCAGTAATTTTGGTGTTTTGATATCGATCCGTAGAGTAAAAACAATAACATTGCGGAGTTGTCTAAAACCTTTTTTTGTGAGTTCCATCTTTCATGGAATTGTGAAGTAGAGCGTAGTGGCTCCGGCACTCATGCAAGTGAGAATCGATTCTCAAAGCGCCCCTCAGGATCGGTATTGTGGGTAAATTGGTATCAGTCCGCCTCCAGGTGAGGTTGATTTGTTTCAGGGGGGTCTGTCGCCCCCTGCTGGCGGAGGTGTGGTCCTGCGTCTGTCTGGCGCTCCTATGCGCTCTGAGCTCGGCGCGCGCGTAGCGCCGCACATGGATGCGGCTCGTGCGTGAATGCGCGTCACGCAGGTGAAACAGCAGCGGCTCGAGCTACATCCTCCTCTCACTTCTCCCTCTCACCCTCTCTCTCCCCCTCTACGCTGTGTGTGTTTGTGAGTGTGAGAGTGTGTGTGGTGCCCGTGCGGATGGAGAGGCGCTTTGGACGGACCTCGTCTCGGATGGAAAAGTGAAAACTTCAATTTTCTGAAGGAAAAAAAAACAGAAAAGCTGCACCAGCATGGCCTCTATCGGAGACTTCGACCCGCTCCACTCCACAGTACCGGCAACTAAGATTGAAGTTACTGTGTCCTGCAGGTGAGTCTCTCACATATGAACACATTTTTCCAACAGTGCCAACTCTGTCAGCGAAGTAAAACCGACATTCAAAAACAGGAGGTGCTTCTGCAGCGCTGCAGAAAAGAATAAAACGCAGAAGTTGGCTTCTTATTCAGGGTTTTCCGTTCCACCTTAAAAAATAGTACAGCAGTCGGTCTGGACTCGCTCCTCGCGCCTGATTGGAAAGTGCTGTACCTTTTAAGGTGGATCCGAGAATACCCATTAAGAAGCCAACATAAGCCTCGTGATAAATGAAAATGCACACGTAGCTTACTGTTAAATTGATACTAGCAGATAATGTGAATTCACAACGATGAGAATTCGTTTTTAAAATGATAAAGTATTTTATTGTTAAGAATCTGAAACATTCGCTGTGGCTCCTTGTCTGGCTCCTCGCGTTCCGCCACACGTGCGACGATTTGAGGGTGAACACGACCACACACACACACACACATACACTGACAGAGAAGGATGTGTGCTGTTCCTAGTTTGCTGTTAGTTGTTTTTCTGTAGGATCAGTTCAGGTACCCCATACATGCAAAAGTTTGCACACCCCTCCTCATCCAGCGTTTTCTTTTTCAGACATTGATTGCTTGTAGATGGTTTGCCTCCCTTTTGCTGCAGTAACAGCCACTACTCTTTTTAGAAGGCTTTCAAGTAGGCGTCAGAACATTGCTGTGAGGATCTGATTGCACTAGAGGTCAGGTACTGATGTTGGATCACAAACATTACTCCAGCACACCCCAGAGGTTTTGGATGGAGCTCCATCACACCGAAGAATGCAGCTCCATGGCTCCACAGGCGCACAGCCCTCTGCTGGGGGGTTTAATACCCCTCTATCTGATAGTTAGGATTGGTGTTCTGATTGTCTGATGCTTATAGTCTGTTATTTCTAAATGAGCAAAAATAAATTATGTTATGCATTATATTATACCGTATAGAGGTAATTTTAGTAAACGATTGAAAAAAGCATAGCTTTATAGTGCCATATAACGCACTATCCCCTATGATCTGTTGGTTTAAAACCTCTGAAGGCATGTCAAAGCCAGAGTGTTCGGTCAGGTCTCTCAGCTTTCCAGAGGATTGTAGGAAGGATGTGGACACGCATGTATACACAGCTCCTGCTGAATTTCCCATGAAACATAGCCTGCAACGGGGCCTCAGGTGTGGGTTTGTGCACGAGTGTGTGTGGGACGGTCTATCTGTGGGGGTCAGGAAGGTCTTACTGTATTTGAATTTTTATCATTTGAAGCTCAGCCACAGAGCCACAGACCCAAACAAACAAAGTGACAGTTTCTCTGAACGACAGTAGAGATTTCATCATGTGTCTCAGACTGGAGTATCGTTGCTGAACCGTACTTGCCCACACACAAACACACAAGCTTATATGGCCAAAATAGAAGTGTAAAAACTTGCAATTGATTGCAAATAATGTTACATTCCTCAAGTTTTATACATCACCACTGTATTTTTATATCGGCTCCCTGGAGAGTCTGCATATGTTGCCTCATATCTGGCGCAGCAAAACAGATGTTTCCACCAGTTTCAGTCCAGCAGATACATTTCCAATCTCTCACTCAGTCTCACAGGGGCTCAGTACAGATGTGTACACTTGTGACTGGTGTATAAGGGGAACCAGAAGACTGCTGTTACCTACACACATACAGAACACTAAGAGATGTCCTGTTCTCCCCCTTTCTCTCTCTTTCTCTCAATTTCTTTTTTGTCTCATTTTCTCTCATGGTCTCCCTCTTACTCTCTCTCTCTCTTTTCTCTTCCCCCCATCTCTCTCTCTTTCTTTCTGCCCGTCTCTCCCCGCTTCTTTTTGCTCCCTGTCTGGATTGGAGGAGAGAGAAATGAATGGAATTGCTTGATCATTTCAAATCTAAAGATGAATGTTTGTAACAAACACACAGACAGCCCTCACAAGCCAACAGTCAGGATTAGGACGATAATTTACATACAGGAGCAGAACTAATCTTGTGTGCTACAGTGTGATGTGTGTACAGGAGCGGATGTGTTACTCTGTAAGATTCTACGTAAAGCTCCAATTTAGAAGGGCCTCTACCCACACAATCCTAGAGTGTATTGGAACCAGTATCTTGTAAGTTGTGTATATTTGTTGAAATAGTTGTCTCTAAAGGGTACATTATAGTCATTCGGTTGTGTTCAAATATATGAATTTACATTTCTGCTGTTTCCTTTAATGACCTGTGGTAACTAATGGTAAGTCATCGAATCCACTGATTTAGTACCAAAATTAAAAATGCATTTTATTTATATGATGAAGTTGAATGTAATCAAAAGTGAAATTGCTGCGTGCGGGTATTTGTTCATTTCTGAACCAAATCACAAGGAAAAGGACTTACCAGGGCTGGGCTCTTTTGAATTCAGACTACTGTGTAATCTGAATACACACTAGCCTCAATTTCCACCTCAAAAGGAACTGATACTGGGACACATTGCACAATCATCCTAGAATAAGACTTTTCAGTGTAGGGGAGAAGAAGTGCATTTTTGTATGAAAGTTAGTAATTTTCCTCTAGAGAATGGATTTTGCCATTCAGAGCTGAAATTGAGGCTGTGTGTGGAAGCTCTGTTGTTTACTCACAGGCTGTGCTCTGTACAGATTATTCCCATACTCTGTAACCCAGTGTAAGCACTTTTGGGTGCTGTGAAAAAGTGTACATTTTAATTAAATCATACTCAATTTTGAACCACACTCGAACCTACATGTACTACTTTCTTAAAACTATAGATGAAAAAAACAAATCTTTGGAGCAATGCCACTTTTTGCCCCCTGAAGAATGGGTGGTTCATGAAAGAACCATTTTTTATGAATAAATGCATTAGTGTGAAATGAATTTAAAGAACCTCCACTTAATGTAAAGACTGTAACCACTGACACTTCCCACACAGAAGGTTTCTTTTGTTGTAAATATTGTGAGCTTGGACAAGCTTTGTAGAATGTTTGCTAAGATCTCATTCAACCAACAGGCAGCTGAGTTATTCATGACATATTAAAGTTATTACCTTTAAATGCTATTTGTTTTGTAGGTACATTTTGAGCAAAACATGCTGAATATGCACTGAATATGCATCTTAATCATTGTACTGGCTGTTGATTTTACACTGGAAAGTCTACCGTACTGAATATAAACCTGATGTTCCAAATCCACTGCCCTCACTGATGGGTCAGTATTTGTTGATCTTGGTCTCTTACTACTGATCTTGTTAAATGTGGAAACAATGTTGAAAGTATACTAAATTCAGGTTAGTATTTCCAAAATAAAAATTGTTTTTTACAATTTTACACATTTTTTACGTTTTTACATTTTACACATTTAGCCGGCTCACAGTGTTTGAGTGTTGCTGTCTGAGTGGGGATCAAATCTCCAACTGTCTTTATGCAGAATGATGGCTTTCCTCAGTGTGCCATACTTTATGGCCTTCTCAGGTCTTCAACATGGCTATAAGATGTTGGGTTGTCAAGTACAGATTCTCCCAACTTGTGAAGACAATAGGTAGAGGGCCCCCCACTAACTACTTAGTTTATTCATTTGAAAGATTTTGTCCTTTTTTAGGATTTTTAAGTGGTGATAATAGAATCCCAAATTACATTGCCCCAGATTACACTACAAGCAAATGTAGAACATATATTTTCATTTGCTCTGTTATTCACTTTTTTGAAGAGTTAAATAACATTCAGGATTCTGTTGTAACTTATCAAAAATATTTTTTTATTATCATGGATGAATCAATATTAACACTGTTAATGTTGGTTTGGTGTGAAATTTTTAAACGTATTTTTGAAACTATGTGCATTGCGGAGAGATACATATAGTTAGTTAAATCCCCATTTCGTTATTTTATACATAATACAAATGAAATCTATGAAGATATGTATAGGTTCACTGGTCTTTTTGGACAGTAAAGAAATTACTATATATGTGACATTATGACCCTTCCATCACCACCACTGTAAAGAAATATGCATCAGTCTGTTTCTCTACAATGCAGCATTTCTCATTAAACCATTCTGAATGGCTTTGTTTAAATCTCAAATTAAATGTCCTTTAAAATGGGAACTCTTATAAATTCATTAGGTTGATTAATCTAAATTTATTAGGTTGAATAAGACTTTTGCATTATGTTTGCAATCACAGCATGGACAGGTTAATTACAGGTTTTTCTTAGAACTGTATATCCAAACTGAACTTCTATTTAGTATGCCATTTATGCATGCACCATACTTATACAGTCCTATTGATGTTAGATCTGAAACTCCACCTGCAAAAATGTCAACTGAGGAAGATTTTGTGCCCAGGATGATAGTGGCAACAACGTGGACAGGCAATTGTAATGCTTTATAATGCCTATTTTCTGTTCTTTTTTCTACCTGAAATCCCTATCTTTACCTGTCACAGCCTTTATCTTTCTACTTCATCACTTGGATTTTCTACCTTTCTTCCTCTCATCATACTTATCTTCCACCAAAGTGTGTGTATGTGTCTGAGGAGTATGAATCTCTTTTTTTTGAGTTTTGTGCACAAAAATAACTGTTTTTAAATGGCTCTTGACTTGCACAGATGATTCTTGAAAAACAATGGTGTAGAAAACACAACATGGAGCTTCTTTGTACAGGGAGCACTTTAGACAGATCCTTCTCATTTACAAATCTTGCTTACAACAGTGGTTCTTTAAAGAACCATTTACTAAAGGCTCTGCTTCTCCTTTGACATTGCTCCAAAGAACAATTTCTGGGACCTTTATTTTTCAGAGAGAGGCAGAGGAGCATGTTTGTTGCCTTATGTAAAACCGGACTGCAACCATAGCTTTATGTATGGAGATCCTGTTAGACACACATTGAGCGTAGCTGACACCCCAGAGCGCCACAGAACACACAATCACACACACACACACACACACACACACACACACACTCTCTCTTACACTCATATTCACTTCTTACAAACCTTACGAATGATCATGCACTTCACCTAGACACATTACTGTTCCTCAATCTAAAGCTTGGCCTGTTGTGTTTAATATTTAGGACATGAAAGCAGCTCTGAGGGTTTTGTAGCCGAGAGGAGTTGAATATGAATGCCCCTGGTCTCTCTCGTTCTGTCTCACTCTCTCCATCCTCTCAGCACCTGCCTCCGTGCATGAAGGCAGTTCCCCGCTGGGTTATGGGGGCCCCAGAGAGTGTGTGCATGTTTGTTTTTGCCCTGGGTGTACCTTTTTCAAACCTCTTATTATCATAAGAGGTCGAGACATTTTAGTTATTCTTGGCTGCTGGCACGGGTGCTTTTATTTAGATCTGTGTGAGCCAGTATTGTTTTCACAGCGTTTTGCTGATTGACTTGGTCTCTAATTTGCTGGTCTTTGATAATTAGAGGTTGTTTTGTACACATATTGGTGTAACTCAATCCGGTTAAAATATTGGTGCTTGCAAATGAGCACTATTATGTAACAGAGGTGTAATTATGTAATATTTTTACCCTTTGATTGTTAGTCACCCATTACTGGCTCAGGTGTGGCCACATGATGGAATTAATGTCACTACACTGAAACAGGAGGTGGCTACCGTTTTCCAACCAAGATCCTCTATATTTAGCATGTGGCAGTCTATTCCTCCTGCCAGTAAAGATGCTTACAGAAGCAGGGCTGGTTTACTCTGTAGGTTTTTTTGGTGTAAAACTAACCATTATCAATATTAAAAAAATAGTTAATATAATGATATTAATTCCATTTGGTTTCCCTAAATGAAGAACCCTTTTAAAGTAGAACCACTATCCACATAATGTAAATGGTCAAGGAGGATCTCTTACATTGATAAATGTTCATATTATGTAAAAATACTTTAAGCCCTTGAAAAGGTTCTTTACGCTCATGAAACACTTCTTTAGTCATAGCTCTCCACATTTTAGTGCTTTCCTTGTTTTAACATACCTACCACTGGCTCAGTAAGGGGTTGTTAATTAGTTGATCAGGTGTGAAGGGAGCAGCTAAAACACTCGAATGTGCAGGGCAGGGTGGCTTCAGGACCAGGGTTGAGAAACACTACTCTAGGGAATCTAAAATGGGTGCTCTATGGCATCACTCTGTCGGATTGCTCAAAGAGCCTTTTTTGACAACTACATGATGCTGAAAAACATTCTTACTTGGACCAGCCTCTCCCTGCTTGTTGCCGTTGGTCAAAATTAAAGCCGTGCCTCGGGCCTTTTGAGCTTCAAGTATGGCTTGGTTTGATCCTTCAAGAATCAGCGTTAAGACTCTCAGAGTGATGAAATAAAATTTCAACTGGCTGCTCAGCAGAGTCTCTGGCTGTCCAGTGCCAACTGAGCACCCGTCTATTTGTCAAATTTTTTTAGCACTTCTCAAAGTGTTTTGTATTATTCTTATGTTATGTCTTATTACTGTATTGTGTATTCTTCCATCAGGGTATCAGGACTGAGTGTTCCTGGTAGGATCTTAGCTCGAGGGTAGCTTGGACTATTTATACTAGCTGGAATTCATTCTCTGAGTGTTGAAGGAAGCACTTGTGTAAACCGTTCTGGATGATAGCATTTGCAAAATGCCAAAATGTAAATGTAAATTTAAATACAGATATATAACTTTGTTGAAAATATATTCACTTACTAAAGCTTTCATGGTAATTTTTTTGTTTTGATTATAATCTTAATCGTTATTTACACAAACATACACATATGTGTGTATATACATATAGTAGTGCTGGACACGCTAACATGTTATTATCGCGTTAACTCATTATTTATTTAACGCCGACAATTATTTTATCGTGCATTAACACAGTTTTTTAAAATTACTCTCATGTTGTTGTTTTTTTTTTTTAGCTTGACCGTTTCACCTCATTTTAACAGGGACACACTGCCTGCACATACGTATATATTTATATATATATGAACAGTATGTGATGTAGTCGGACCAACAGAAATTGATCTAGAGTCTCATTTCGTTGCATTAACTTTAAAAAAAGGCATTAAATTGAAGAAGAACATGTTTTCCTTCTTCTGGAAAGTTTGGATTTTGTAAGTTTTGTTCTGAAAGCTGTTTTAAGTGTTGCATTGCTGCATTGTCGATTCTCCCAGGCTAGCTAAACATGTAAAGAACTAATTTTACTGCTTGGCTGAGCCTGTAGCAGCTTAGATCTGCCCAGATGTCTGTTATTAACAAACCTGCAGAGAGACTTATCTCACCACATCTTTAACATGGTGGCCCTACAAGTCGATTCAGCCTGTCATGTATGTTAATTGACTAATCAATATATTGATCAGCCTCTTCTTAAAAACTGATTCTCTCACTTGACAATGTATAATTTGTATTCTCTTCTTTTTTCACAGGAATTTATTGGACATGGACACTTTTTCTAAATCTGATCCAGGTAAAGCCATAAGTCTATGTTAGACACTTCTTTATATGTGAATTATTTTGATAAAACAAATACGCACAGGCGGATACACACTGGTAGTTCATCAGTACGCTTTAATTCAATTTACTCTGATTATCTGTCCAAGAGCTGTAGTGGTGTTTCTTGTTAAAATGCCAAATCAATGCACCCCTCAGGACAACTAATCATTAACTAGTTCTGCATCACTTAGCTCTTTGCTGCAATTGTTGCTGTAGTGGTGTGGAGTGAGTAAGTGTGTGTGTGTGTGTGTGTGTGTGTGTATGTGTGTGTGGCTGTTTGTGGCTCTACAGTCAATATCTCAGCTCATTGAGGAGCCTCTTTCTGTTTAAAAGAGCAGCATGATCAACATTAACGCACTGATTTGAGCCTGTGACCTTTCTGGTGATTGGAAGGGCAGCATGTGGAGGCAGAAGAAGTGACTATCTGTGTCATTTAAAGAGCAAACACTTAATTTCACACAGGGAGTGTATGTGCCTGAAAATGTGGAGGTTAAGCTTGCCAATGATCTTGAATGTCTTGTCTCCGTGTTTCTCCTGACTTAGACGTAGTGAATTCCCCATGCAATAGTAGGTCTCTCTCTGCTTTCACATGTCACCATCAGCACTCTAGCAGTGTGGAGCCCGGCACACACCTCCTTTGACTTGAGGGAAGGCTGTCACAACATCTTTTTTCCCATTTTTGGTCATGCAGCACTGCCCAAAGCACTTCAACACACTGAGACAGAGAATTGCCTAGTAGTCTGACATGCAACCATACAGACACCAGCCTGCTTACCTTGAACAGGGCCGGGAATAGAGGAGCTGTGTTATCCAGCTGGCTGTTGTCATTATCATGGTAAATTACATCATTAAAAACGTCATTATTTTGAGATACCAAGTCATTTTAGTGTGGTGGGAAACAAAGGAGGAAAAAAACATAGGCAAGTTTTTCCCTCTCTGTCAGACAGGAATGGGCTTCTGTATTTTAATGATGAGTTGAAGCGTTTAGCTGGTTACATTTTTTATTCCGAGACTGTATTCCTCGGAAGTTTCCTCATTAGTCAGAGAGAAGAAAAAATATCACCCACAACTTTGATTTCTCTGTGGTTTCTGTGGATACCACTACTGGAAGTTATCACGTCTGCATCTCAAGCAGTCAACAGACAAACATTGACAGATTGTGATTAAAAAGATATTACGGTGTTGTGTAATAAACTGGAGGCATAACTTAAATGAATAGTTGTACTTTTTATTTACAGGTTCTGATTATCTAGTTTATGATGCATGCAGGTGTTCAGTGTTTCAGATGTACTGATTACTCTAATGATATAAAATGATAATCAGAATCTGTATAATGATATATAATGATAATCAGAACCTGTAAATAATAAGTACAGTAATGAAACAAACTGTACAATAACAAGTAGATGATCAACCCATGACTTCATGATGTTTTATCTTCCTGTTCCTCAATAAATAATTTGTTTTTATAATAACTTGCATTGCCTTTGGTGCCGTTACTGCTTTTTATTCACTTAATTTGTTTCAGGTTTAGATATTATGATGTTGTATTTTTGCCCTATTGCCCACTCTTATAACTGTTCTTCGGCTGTAAGACTAAAATATATAAAGACACAATCTCAAACAAAATCGTGTTAGTCCGTTCCTTAAAACTGGACTGTGTTTCATTGCAGCCTTTTACAGTATCTGTACCATAAGTGAAGCTTGAAGTCTGTCTCTGATGTCTGTATGCTCTTTAAATTATTATTAAAATGTTGGTATTTTCCCTGACCCATCCACACACACACCTACTGTAATACAAAACAGTCACATGGACATTAGAACACATGAGGCAAGAGAGCACTTGACTCCTGACCCTGAGGAATTCTCAGCATCCAAATTCAGTAGAATATAAGCCCTGTCACATTGTTGATCCAATGTTCCCCAACAAAATTCAGTGTTCTAATGCCAGCAGTCAGATTTATGCTGCTGTGGAGTAAAAATTGCTAAGACAAATTAATGTGAACTATTCACTGTTAATAAGGCTAGACAACTGAGCAAAATGAGAAAAACGTTCTAGAACCATGTCAGTGGAGCAGAACATTCTAGAACAGTGTAAAACTGTGAATGAAGCCGGACATTATCAAACAGTGCGAACAAAGAGGAACTTTCTAGAACAGTGTGGATGAGGACTGATGTTCTAAAACAGTGCAATTGAAAGGACAGAGTTGAACAGTGTGAATGAAGGCAAATGTTTTAGAACACTGAGAATTAAGCAGAAGATTTTATAACAATGTGAATGAGGCAAAGAGTTATAGAATAGTGTTAGTGAGGAGGAATATTCTAAAACACTCTGAGGGGACTTTCTAGAACAGTGTGAATGGAGGAGAATATTTTAGAACAGTGTGCCTGCATAATCTAGAACAGCATGCATGAGGGAGAATATTCTAAAACATTAAATGAGAGCAGTGTGAATGGAATGTTCTAGAAGAATGTGTGTGCGTGAGAATATTCTAAAACACTTTGATTGAGGGAACATTGCAGAACAGGGTGAATGAAGTAGAAACATTCTAGAATTTCATGAATGAAGGGATATTGTAGATTAATGTGAACGGTAAGAACATTCTAAAACAGTAAGGATGAAGAAGAACATTCGAGAGTCTTCCAACTATCAGACAGAGATGAAGGTTTTTGTGGTGCTTATTGGGGAACGTAGAGTCAGTGGACTTGGGCTTTAGTGTTCTCACTTCACTATTAATTACATTTAAAAGTCAACCTCTTCAAGAGTTGAAACAAGTGGGCAACACATGCAGCGGTCCCCTCAGAGGCTGTGCATTTGAATAATTTAGCTGCCTTATGGAACTGTAATGTATGTTAAAATGTTTTAGAATGCTTTATCAAATGTTAAAAGATACTCTATTTGGGCAGCATAGACCCTCCATGGTCTTCAAAGTGAGGTGTGAATTTGTTATTTTTCAATTCATGTAACATGAGTAGGACTTCTGCCATGTTACATCCAAAATAATGACTTCCACCAGTCCTGAATCTATAGATTATAATAATCTGTACATTCTGACATGACCAAATGTTGTATATAGTTTTGCAACGCTCTTCTAGCTAACACTTGTATTGGAGGGGTTGATATGGCAAATGTGATACTAATCATGTGTCACAACATTTAGTTTTTGAGGTTTGATCATTTGCTTTACACAATAAGAACCAATAGTGCCACATTAAAAAAAACTTCTTTATAGTTAGATTTTTTAGTGTTTAATCTTTTGTATTCCTCCCATTTTTGTTAAAATATCATCTGATTTTCAAGTCCTAACTTAAATACTAAGAGCATTCTGACTGCATAACCACCTCTAAGAGCTATTTAAACAGCTAAATATTAGGCAGATGTGTTTAGAAGATTTTTTGAATGCAGTGTAGGGGTATGGAACTGTTATCACCCTGGAAGAGCTCCCTGGCCGAAAAACCCTGCCCTAGTATGAGTATAAAAGTACTGCAGTGCAAACTTTATAGTGAATAAGTAACACTAAAACAGCTCTAAAAACATCAGAATAAATGTGGTTTCACTGTGTGATAGTGTAGTGTCAAATGAGAGTATCCACAGTAACAATAATGCATGTTGAATACTGCTGTACCTTATTATGCCTAGTGAACACATATAGCCTTCTTAAGAACATCTAAAGAGCATTTTACACAAACTATACTACCTTGTAGGATACAATGACAGAGAGTTAATAAACATGCATGTAAACACCTGTATGTAAATCATGTAAGGGCTTCATGCACTGTATTACAACCCATTTATAATGCTACTCATACACTGTCTATCCCATATACCCAAAGTGTTAGTGGGTCAGAGACAAAGAAAGTATGTTTGAAAGCTAAAATGGCTCCTAAATTCTAAATCCTTAGAGGGGTTGTAACCATTGCTTTCCTAGTGTATGAGTAGGGATGATTAATGGGGGGTGGTTTGGAACACAAGCTCTCTAATTGCATCCAGGTACGAAAGGGGTAAGTGTGTCATACTGTAATCAGCACTGTACAGATCTGTACAATACTGGCAGCCTGGTAACAGAATCTGAAATTTAGGCATGTAATAATTTAGATTTTTGTAGGATTTGTTTTGTTCTCTGATCACTGTATTTGTTAAAAATAATATTTGATGGAGGATGACTGGGATACTTAGAAACAAATGCTGGAATTGAGGAGAAGTGTTCGTTTTATAAATGTCTGTAAATCATGAAAACATTCATAGAACCTGATGAAGTTGATTGTATGTATGTGATAAAAAACTTGTAAATGTTTTGAAGAAGTTTTATATCAGCTTGTGTGAGGTTGTAATTGTAAAGTTGATTGCGTGAGAAGGTGATATGAGCCTGAGCTGCAGTTGTAAGGGTTTGTGTGTGTATTTGTGGTCAGATGATTGCTGTTTGTGTGCGTTTGAGAGATTGGTGCTTTTTACAGTGAAGCAGCACTTTTTTGGACGATCAAGTGCTTTTAGATTGCTGTAGCTCTGTGTGGCCTTTGGCCTGGAAAAGAGACAGCGATGTTCGGAATAGTGGCAGAGTGGATCCCTGTGTGTGTTTGTCTCTGTATTATTACAATAAGCTAAGCGGCAAGAGTGCCCAAGGACTCTTGGCTTCTCCAGCAATCTCCCCAATACAAAAGTAATTAAAGCTCTCTCTCCATTCCGGCTGATAGGAGCCCAATTAGTCTGGCTCTTTCATCAGAATTTCTGTGTGAACACACTGGCTCTCTGAACAGCCTCACTCGGCCTCAGCCTCCCTCAATTCCTTAATTATTATTAACGCTAATTTAATTGCAGTTTTCTCTTTTTACAAGACCATTTTCACGTCTTTGACAAAATTGATTATTGAATCTCCACAGACCTGGATCGCTTTATATTCTCTCATCCTCGTCACACCCACCTTGCTTTATTCTCTTGATATGGTACGTTTGGATAGCGCTCGTAAAAACATGAATTTTTGAGTTCTTTAGAAGTAAGTGCCAAAAGCCAAGTTTAAAAGCTGAGCTGTGACGTGTCAGCAGCTCTTATGTTCTCTGATAGCATGTGAACCTAGCAGACCAAACTGGCAAATAATATGGTCTACTAAGTTAATGGTCAATGTATCAGTGATGCTTTCTGTATCATAAAGCATGTTCATGAGTATGACACTAAGTCTTCCTGTACTGAACTGTCTTGTTTTGCAGTAAGAGGTTCAAGGTTACTTTATTGTCATGATGTCTATAATGTAAAGATACACGTTATTTGAAATCCAAAGCAACCAGTAAAACCTGTCTTCTGAGTTTTTATGAGCAAGTTTGAAAAGGTTAAAATAATGATAAATCTGGAAAACAGGTAATGAGAATACCCTGCATGTACCATAACTGACTTTTCAGAAATACAGTTTAGACCAAAACCTTGTTGTAAAAAAATTTTCTCAGACACCAGGCAACATTGTTCGTGTAATAATATGCTTATTGTTTAAATAACATGCTTTAAAGGCTTCAGATGTCTGGTTTTAATGTTGTTTCTCTAAAACACAGCTCTGTGTACTCTGATTTATTTTGTTTATTCTAAAAAAAATGAACTATGCAGAAAATATGAAAAGTTTATGGAATTGTCCTTTAGCTCCTAGTCCTCTTATTGCCCAGAATGCCACTTCTAATCAATTTCTACTCTTTAGCTCCTTCCATTATTTCTGAAATGTTTAATGGCATATTAATAATATTAAAGTTGTATTTAATGTAAATGTTATTACCCTGATCCTTGCCTGTTAACTGCTGATGCCCTCCCACAGACAGCAAAAAAGCAGTTGTGTACACGTAACTAGTGTAATGAGACGACTTTTCTCCATGGGATACGGTGCAACATATAACAACATATAGCGACGTTCAACAAAGTGCAAGTTATGACAGAAACAAAACAGTAAATAGACAATGCAGCACTGTAACAGTATAGCGGGAATTAAATACAAACCTTAAAGAGTGACTAGCATTGCACCATAATATGATATTGCACAAGAGGCAGTTACCAGCATAATGACAGAAACAATACAATAAATAGACAATACAGCACTGTAACAGTATAGTTGGAATGGAATGTAAACCTTAAAGAGTGACTGGCATTGCACCATAATATGATATCGCACAAGAGGCAGTTAGCAGCATAATGACTGAAACAATACAATAAATAGACAATACAGCACTGTAACAGTATTATGGGAATGAGGTGCAAATATTGCACAAGTATGATGTTGCACAAGAGGCAATTAGCAGCACTGAACCACACTGAGTGTAAATTATAAGCTTATCAAGTAACAGGACATAAGTGTGCCTGCTGTGGCAGTAAACAGAAGGTAAAGTGCAGGTGCCAATGAAAGTCCAGAGCATAATACGAGAGGTATGTGAAGTATCAAGTGTACAGTACACTGGCATGATACAATGTAAGGCAGGGACGAGACAGTTATGCACATTCAGAGTTCTGGTGGCCTGCGGTATGAAACTGAAATATCCTTGGTTTACCTGTGCTCCAATTATTGATTACCACTCAAACAACTGGTAGTTATGATTTGGTGACATAACACTTTTCTCAATGCAATATATCAGCCACAACAATAACACAACATTAAAACCACTGATGTGGGACATGTTGTGCAGCCAGTGAACAGAAAAGTGTAAGCATCTTGTAATGCCTAGACAACTGGGTCAGAGCATCTCCAAAACAGCGAGTCTTGTGGGGTGTTCCTGGTATGCAGTTTGGCTTATTAAAAGTGGTCCAAGGAAGATCCCACAGCAGAGCTACTGTAGCACAAATTGCTGAAACCGTTAATGCTGGCTAGAAAGGTGTCAGAACACACAGTGCATCACAACTTCTGTTCGAGGTGTTGACCTGGCCTCCAGATTTCCCAGGTCTAAGTCTGATTGAGCATCTGATCTGATATCTAATATGTGATATGTCCTGACAAACTAGTCCAAGCCTCACCTCGCTTACAGAACCTAAAATATCTGGGTACTTCTCATGAAATCATTAAAATACCACAGCAGTAAACATTTTAAATATAAAACACATAATTTAGCAGTATCACAACAAAGTGAATGGTGCTCTCTACCTTGCACAGGTAGAAACAGTAATTTCAACAAAGGAATAGTTGATTTTTGTATTTTATTTCATTTTCTGCTGAAATTCTCATTACTGCAATGCAATGCATCCAGCTTTTTGAAACCAAGATTTTGTGATAATCATGTATCTTCTGCTAAGTTTCCAGATACCACAGCACACCTTCAGAGGCCTTACATGGATAGGTCAGAGCAGTTTCAGTGGCATGTTTGACTTGCAATTATTTGGGTGGAACTATTACTACTGGGCAAAATGTGCAATTTAAAATGTGCAATTTTTCTGGTGCATTTCTACTGTTAT
>JBBIGA010000106.1:19052327-19064624 GCA_037576975.1 Alestes dentex | reverse complement strand
TATATATTCATATTCGTGTATGTATGCACATAATGTTAGAAAATTATCAAAAAGGTTTTTGAACAATTGCACACTATTTGTAGTCGAACTGAAATACCTGCAATGAATGATGCATCAGTTATTGAGGTATTTTTTTCTCAGCTAGTCCAAAAACTGAAGATGAAAGACTAAATCAAGTGATACTATGTTAATATCTCTGCTCTGCTGGAACCAGATGGTGTAGCACAATATATATCATTATTGAATTATGATTATCGGAAAGGAAATTGTGGTATCACACCATGTCACATTTGCCTTTCACCTTCATAATGCTAATGTATAAGCCTGTTTGATCATGTGTGCCATATCTGTGAGTATTGATATGTATCTATTATTGCAAATGCATGCTAATGAGAGAAGGAAGGAGCAGAAATACCAATGAAGTTTTCTCTTAACATGGAACAGCTGAGAAAAGAGGGTCAAAGGATAGAGGAGAAAAAATGTAGACAATGTAAAAGTCAATGAAAAGCTGAACCTCATGTACTTCCCTTGGTCCATGTAGAGCCACAGAGATCTCACATCTCTAATTACACAAGTTCTGCAAAGTCTTTCTCTTCGTGCTGAAAATGTCTCTCACTGGCCTCTATTATTGTGTGTATCACACTGTGCAGATATGTTTGTACTGATCCTATATCTGTTATTACAAATGCATGTTAATGACTGTGTAAATATTTGACATCAGTGTGATGCTACATTGGCTCTTTTCTTATTAATTGTGTGGACGGAAAGAGTTGGAAAAGGTCACATCTATCTTGCTGAGGAGATATTTGACTGCACTTCATTTGCTGTGGCATTTCATTTCAGTTTCCTCTTTTTTTTGAGCTCTTTAATCTCAAGCTCTCTCTCTCTCTCTCTCTTCCACCCCCACAGTTGTCGTGTTGTACATACAAGGCATAGGTACAAAAGAATGGAGAGAGGTAAGTGTGAATATTTGTTCTTTTTGTAGTCAGCTATTCAAATCCTACTATATTTCAGTGAACAGTGTATAAATTGTTTTGAAGATCTGAGACCAGAGCTGATTTAAAAATGTGTTTTTTTTCCAGACTACATTTTTGTTTAACTTTATTTTATTTGAAGTATTTCATTTCAGTAAAACCACTTATGCTGCTTGTTGTCATTTTTAGGTTGCTTTGTTGGTTTTTTTTTTTACAGTACAAGGTATTTTAGATTTATATACTTAACAGAGACATAGATACTGATTATCTTGTCTCAGTCTTTGCAGTTTAATCAGTATAGTATAGAAGGTGCTGTTGATAGAGGTGGGCAATATGACATTTATCATTATCACCATTTTCATATTGCTATTCTGAGCATATTGTGGATCACTTTCACTACTAAAGACCTCTGACCTGTCATGATGTCTGGTTGGCTAAGATAAAGATGCTGGAAGCACAAATTCATTTGCATTTGTATTGAATAAACAAAGAGAAAAACAAACAAAGCCCAGAGGTTGGCCTCATGCTCATGTGGATAACATTAAATGCAGTAAAACTGAGGAAGTGAGTGAACTACGGAAAGTCCATGAACAGAAAAACACAGCTAAACCCAGTGATGATCCACAAACCAGATAAATACTCAGTCCAGGGGCTGAGTAAGAGCCTAGAAAGAAAAATACACACTGCCTGAGAATACAGATACAAACACAAACTCCAAGGAGGAGGGAGACCAGAGAGTTGGCTTTTGGGTCGAGTTGCCATATAAGTAGGGAGGACTACAAATAAGGAACAAGTGGGGAAAATTAGTGGAGACTTAATAAGAGATGCATAAACTAAATGAGGAGCCGAGGGAGGCAGTTCCATGACAAAGTCTATCACAATGTATGGCCATGGACTGTTGGGTTTTGGGAGGGGCAGGAAATTTCCAGCTGGCAGCAAATGGGGGCTCTTAGGCAAGGGTAAGTGACCAGTATTTTCTGGTTACTAAAAGGGTCATCCTGTTGATACCTGGATGGCTGCTTGCTGGGGTAGTGTGGGCCCATTCTATCACCTGTTCACGAAGGGACTCTGGTATGTAGACTCACCTACCAGTCAAGGGGAAGACATCGGACATGGGGAGACCCTACACTTCATTTACTATCAACACGGACAGAGGCAGAAGGGACTCTGGACTAATTGGTAGTACACAGAATTCGAATTCAGCTCCTGGTGGTCAGTGCAGGACTGGAGTCCGCCATCATTCTTGTCTGCAAAGATAAAGCTGGAAGATACAGGGGACCAAGACCCACTAATAAACTCTTCCTATAGCGCCTCAGCCATGTACTCCTCCGTGGCTTTAGTTTCTGGCTCAGGGAGGGGATAGATGTGTGACTGAGGGGGTGTGGCCCCAGACAGGAGCTCAGTGGCACAGTCCCAGGGCTGGTGTATAGAAAGACAGGTGCTAAATACCTTTGTGAGAGAGATATACTGGGATGGGATACTGCTGGCTAGTTGTTTAAGGAGACTTTCTAAGGTAGCGCCAAGGGACTCTAGGTTGAAAGGGGAACATGAATTGGAGCAATGGGACGACCAAGATTCAATTTGGTTAGTGGACCAATTGACACAAAGGTTGTGAGTCTGTAGCCAGTGCAGACCTAGAACTGGCTAATTAGGGCATGGACCATGACAGGGCTGGCTAAGAGACGGACGGGGAGACGAAGAGATAAAATGTGAAATCAAATTGCCAGCTGACCCAGAGTCTAGGAGAGTGGAGAGAGAGATTAGATACATTTAAAGTAACAGGCCTTTAAATGTGCATCATGGATGTGATATGTTTAATAACAGTCATCATACCTATAGTTTTTTATTGTGGTTTTAAAATGTGGCACTGCTAGTACATTTTGTCTGTGTCAAGATATACAACTATTTTGTTTTATAAGTGGTCTTTATTTTCTAAATGGTCTTTAAGCATATTGATATTTATTTCATTTTACCCACCCTAACCATTGGCCACTTTCCTTTGTCTTTATAATAATACCATTTGCAAATTTTCAAAGCAGTCAGACAGATATTTATTGAGATTCACCCTGATAAGGGTAATACAGTAACCCCCTGGTTTTATGCGGATCAGGAGTCACGGATTCAGTCACACGCAGATTTTTTCAGAGAACCTAACTGATAGTTTTACGTGGAAATCTCCACAATAACGCTGAACCTGCAAATATTCTGCACTTTTTTTATATATATGTTTTTTTTTTATTTTACGCATTTTACTTCTAAATTATTAAGAAAAATGTACTAATTTTGTAACATAAATATCCCTCAGGCGCTCCTGTGGGCCATTTGTGTCCACTACACTCGCTTTTTTTGACCATTTTAGCATATGGAATGAAATTTCCCAAGGATCTGGAGTTTTTTCAGATCTTTTCATTTTTAACTTCAACTCATTAAATATATCAATAATATACTCCATACATCAAATTGTAACACTTGACTCCCTCGTGGCCACGTTTGGCCAATTGAAACCCATGAAAACTACATTTTTAAATTCCTTGGTATTTACACTGTTAAATCATACAATTTAGGTTAAAATGCTTTATTCTTAACTCAATACTTGAGAAATGTAGTTTTTAGTGTTTTCTACCAGATTATGATTATTTATCCATTTTTGGCCAAGCGAGCAATTTTATATAATAATCTTAGTTTCCATAGGGGAGTATGATGGCTTACTGCACTTCAGTGGAACAAATGAATGACACAATTTTGACATAGATGTGATCTTAAGGATGTCAGATAATGGTTTGTGTTTGTCCATGAAAAATTCAGTGTTGTTGTTAATCAGTTACATATTTCAGATTTGTTCCATTTTTGGCCCCAGCAGCACTGAAAATAGAGAAAATGGTCATTTTTGAGGTTGTTTACTAACAAGTGCATTGTGCAAATAAACTGGCATTTGAAGGATTAATAAAAAACCAAATGAATAGATATTTGATACTTATGACAAGAACTGATGTTAGTTACAAACTTTATGTAGTAAAAATAGCAAAAAAGTATATAACAATATATAAAAATTATATATAAATATATGGCCATTTATAAAATATTATATAAAATTGCTCGCTTGGCCAAAAATTGATAAATGGCATAATCTGGAAGAAAACACGAAAAAACTACATTTCTCAAGTATTTAGTTAAGAATGAAAGCATTTTAACCTAAATTGTATGATTTAACAGTAAATAACAAGGAATTAAAAACTTTCGTTTTCATGGGTTTCAATTGGCCAAAAGTAGCCACGAGGAAACTGAATGTATAGTAAAAACGAGGAGGGTTTTTGTCCTGTCATGAGAACACAAAGAAAACGCTTTTGGGATGTTTAACCTGTTAAGCCTCATCCCTTATTATGGCAGCCATCTTGGATTCTGCATTACAACTTTATAAAGCTCACAATTCCGTCATACAAAGTTATTATTGTCTCATTTCAAAGCTGAAGTTTCATATGCCAGATAAGTAACATATGCCAGCTTATTTGAAAAAGAGCAAAACAGGACAAAATCCAGAAGTATGTAATGCTTGTGTGTGAGCACTCTTTGAAATCAGCACCTTATTGTCCAGCTCCAAGGAATTTTTCTTAAAACAATGGAAAACCACAGGCCTTGTGAACTTATGTGCAAAATTCGAGCTCAAAACAATAAAAAATGAGTATATAATAACTTTCAGTGCAAACAGTACCCTTTGTACCAGTCAATCCATATTTTAAAAGATTGCTAGTCCACCCCTGACTCATCTTGAGTGTTTCTCTTGTTTTTCGTTTTGTTTTTCTTAAAGCCCAGTAGTGTTATTACTGTAAATTAAATTAAAAGAGGCTGTTGAGCTCAGTCCCCATCCAGTTTCTGGTCTCTACAATACAGTACTCCTCCTGAAGAACCCTGAATAAGACACGCCGCTGATGAACAGTAAATTATTGATTTGAAAATGATTGGTGAAATATTTTTTTTAATTACTGAAAGAACTTACAGAATTCATATCTCCTTTACTTTAATCACGCAGTATAAAGTACATTCTTTAAAGAGCAGGGTGGGCTTCAATTATTTAGTCGCCCAATATAAATATAATATATGGATATTTATTTTCATATAAATTCAACATAGTTATTTTTTTTACTTTATATTCAGATTCATCAATATGTACTTGTAATTAAAATAAAATTACTCATAATTAAAATATGATTATTTGTACTGATAATTACTGTTTTACTTACTGCTCTACTCAAATATAATGCTTTTACAAGATTTATTTTGATAGCTATATTTTTAATGTAAAAGCTCATTTGATCCAAAGAACACATAACTGTATTAAATCAACTGTATTTGCATCAATGTACTAGAAATTTCCAGTGTTTGTTACATCTAGCCGCTCAGCCTGTAACAATAAACAATAAACTTTCACTTTCAGATGAATTGCTCAAAAATGGTCAATACTGAATAGAAAGTTCATGTTTTATTTGCAGAAATGCTCAAATGCTTTTAAAATTATTTAGCAAAGCAAAACTGTGCTCAGTTGTGCCCTGCTCTCTCTTACTGCTTTCTTTTGCTTGAAATGCACTCATGTTCCTGAGACTTGTAATAATAACTGGGGTGAAATAGGATGTGATGCCTTTATTTAAATGGAAATGCAGAGACAATCTCCATTCGTAAGACTGTCCTTCCAGCTAGTGCCTTTGATAGGGTTTCAGGAGTCAAATTTCTCATGAGAAAATGAATCACAGTGTGCACCCCTAATGCACACCTAGAGGAAGTTGTTTGAGATGGACTGACTGAAAAATCAAATGTGCTGATTTTACAGTTGCCTTGCCGTACAAGAGGAGAGAGAATAGCTGAGATTGGAGGATCATGGTAACAGAGTTATCACTCTATCTCTCTCTCTCACACATACACACACACACACACACATACACACACACATTGAGTTCTTGCGTTTAATTTGTGCTTTGCATGACTATCAAAGGCTCTCTGTGGAGAAACCTGCAGGATATCAATCAGTCTGACTGAATCTTTGTCGCTGTATCTGGGTTTACAGCACCTTACTGTCATCAATAACCTGATAGATCGAAGAGCTCCTAACACACCAACTACTTCCAAACACACACAGTGTTTAAGTACATAGTGTTTAAAGTATTTTGTAAAGCTACATCAACACAAAGTCCTCCATTGCACAAAGTCCTCCATTGCTACATCAACACAAAGTCCTCCATTGCACATAAGAGTACTTCCGGGATAACCAGTAGGATTTCGTGTGGCACAAACAAATTAGTGGCAAAATGTAACATGGATATTTTTATGTTATTGCTCATGGAAAAAAAAAACCCTTCAGAAGAAAATATGTTGAAAAATAAATAATTAAGGTTTTCAGCAACAATAGCAACAGTATATTTAAACAGGTAATCAGTTGCTTCAAAATTTTCACAGTAATCAGTCAGATGTTTAAAAAATTCACTGTAAAGTATGTTTTTGTACTATACTAGTAAGTTTTAGCTTTAATGTGGCTTGCCTCCACATGTGAGGGTTAGTTACAACTAAAAATAAAGGCAAAAGTGCATGTCTTCCCAAATAAATTCAAAAGAATCCTTTTTTTTGGAGGCTTTTATGTACAGATTCAACAAAAAACAGTTCTTTAATTATTATAAGAATTGTTGCTCTTGAGTTTGCTCTTTGTAGTAAAAAGTAAATGTGTCTGGTTTGATGCTGAGACTTTTGCTAATCATATTTATTTTTATACATGTATTTTGTTGGACATTGAAGTTGGAAAGCTCAGTCAATGTGGGACTGTGTTGAATTAAATGTGTTTGCATTGATTTACCAGACCTTTTAGCAGCTGTAACAACTAGCCAACAATGAACAAATACAATTAAGCCCATCTGTGGTGTAAACTGTCAAATGTGCACCAACCACTGCTTTCATCTGAATAGTTACATTTTTAACAGTTGCGTGCAGGTTGTTTACATAAAACATTACTAATCCTAACAAATACTTAAAACTATTTGGGAAAAAAATGTGGTAGGTTGTGCCCCAATCTCCCGTAACGTACTTTTTAAAAAATAAACAAGCTTTAATTAAAAACAAATCCCAAAGCAGAATGTTATACCTATTTCTAGCAGGAAATGTAGGTACATGGTTAACATAATGAGTTAATGGCAAGATGCCAGAAACAGTACTCAAACGTGTGAATTTACTTGATTTTAATATGAGTATTGGCTGCTCATTAACAAAATATATTACATCAGCAACATTATTGCCACAAGAAGTATTCATATGTGGACCTGAGAATCAGTTGATTTGAAAATTATAATAAAACACTCAGCACTTCCACAAAGCATCCGTATTTATTTTCTTTATGGGAAGTGGACTGAGTGAAAGGGAAAGTCTTTATTTTGGCTGCCAGATCGGAGTGCTGCCAGTGTTCTCCCACATCACATGCTTGCCAGAATGGAACACAGCCTGGACTGTCCCATATGTTTTAGCCCCCTGTCTTCTCTAAATCCACAAACCCTCAGGGTATAACATGATATTTTTGCTTGTCTGTATCTTTGTCTGCAAGTTAGGGGCAATCTGCAAATGTTTGAGTGCCTGCACAGTAAACAGTAAGGGGCTATTCAAACAAAGTAATTCATTACAAAGTGCTGACTATTTCTCTAAAAAATGTAATGAGATTATTTTACTTGTTACTTTATGGGGGAAAAAAATCATTTATTTATTTGTGTGTTGCTCTCTAAAACCCAAAATTCCAGAAGATGTAATTGGAAAAATTAAGCCTTACCTTGAAATGACCAGTCTAAAAATACTAAATACATTACGGATAATAATGACGAAGGGATTTTTTTCTTTTTGGCTTCTGAACCTCCCCCACTTTACCAAAATGTTTGATGAAACTATAACTGTAGTAAATGTAATGTGATAAAAAGAATTTAAACTGTAATGCCATTATCAGCACATCTCTTAATTACATGAAAATACACTATGCAGCAGTGGAGATAAAATGATCAGACAAGGTCCAACACTCTGTCTGAGCCCTCAGATTGTTACATGTGAGAGCTGCCAAATTGACCAATTTTTCCATTTAACCCTCTTTGCAAAGGCCACTCGGACACCAACTGTTCTGAGTTTGGGCAGATCATCTGTTGGCTGGATCATTTTTAGATCCAGCAACGTGATATGGCACCAAAGGGGTTGTCAAAACTTTCAAAAAGCACACTCTCAGTGCAATAAAGTGTTAAGAGCCCTGTAAAAACTTTTTTATGCATGAATATGAAAGGCTTTTAATGCTAATCTCTTTTCTGAAGTGTCTTACTGAGGCTCAGAAGTCCCTAATGTCCGTCAATGGCTGGATCGAGAGCCATTGTTAGCCCAGCTCAAACATACCTGACAGCATTGCCATCCCAGCACTGAGGGTTACCATAGTGGCTGTAACCTAGTTTCACAAAACTCTGCAATAGCAGTGATGTGTGTGGAGGGTTTTTTGCACTTTCTAGAGGAAGGATAAAATAGCCACATTTATAACCCTTCAGAATGCATTTTCTTTGGCTTCTCCTGGGCAAGGCAGCCTTGCAAGATGATATTTTGTTCTGCTTTAAGTGTGTAACTTGCTAGCAGAAAGAGAAATTTGAATTTTATGTGTCCCTTTAATTATATGTTCTCCCTAGATAATTTTATATTGAACTGTCATGACTCTTACATCTGGGTCTTGGTCTTTTTCTTTAAAGCAGTCATCCTAAAATATTTTAAAAGAGCAAATCTTTGCAAATCTGTCTTAATTCTGAAAGGTTGCTGTAAAAACTATAAAACACAGTGCCATGCCATTCGATATGTCTTCCTTTATTTCATTACTTTCACTTGTTCTCTCTTGAATATTGTTAGCAAGCAACTGTGGGTCAGCCCCCCTACCCCCATTCCCTCAACACACATACACATACTCACACACACAAACAAACAGCCACCTGTCAAAGTCTAGGTAATGAATCTTGAGACGCTGACGCTAAAGTGTCCTCTACATATGAAATGAAGAGCATGGCAGTATTAATGGGAGCACTTGAGAGCTCAAGAGAATGAAATACATATGATGGTAGGGAGAGTGCCTTTATCTCCGGTTGGAAAAATCACAGTTTCGTTACAGAGGTGGCTGCTGCCACAGAAAGCTTCCTTGCTGTGACCCTCCCTCTGCCAGCAAGCCTGTACCCTACAGGGGGTTCGGAAAAGGCACGCATGTACCTGTTAGTTAGGGGAACAAGCATTTGTATTTTGTCACAAAGGGATAGACATCATGGTAAATGGTAAACACCTGGTCAAAAACAATAAAAGAACTGTATGCAACATCACAAAATCAGATTAATTATGTATGTTAGATGTCCAGAGTTAAGTACATGGGGTAATTAGGAAACTACTAGAAGCTGAATAAAAATATGTTCCTCCTAAAATGCTTATGCATGGGATTCAGTGAAATGGTGTTACATAACAATGTTTAATGCAAACCAATTTGAATTCTCTATATTAATAGCTTTAGTTTGTCCATTTGTGACTGATAGAATAAATGACCATTCAAGCCTTTCAGTGTTTTGCTATGTCCGCTAATGGTGATGCATATCAACATTATTGACTTAACTGATATTTGGGCTGTAATAGACATTAACATACCATTGTTGTCACAAAAACATCTCTAAAATGGTAATTTTGCAGGAGGAGGAAAAAGGTCTTTATTACCTCAAAGTTCAGATCATCATTTTTCAAGTTTCATACAATATAAAGGGCAATGTCCATGTTCAAGCAATGTAATAAAATACTTAAAAAATGGAGATACATTGTTTTCTTTTAAAAGAAATGAAATATTTAAGCCAGTTTTTTCTAAACTGAAAGAACCACTTGCAGTGAGTGATGTATGTGGGCATTCCAGAAGGCATAGAATGGTCACTTGCTGTAAATTGAAATGTGATTGATTGGTTACTCTGTCACCCCCTAATTATTTTGGCCATTAAACTGATGTGTTAAGCCCTCTGTTTATCTCATGAAGACCTAACCGACAGAAGACTTTGCTTGGCTGTGTGTACCTGGTCATGGGGTAGAAAAAAATCCTTGTTTAACACAAGTTCAAATTCTTTTTTGCTGTTTTGAAATTTAAACTCGTTCTGTCCAACAAGAACATGACAGTGATTTAGGACTTTTACCACAGCTTACAGAGATTAAAACAACAATCATAAAGGAAAAATGAATTAGACGAGTGTCATTTTTCATTCTCAGAAATCATTATGGGTTCCCAATCTGGGTTGAGGACTTTCAGGGAGAAGAAGAGGGTGTGGAGAAAAGGTCTTTTGATCCCAGAGTGTCTTCCTTTTCTCTGTAGATTTACAACTCTTTCTGTAAATTCCCTCAGAGCAGATTCAATGAGATGAAAAAATGTGGAAGGCTCAGGCTGTCAACCTCAAAAGAAGGCTCACTTTCATGCTGTAGTTTGATAGCTAGCATCTAGGGGTACTCATGTACTTTTGGGCATTTGTGCCATAACAAACAAAGACATTAAATGAAAAATGCAGAAATTGAATGAATGATTAAAATCCATGTGTTTTTTTTTTTTTTGTTCAAAGCAGTTTCACCTTATCATGATGCATCAAAGCAGCCTCTGATGTTTCATAATCAAACCATTCCCTAGCTACTGGATACTGTTACCTGTTTCAGCGAGCTCCATAGACCAAATAATCTATGAAGTGCTCCTTCATGTTCTCCACAGTTTAATTGTAAACCTCAGATAAATGGACTGGATTAAGAGAGACTGCAGATATTGTCTAGATAAAAGTTGGGTCTGTGATCTGGAGTTTAAGTATGTAGGGCAGTGTGATTGATAGGTAGGCTCAGAGGCTGTAGGGGGTTTAGGTGTTCCCAGGTACAGCAGGCGATCAATAGCTCATCACTGCCTCATAAAGAGGAGGCAGGCCATTGGCTGATGGAAATAGGAGTTCTGTGCTGAAAGTTCACTTGATGACTTGAAGTGAAAGACAGGCTGAAATGTTTTCAGCAACTCTGTGGGAAAATAACAATACAAAGTAGCTAAAATTTGTGAATTATAGATATGAAATGATACAACATAATATTTTCCGTGTTTTCTCTTCGATTCATCTTCATCTTCTCCAGTTTGGCAGAACAGAGGTGATTGAAAACACGCTGAACCCAGACTTTGTGCGGAAGTTTGTGCTGGATTTCTTCTTTGAGGAGAAGCAGAATCTTCGGTTTGATGTGTGAGTATTATTATTGAATTATATTTTCATCTGTAACAAAAGTGTTGAACTGTGCCTTTTTGTATACATGCACTGAAAAAAAATGATGCATTGTATTTATTTGATTCAAAAGTACACACATTGCAAAAATGTTTTACTGGCAAGTGAAACCACCTTAAATCTAGTCAGTTTATCTTTTATTATATCATTATTTCAATGAGATGAATAAGGCAATCAATAAGACAATATAAATAAACACTATATAATATTACCTAATAGAAGTAAGACATAAATGAAGTAATCATACAGTTTTCTTATAAGAGTGCCGAAATGAAAATATTCAATGTGTCAGTGTGATTTGAGATGATTTTACATGCCATTTTTTACAATGTACAGTTCGCACATTATTGTTTGAACACAATTACTGACAAAATTAAGTAACCTTAAAGACAAATTGTGTTTATTTATTTTATTCATTAGTGAACTGAAGTAAAAGAAATTCAGTGTATTTCCAGTGACATACTATAGCTGCCGTAATTACACCTAAAAACACACTGAAGCAAACGTGTTAATGCTATGAACAAATGGTTTATTTTGGTCAGTTTTTTGAGCCTACACATTATTTCAAAAGGTTCTTTTCAAGTGAAACACACAGAAGCTTCCTCCCTCTTTCTCTCCATGCACCCTGAGGAGGTGATCGATGTCCTCTGTGGGGTTTTGGAGAAGTGCTCATGGTAGATCAGGTGGAACTCGGAACAAACTCTTGCTCAGATCATTTGCGCAGATCAGAACCTGACAGCCACCCTTATCCACACTCAGACAAACAGCATCTGTCTATTCTTCTCTTCCCCACGTCCTCCTACTTTTCTGTCATCCTTTTACAGTGCTTCTCACATAGCATCTCCTTACATTATCCCCTCTCTTTTTCCACCTCTCTGTTACTTGTTGGGCATATTTATATTTATAGGCATGGGTACATTTCCTATTTGTTCTATATTTGTCCACTCCGTCAGCCATCTCTCTCTCTCTCTCTCTCTCTCTCTCTCTCTCTCTCTCTCTCTCTCTCTCTCTCTCTCTCTCTCTCTCTC
>JBBIGA010000106.1:19029393-19052227 GCA_037576975.1 Alestes dentex | reverse complement strand
TCTCTCTCTCTCTCTCTCTCTCTCTCTCTCTCTCTCTCTCTCTCTCTCTCTCTCTCTCTGTCCCTCTCTCTCTCTCTAAACTGTGTGCACTTCCCTTTATCTGTCGCCCCTCCGTATCTTGAATCCTATTTCTATTTTCCCCCACCTTCACTTCAGTCTATTTCTCTCTCCTGCTTTATTTTTCACACACTATAATCGATAGCAACTCTGACACAGCTTTCTTCTATCTGGGAAGAAGTTAGTGTTTGCAGGGTGTGTGTGTAAAAAAAAAAAAAAAACAATGTTAGAAAGGGCTAGAGTTATGTCTGCAGAAGGGTAAAGCTGTCATTTTTTACAGCTGTCTTCACAAGTCTGGCAGTGCCATTATTGATTTGATATTTTTGAGGGTTTTTTCTTTTGCTTCCCTAATGTCACGCTGCACCGATCAGACAAAATATTCTTTTTTGGAGAACTGTTGTCAGTGTAATACAATCATAGATAAAGTCTGCAGATGCACTCTCTGTGTGTTGCTTTAAACGGGACTTTGCTTTATTCTGGAGGGCTGGATTTGATATATGCACTGTATTTGTTTGAAAAGACACCCACGTACCTGGCCTTGAGGTGCGGTCAGTGGGGAGCTCAGGTCCCCAGCCATCTGGATGTCAATAAACAGATGGAGCATGGCATCATCTGTCTCTTTAACCATGTGGGCAGGGGGTCTACTGTGTGTGTGTGTGCGTGTGTGTGTGAGAGAGAGAGGGAGAGAGAGCTTTTAGAGGAACTATTTGAGCCCCTAATGATAGTAACATGATAAATGTGCCGTCTTGGCAATGTGTATAGTACTAACTCTTTAAAAAGAGCATCAGCTTTATCTATTGTTCAGCCACCGTTCACATCCTTTGTATGTTTTTTTCCAATACATCAGGCTGCTTCATTAAACACCATGTGTTTTATACCCTTTATGGGAAATATTTAGCTGCTATTTAATTAGAGCCAGTGCTGCTACAGTGCAGTTAAAAGCTACATCAGCGTAGGAGATGGTATATTTGAGTCATGCCTTGGCTGGTGGTGATTGTTGAGTCATAGTATTTGGAGAGCCCCCATAGTGTAGTGTTGATGCTAAGCTAATCCTCACTGAAAATCATTAAGAGGCTGAATTATTGATACTCAGCACCCATAGAGCACAAAGAAATGCTCCCTGCACCTCTTCCATTTGCTGGCTTTCACCGTCTTACACAATGTTCTTAGATGTGTAGTCTTTTTATACTTGTATTACTTAATGTCTATGAATTATGATTCATTCTGTGACTCTCATTTGTCCGTGTTTGTTTTTAGTGCAAGAGGATGTGTACAATTGACCGCCATCTCTTACATTAGTGCCACGAGGCAAGAGTGGAGACACATGTCATTATCATCACACATGTCTTACAGAGGCAAGACTGTCTAATCAATAAAGCACTGAATAAAAAGGTCAGTTATTGATAGACCCTGGAATGAACATCATCCATTCTAGGACTTCCTGCCCTACTATCTTCAGTCTGACTGACTCATGATTGATGAGTAACTGTGGTATATTAATATGCTGGTAAAACGTAGGATGTTTCTCTTTTGCACAAGAGACTGGAAACTTTGGCACCAGAAAACTGGAACTATTTTTTTACTTTGGTCATTGGTCCAGTACCAAGGTTCCCACTGAATAGTTTTTAGTACCTGCTAAAGATCAGTACCCACAAGATTTAGGCCTCTTGGTAACATTTGCAGTTGAGACCAAAAACCATGAGATTTTAAAATTTTTTACTCTCCCAGGTTAAGATAACATCACAAAACACTATTTCATGATTAGTAAGAGCTGTGGCTATTATAACAGTTTAGCTGTCTCTAGAAGCATGAGTTCTATAGAGTCCCTTAAGGGTTATTTTTGAAAGATTAGTTGAGAAGTGCTTTTAGCTCTGTGCAAAAGTCTGGGATGGTAAAAATTCTATTGTGTTTAAAATATATGATCCTCATTGCCAACGTACAAATGCAGTTGTTCTCCCAAAAGCCAGAAACCGTAGGTGATGTTTCTCTCAAGTGTGTTCATGTAATGTTGGAGCAAAGGATGTATACTTGAGGCAGAAGGTGGAAATGCATGATAATATCTGTGTTGTGACACTGGCAGATAATTGCTTAAAATAACCATATCGATTTGAGAGATGCTTAGCACTGATATGATAATGCAGATTTTAGTTGATGTTTTTGCACCAATTATTTTACCAGAAGCTAAAATCACATCTACTATCATTGGGCCTTGGCACAATGAAAAAGGTGTTTTATACATATGTGATTCAAATGAGCCAGCAGTCTGGACATAAATAAAATGTGTTACAGCAACACAACTCTTGCCAAAAGAAGTCAACTGAAAAATAGCAACTGTGCAAGCGTAATGTGTTTAATTCATGTCTAACTGACTGACAAATTTGAACAAAGTTAATAAAAAATTAATTTTTTACAACATAGATGTGAAAATGTTGATCATACATTCTTAATGATGTATGCCTTTAAGGACAGATAGATGAAGGTTGTTACATGAACTGTGCTGATGTTACTCTGAGCACCTGCCCGCCACATTTTTCTATAAGCATGAACAGAGATATTACAGGTATAGCTTTACCGCTGATCTGATTGCTATTCAAAGGCAAGGCTTGCATGCTGAGATTTGAGTAGATTAGCTCACACTCCTGCAGTGCAGACATGGTAAATAAAAATAAATGTGCATGAAATGTGTTCAGATGAACCAAACAAAACAGAAAAATTCAGCTTTAATGGTGTGTCAGTGTAATAAAAAATCTTCGTTGGTTTTCTCTTAACCCTTTCCTGCCTGAGTGGATCATTATATTTTTGACATGAATGCATGTAAAATAAATACAGATTTTATACCGCAGAATATGTTCTCTAAATTTTGAAATATATATTTTTTTTACTTAGGTCCAGTAGTAGCTAGTCGTTTAAAAACTAAACCTCAAAATTACTCTAAATATCAATTTATTCTTAAACTCTCATATGTTAACCTGTGCAATTTAGAAGTAAACTTAGAATGTTTGAAATATTTATAATTTTGTAAGCTACTTAGCTTGTTGTTTATTGTTGTTAGACATTTAGATATTTTATATGCAGCCTAATAAACTACAGACCCATGAAGCTGTTCTTAGACACAAACATACACCTCTTTTAGTTAATATACTGAATGATTATGGCTAGTATTATTTTGCTGTAACTATCAACTATCACTCCATGTGCAGTAAAAGAAAACAAAATGCACTCAAGTGACCTTTGTTTGTTCACGAAGAAATGTATTATAAGTATATATGTTGTACTGTATATAGGTATAAAATAGTAAATACATCATTTATCAAAAAGCAAGCCTGCTGATCTCTTACTCTTCTGGGACTCTGCTCTCCATCGATCACAGAATAATAAAGATTATAATAAAAATAGTGGATGTAAGTAATGTAAGCGTTTAATGAATTAGACACGTAGTATTCAATCATCTAAATCATTCTATTTTACTGTAAATACAGTATCTTCTGTCTGACTCTGCAGGCTCTTATTTTGAAGTGCAGTGGAGAAAATTAGATGATTGTTGTTAAGAAAGCAGTGCAAATGTTTACTAAATTTGAAAGACTGTACAATTAAAATCCAAAAATGAACACAGAGACGATTCAGAATAAAAGAAGTTATAGTGTGTGATCACCTCACTATAATATGCTCTAGGGTTTCTAACGAGAAGGGACTTGAAAGGATTAATGAAGTCATTTCTGTTATCCTTTATCCTTTACCTTTTTAAGGCTAATATCCTTTTAGCCTTTGTTTTTCATTTAAACAAAGAACAGAGAACACATCAGTAAATAGTGTCAGGGCAAGTTATACCTGAAACGATATCATTTGTTGCAGATAATCCTGGTATATATACATAAATCAGACATAGTAAAACTGTCATCCCTCCGTTCATCCAGTAAGTCTGTAAAAATATAATCATCTGTTCCCAGACCAAGTGCTGTCGGGTAAGTGAATTTTTTTATAACTCACTTGGACTGCTTTAAAATGTTCCTTTAAAACAGATTTTTTTAATGGACCTATATTGTATCTGTTCCATACTGATATATGTGATCTTCTGTTAGTAGAAAGTTTAACAATTGTCTTAAAGTATACATTTTAAAACACTTTAAACACTTAATTTTTTTCCTGTTAAATGGTCTGTGTTAATAAACAAGTTTATTAAAATCTGTAGTAAAATAAGCCACTGTTAACCTACAAAAATAGGCTTACAGTTTTCTAATAGTTTCTTTTTGGAAAACAAATATCACTCCACTAGACTGTAATACCTGAAGTTCAAACCTGAGTGAAGTGAGAAAAAAATCTTGAAAAATGCCCAAAAGATAGGACTTCTTTAGGATGTCCAGATACTTTGACTTGACTTGACTCTGGAAAGCTTCAGTGATCCATTAAGTCCTCACCAACAACCAGTAACTGTTGTGCTTTACCTCTTCAGTTCTCACGACTCTGTCACAGACTGTGCAGTTACATCATTTAGTGTGAATATGCAATTATATGTAAACATGTTCATGGTCACAACCTCATAAGTATGGTGAATCCAAAACAGCCTGTTTTTACAGCTGCATATATAAAAAGTATGGAATAGAGAATGAAGGGTTTGCACGGGATATCAGACTATTTCATTATAAAAAATGTAATTGATTTGGTCCTCAGTTTCTGAGGCACTATTCAGTTTTGTTGTTTGACTCTACAAAGGATTTAACCAACTTTAAACTAGAGTTTTTTTCTTTTATTAAATATAGATTTAATAAAGTCAGACTAGAAGTATTTCAAAAGTATAAATGGGAATTTGTTTTACAAATGTGTTGCCAGTATGAGATGCAAAATGGTCATATGCATTGTATTTACAATGTTTCTTACATTATCAGTTGTGGCAGGAATGGTGACTTTCTGTTTTGCAGATGGCTCTTTCAGCACTCAATCATGTCCTCAATCATGTATGCATCATCAGTGGTATATGTCTGGAGAACTAGCCTTTTAATTTGTCACTGTTATGGACTGTGCCTTGCCCAGGTCTTTACAGTTTGGCCTTTGATTCTTAAGGTATGTTTTACACCACGTGTACACTCTCACAAATATCTACGGTTCACATGCACTGTATTTTCAGTTTTGGTTGAGAACTGTTACGTGAATAACATATTTATGACAATCCTCATATGCCTTTCAGTTACCATCATGAAGAACTATAGATATATGGAAATTTCTCTGTATCTCTTAGATTACTTTAAGACAGTACTAAAAGAATATTAGATAGAGGTGAAAATACTACTATGGATGTTTTATTTGATTAGATCCTTCATGTAAAATGTTAGTTGTTGATATTTAATACATACTTTATAAAGTCTAAAATTGTACCACTCTTCAGACCCAGCATTATATTCCAAAATCGATCTGTCTGTCCTTTAAATGGAAGTTATTTTGCCGTCTTCTTTTCAAAGATCATATCAAAGCAATATTTCAGTGCTTCAGTCAGGCTGGACTGAGACTCCACCTGACAGCATGGCCACAACTGGCCTGATAGGGGTGAGTCAGTCACATCTGCAGGAGATATGAAGCACAGACTCCATGCTGAGAGGAAAAACTGTTTTTTTTATCACTGTGATTAGCAAAGAAAACTGAACGTAAGGGCCCAGTGCTCAGCCATAAACAAACTCAGTTGCAAAAGTAATTAAATTACTCATTCCACTGTAGCACCACTTTAGATTGGAACAGAAAAACACTGCTATGCGCGCACTGTGCCTTGTTTAAAGTGATTATTCGCCAGGGCATTTTGGCGGGTGTGTGTAACAGGACGTTTTTTAATGGAAGTCTTTTTTCTGAATTACAGGGCCCTCCTCTGCAACATTTTGTCATCACTGTATGTAAATGAGTGCCATTAAATTTTTGAGTGAGTTTATCATCCTTGTGCGCTAAATCTCATTTCAGCAATGCTCGCAGGCCCTTGCACTGTGCCATAATTTCATTTTGATACAGGCACAAACCAGAGGAGCTCATTTGCTGCAAATGGAGGAGAGAGAGGGGCGAAGAGAGAGAGAGAAAAAGAAAGAGAGAGAGAGGAAAGAGTACGTAGTTGAAAGAGAGAGGAAAGAATGTGTAGGAGAAAATGAAATAGAGAGATGAGAAGAGGGAAATCGAAAAGCAGAGAGAATGAGAGCAAAGGAAAGAGTGAAAAGCAGAGATTGTGAAAAGGAAGCAGAGAGAGATAGAGAAAGGAAAATGAGAGAAAGAGAGAGAGAGAAAATAGAAATTGAGAGACAGAGGAGAAGGAGAGAGTTTGAGAGAAAAGAGAGAGAGGGCATGAAAATTAAGAGAGAAGAAGAGAGAAAATAAGAAAGAGAAGGAAACAGGCATCCAGTTAAATGACAATGGAAATATTGAGGTGAAAGTGGGGAAGGGAGGTAGAGAAAGGTAGGATGAGAAGGAGATAAATGAGAGAGAAGAAGAGAATATGCAGTTTAGATGGGGCAGATTACAGTGATGTTGCTTTTCCATCTGTTGAGATTTAGCTCAACAGATGGAAAAGTCAGATGGATGTTGACTCTGGTGACTTTCTGAACATCCTTGCTTTCTCCTCACATAACAGGAGTGAACAGGTAAATTTCCACACGTCCACATTGAGAATTCTTGCCCTGTTTCAAGCACTATCTCTGTAGCCCCTGAGCGCTGTCCCGGGGAGCTGGTGCGCCTCCTGCCCGTCCATCATGCACCCCTTTGAGGTCCAGGCCTGTCACATGCTGCCTCTCAGATGAGTGGAGCCTTCACATGTCCATCTGCATGGCCAGTTCCAGCCTGACCAAAGAGACACAGGGAGAGAAAAATAAGCATTCAAAAACATTTTGATTAGGAAAAAAATACTCTATATCAAGAACTGCGTTTTTCCTAAAAGAAGATCTGTGTACAATATTAATGATCAGTCATGAATACTTTGTTAAGGCCATTACTTTTTTTCAGTTTAATTTTTGCTATTGCTAACTGTCTTATATCCTTAAAGAGGGACACAGAAATATTTTGTTGGGTATCAGTGCCCTGCCCCTGGTTGATTATACTCATTTGGGTCAAAAGCTTGGGTGTCCCTGAGTGCTGGGTTCTCTGAGCAGTTATTGTTTTATGGCACTTAATTAGTTTGTTTCAAAACTGTCCTCTGCTGCATATATTGCTGTCAAGATGATAGTGTAATTAATCTGCTCATTTGATTATTATAGAGAATGGCTTGATTTGAATTCAAATAAAGTGTAGAATTAACCAATAAGTCATAAAAAAGCAGAGTAAAGTTTATCACACAAGTTTTCAATGTCAGTTTTTCTTCTGTTGGTCAGAAATTTGGCAGCAATGCAATCTGTCACGTACGTCTCCATTAGTGACAAAGATCTTTTTTCTTATTTTCACTCTCATTTCATGGTATAAGATAAAGATCTGTAATAAAGTGTGTAATTATATAGCATGTAACATAGTGTTCAATAAATGAGGTGGATTCAATTGATTTATTCCTATTGGAGTAACCAAAATAAACCCTACTTGATCTCTAAGTGATTGTACTGAACCAGTCAGCTTGCTGTTGCCTTGTCCAACCTACAAAAAATATGTTCCTTTGACCACTGATCCAACATCAAATACTTCTGTTATTCTCCTGCCATGATTAGCATCAGCTTATGCAGCAAGAACACTGTGAGTGTCTATAAATAGTCAAATGCAGATTTATATCAACAGGCTGATTCTGACAGTACAGAAATGATGTGCCACTAGGAGAAGGAGAACTCATGTCCTGTTAAGTAAAGTTTTAAGTCAGTTTTTGCCAGCAATTTACTAAACCAAGTTTTACTTGGTATCAGACCAAGACCCAGGATTTCTGGTGGTCCACAATTTATTTGTTTAGTGTGCACTTGAGTACAGGTGTTCAAACCTATTAAAACAGACCAAACTGCAGAAAATTTAGACATGTGGCCAGTGTATCCCAACTTTCATACTGCAGGCTTCCAAAACCGTAAGCAATAAAGTTCATGCTTGTGTGTTTGTGTGTGTAACTGCATTGTAACAGTTTGTGCCATTATTTATCTAAAGACAAATAATGAATCATGGTTTCCTATATTTTTCTTTTAAGTAACCCTTCATGTAAAAACTAGTACACATTGTCTGTGTCCATATTTTTGCAACATACAGGGATGGAATATGATTTTTCTCAGTAAAATAAGTAAATAAGGTTTTTGCAACTGATATATTGTACACCCTTAGTGTGTGCATGTGTGTGTGTGTGTGTGTGTGTGTGTGTGTGTGTGTGTGTGTGCATGAGTTCTTTGAGCTCAGAGATAAATCTGTTGAATAAGATGCTCCAGAAGATGTGAGAGCAGATAGTGAGAAGAGATTGAGAGAGCTAGAGAAGGAGACAGAGGATTCTTTTTGTCAAACATGAACAAAAATCATTGCAGAGTCTCATTCATGTCAGCTCCTAAGGGCTCCCTGTGGGAGCCTGTGGCCTGGAGGAAAATGGAGCATGTTCAAAGAAAAGAAATGAGTGCAATCTGTGGACCCTCTGCTTCTCATTTCAACCTCACTTCCCACGACACACACACACACACACACACACACACACACACACAACCTAATGGGTATCATTTTCTTCTCTCTCTGTAATTACTCCTGAATTGCCTCTGTGAGACCTTTCCTGAGACTAATTATAATTCTGTAGAAAATAAAGTTTGCTTGGGTTTTTATGAGAACATTACTCCTCCATGTCTTCATATCTAGCGTATCTGAGGTGATATTGCTCGTTCATTCAATTTGGACCTCTGTCCTCTGTTTCAGGTACAATGTGGACACAAGAAGTTCAAACATCTCCAAACATGTAAGCCTGAAGAATTCTGTTTTTATTTCTTTCAGCCATGTTATTTTCACTGGTTATCTGTTTGTTTTTCTGGAAATAAAAATAATTGTCTTTGAGATATTACTAATGCAGCATCTGTAATAGAGACAGCACTGTGCAAAGTGTGTTTTTGCTAGTAAAGCAGTGCAAAAAGAAATTAGAATGTTTTTGAGTGTGTTAGAAGAACTGAGTTCCCTAAATAAACCTGTTTGCAAAAGAGTTATGTGAGCTTGAAGAATAGTTTAAGGGTTTATAAAACCTTCAAAAAAGTTCTTTACTAATTTAAGGGTTCCTCCTAGACCTTTCCATTATGTGTTCTTTTCTGAACTTCCTCATGCTCACACATTCCCTTAAGAACCCTCCACTGATAATTATTAAGGGCATCGTAAGTGGTTCTTCTATGGCATTATGCAAAGAACCATTTTGGGTACTTTTATTGTTGAGTGTATAAGATAAGATCAAATACAAATAAACAGGAAAACAGAAGACAGTTTTTAAAAACATGAGGATGGTTATAAGAACAAATACATTTATTTTTACAAATAAACCCCATTGGCCAGATAAATGGCTTTTCCAATTATCTTCTCAGAGGACATAAGATGTTTGCACAGTATTGTAAGTTGACTGCTCACATCTTCAGCTGTACATCTGCTATATTTAATAACTGTTATTTATAATGTATTGTCAGACAGGTCAGCTCTTCCATTTTTCTGTTTGATATTTAACTTCTTTCTCTTCTTTTATCCCTTTTTGCTGTTCATGGATGAGCAGAAAGTAAGTACCTCATAAAATAACGTGTGTGTGTGTGTGTGTGTGTGTGTGTGTGTGTGTGTGTGTGTGTGTGTGTTTAATTAAAGAGCACTCCTAACATACCTCCAGCGATGACAACTTTAGGGTTGCCATTTCTAAATCTAGCTAGAGTTAATGGCTGTTTTTAATTAGGCCAACAGAAAACTAATTCACATTCATGAAATGAGGATCAACAAGGTAAACATAAACTGTACTAGACAGATTAGTGTGCAGGGCATTCTGTGCAGCAGTAACTGTTAAAAAAATAAAAAAGGTAAAAACAAGCAATGGTGCCCCTTACTCAGTTATAGGCGGAGTGCAGTGAAGAATTGTGCTCTGGAGTCCCAGTGGTGCTATTTGCTATTTTACAAATATCACTATCTCCCTTCCTGCAGCATAAACGATGCGCCATCAGATCTGGCATTTAGTGCTCTCCTCCAGGCACATGGAGATGCTCCAGTACTACAACAGGCAGTGTTAATATTGCCGTGGCTGGAAGACATGGACGAGCTTTTGATAAAGTCCTTCAGTGAAAACAGAGAAAACGCTGGGTAATTTCATAAGTAGTCAATTATAAGAGAATATTATAATGAGCATATTAAGCATTATCAAGCTGGTTACTTTAATAAGCAATTTAATGACTTAATAACTTATGAAGCTTTATTTAACTGTAACTAAATTAGCGTACTATTTGTGCATGATACATCATAATGGTCTGCACACCAGTATTGGATCTATATAAAAATCATGATCTTATCATGATGTGAATAAAATCTATAAAATACGCTTAAATCACACAAGCTATTTCTTTATGAAGCAGTTTATATCTTTAAATGGGTGTTAATTCATTATATTTTCAGAATTATGCCTTAGTTATGATTTTATTTTGTTGTCTCTGACTGTTTAGTATGTATTAGAGAGTGGGATTAAGATCAGACAGACATACTTGGATTTTTTTTGTTTATTTAAATAGGTACGTATTTTTGGTTTTATTTTACAGTTGATTGGAAGCACAGTAAACTCCCACTAATTCCCAGTTCAGAATTTGCGGATGTTCTTAACTTAACTAACTAATAATTGTTTGCGGAAACCCCCCCAAATTCGCAGAAACCACAGATATCCTCCGCATTTTTTTTGCTTTGTTTGTGGCAATATATCATTTTTCATGCATTTTTGTGCTAAATTATTAAGAAAAATATGTTTTACTAATTTTGTAACATAAATATTAATGTAAATTCAGCTACATTTCCATATAAAATATAACTATAATTTTTTTGGTACTGTCGAGAGAACACAAAGAAAGCTCAGAGCTCAGAGGCAGAAGGTTTGAAAGTAGCCAATCCAAGAGCGTTATTCATTTTCGATAGCTGATTGGCTGCTACCCTGTGACGCATCTCTGGCAGATGCAGTCCAGCATTCCTGCATCAGAACAGTTTCCCGCATGGAGCGATCTCCAGTGTTTCACTGAGTGTTCTCATGTTTTTTGTTTTGTTGCAGTACAGTCCATATAGGGGGAACATCGGTATTTTACATTCTAGCACTGCGGGAGACAGCAGTTCAGTGTACACTGTAAAGTATGGATATGGGTTTACCTTTACATTTCCTTTAAGAGTAATGTATTAAACTGAGTTTAAAATGAAATGAAAGTGTTTTTTGAGCATATTTGGGGGCATATTTAGGGTTTACACTAGAAAAATTGCCCTTTTTTTTTTTACCACATCACAATTACCATTACCACAAGTTTTTCACAATTCGTGGGTGCTCTTGGAACTTAACCCCCACGAATGTCAGGGGTTTACTGTATTTTAAACACCATTAAATGCAGACAAAGTAAAAAGCTGCTAGAGTTTTGTTAGTTTCCTCATGCTATGTTTTCACTATTGTGAGAAAATCTCATTCTTTGAAAAGGTAATAGCTGGTAATGTAATTTAAAAAGGAGTTCTGAAAGTACGTCCTATTACAGCAATGATGTATTGCCGTAATATTTCCTAAATACATTGTGTAAAGCAAAAGCAATTTACTCTTGTTATGTTTCCTTTTATATGTTTCCACCTCCAGAGGTGTACACCTGTTAACGCGATCCTGTTGTTTTAGGATTTCCTGGGCCAGACGTTTTGCACACTCGGGGAGATCATTGGCTCTGCAGGCAGTCGCATGGAGAGAACACTATCGTGAGTGCATAAGTTTTTATTCATTAATCACAAATTACTGAATCGCTTTGAAACTGCATCAGCATCATGTAATGGAATTAGCTTAGAGCAGTCAGTTAGTGTGTCTGCATTCAAATTTAGTGAGTCATGACTATTGAATACATTTCCGATTTGGTCTCCAGTCTGTAACACTTTTGGTATTACCTGTAGAAAACAATCCATGCAGCCCTGTTTAGTTTGGTATATTTGAGTGTTTTGGTGTGTGTGTGCACATATGCAATTCAGATTTGTGGCCTAGTTTTGCATGACATGCTTCCTTGGACCACATGCTAAACGTGTACAGAAAATGTTTGTGTTTCATAATAAGTAAAATGTTGCTTTCTGATTGATGGCATACTAACCCCCCATGGAGTTAAGCGTCTAGCAAAATTTCCTTTTTATGGGAAGCAAAGTCTAAGTCCAGGACCCACATATTCAGCTACTTCTTGTTGTTTTGCATAAGATTTTTAAGCAGACCTGAGTGCCCAATTGGCATTCCAGATAGCAACTAAACACATACATTATATGCCTAAAGGTTTAATACCTATTCATCTAAAATGTCTTTTGAATATGAAGTTAATTAGTCAGGTGAGGTACTAATGTTGGATTAGTTCTTGATCACACTTCAATTCCAACTCATCCCAAAGGTATTGGACAGAACTCCAGAGAAAGCAGTTTTACTGTCCCACAGTCTAATACTCTTTAGCTGAGCTTTTCTATTGGACATGATAATCTTAGGCTCCTTTGTGGCTGCGCCAGAGCTTCTCATGTTATTGGCAGTGCTTTTCTATAGAGATTATACAGACTATGGATGCACTTTAAAGCACCTGAATTTGCTGATTAGAAGGGATGTCCAGATACTTTTGGAGATATAGTCTGCTTCAACAATCATCTGAATATCCTGGTGTATTTAAATCTCAATAAGTGGTAGATTCCAGATTTCTTTTCTTACCTCTGTCAACTCTGATTGTTTAAGGCTGACAAGTGCAAATCCAATATTACCCCCTTCCACCAAATTAAGAATATAGATAAAGCTACTAGATCTGGAGTTGGACCTATGGGCCAAAGCTGACCTGTAAAAAATCTGATGTAACAAGTAATTACATCAAAAGAGCAGTTAGCAGTTAAGAGCTAATAGAGTGTAACAGGGAGTGGTACATGGACAAGTGGAGGTGTGGTCACAGAATTTAATGGCAAGCCAGAGGCAGAACACAGTTTCATTATATATCCAGCAAACCTGTAGGAAATAAAGCTAACAGGTTGTTATGTATCTGCTTTGTCTTTTTGGCCCAAAGTCCACCACAAATATTACACTCTGGCCTCACAAGACAAAAAGTTTGGCAATTTTTGCTGTAGACCAGTCTAGATTAGATGAAGCTACTTGTGCATGCAGCCTCATACATTTGTTGTATTGTCTATAAGCAGGGCTCAGCCACCAATAAATCCTTTAGTGTGCAAAGTGCCTGCAGAACTGCGAAATATCAAAGAGGCCTAGTGAAATATCTCCAGATGATGAAACTGGAACGTACTTTTCTTCACCCATAGGATTACAGATGATAACACTGTTGTTAATACCAAATAAGCTGTGACTTCCTCACACTCGAGGCTCATTTTAAATTGCTGCTTTAATCAAATACTAACTCCCATGGTGCCTTTTGCAACTGTTGCTTGCATTAATATTATGCTGACCCTGCATATAATTAAAAAGAATAACAGGAACTTAAACAGTTTTATCAGATTTCTTATGGATGAAGTTATTAGACCATGAGGACTTGGCCACCACACCGGAGGCCAAACACTATTGACCCTGCTCTTCCTCTCTGCAGTTAATAAGCAGTTTTCTTATTAACTTTAACACAGTGGGATAAGTGTAATATGAGTTCAGTAGTGAACCTTTTGAATATCTGTAATGATACTGAGGTTATATCTTTCCTGGGTTTCTTAATAACATTGTATTGGTATGTACACTGAATAAAAAATAACTAAACATATTACCTACCCTTTTTTATCAGTATTTACTAGTTATTTTACCACTCTTAGTTTCTACTTTAGTGTGTATCTCAAATGAATTTGTGTGCTTAAACTACCACTTAAAGACACACTTACTCTTTGGATGGTGCACACACTGTTTTAAGTGGGAGTTCTGTTATCATATGTGTGAATATACACTATAATAAATTATAAATTAACTTTTAAAAATATATTTATTTTAAGACAACCCAGTGACTTACTTAAAGCTATACTAACAAATCAACAGATCTTTTTTTACATATATGTCATAGGGTTTGTATGGTTAATGTAATGATGGGCCGATCCCATGCATTAAAGCAAAAAAAAATCATCTGATGCTCCAGATCGCGTATCACACCCATCCCCGGACCGCGGAAACTTGTAGCCTGGCTACTCCGCAGCCGTCAATATTTAAGAGAACTGCTGAAACCATGATGTTTATTTTTATTTTTAGGAAGAATACATTTTTTTTCTTCAGATCTGCATTAATCTCACAATTGACCTTTAGCACCCTCTGTTGACAGAAATCCGTCATAGTGACGGAAAACTTTAATCCATGCGATCCACGTTTTTCCAGTTCTGATCCGATTCCGATACAATGATACAATACATCTTTTTACTTTATTATTAGCATTATTTTTGTTGAAATTGTGCTGTTTGTTTGTAAGGTTACATCACAAAATAAATAAGCCACTAACCACTTATTAGACGAGCAAAAAATATAATAATAATAATAATAATAATAATAATAATAATAATAATAATAATAATACATTTTATTTATAAATTTTCACGATGGGGACAGTGATGCATCTCATATTACAAAGCGTTGAATTTAAGGTCCAGCGCAAGCTGCGAACTGGAATCTAGAGATCGGGGCTGTCCGACGGATATCCGATATTGGATTTACGGCTATATCAGACCTGATACTGATATCATATTGGATCGGGCCCATCTCAAATCAAATCCTATATTTTTGCATGACATCATATCATGTCTCCATCTGAAAGGTGCTTAAGCACCAAATATTTCAGTCTGAGGTAGAAGTCATCATCTTTACCTGATGACCTCATTGTCTTATGCAGAGACTGAAAGCTAATGACCATATGTTTCACTTTCCCAGTAACGTCTCAAACGACTCATTCTGAATACCTTGAAGGCTGGATTGCTACACAAGTTGTCCTTGAAAACTGATTTCCCTTAGTAGTCAGTGGGCTGTATCTGATTTGTACATGACTCTGTCTGTAAATCAAAAGTTATTAGTGATTCAACATCAGGCTACAGTAGTGAGGCAGTTGACTGTCTGTATCTATGTTTGGAGATTATGTATGACGTGACTTAGTCACTAACCCCAAGGCCTATATACAGGTCCACTCCTCACTCCTCCTCATATCTGCATAATTTACATTTTAGTTTCATAACACTTTGAATCATTCTAAGGGCTTATTCAAGTACTCCTCCCTATCCATGAATTAAGGTGCAATTGTTACTCACACAAACGTTCAGTTGCACCCATAGTGAGGATGGGTATCGAGAACCGGTGCAAAATTGGTGGTTTCTCAATGGTCAGTACCAAAATATTGATAAGCTCTTGGACAAGGAGTGCTGCTATCTGTGTTTATGCAATGATGATGCATTCCAACATAGCTGGTCTTTTCAAATGGTTGATGCTAGATTTGTTCAGTGGGAGGGAGTGACACTCTGCTCAACACCACCAAATATTTTTTAACAACAATTTGTAACAATTACTAATAAAATAACTGTTCTCAGATATCAGTTTACCTTGTTATTTCTCCAAAAACTAATAATAATGTAACTGTTGGATACTTTCTCATTGTTTCATGTGTTGTCTGTATTTTCTGCACCACTTATGGAGAGTAGGATTAATAAGAGGATCAATGAGTATTTACATCAACAAGCCATATCAGTATTGATATCACTATCAGTAAAATCCTGATGTTACACATCCCTTACATACAGGTTGTATAATCACCAGAAAAAAAGCATTACCAATAGAATCTGATACTCTGAAGTAGCCAACATGAGTCTTAGGTCCCCATTCCCAAAGCCAAGCATCGGCCAGAGAGGAAAAATCCCTCTTTCAGCTGTGGAGCAGTGGAATTGTGTTCTCTAGAGTGATAGAGCTCCACCCAGTCTATCTGGGATGAGCTAGAATGGTTTTATTGATCCAGAGGTAATCATTCAGCATCATCCAACCTCACTAATGTTCTTGTGACTGAATGCAATTAGATACTCACATCAGTGATCCAGCATTTAAAGGAAGATTTTCCAAAAGTAGAAACTGTAGTGAAGGAAAAACTTCCAAAAAGCCTTCAGAAAAATCTTCAGAAAATCTTCCAAAGCCCAAAATTTTAAAAGAAATGTTGGATAGAACACTTAGGGTCATGTGATATTGCCAATACGATCATGACTTTGATGAGCATGGCTGCAGCCAGTAAGATCTACGTGATGGTAACTGTAATAGGACACGTTCTAATTCTTATAGATGTCTTACATTACTGTGAACTGTGTATTTAAATCGCACAATACTGTTTGAGACAAATGTTCTTCCTACAGTTTCTAGAAGTAAATATTCAACAGGCAACAGTAATGTGGGTGTTGTGGATAATATTGTTAATGCACTTTGCCTAAAAATACTTTTTCCTGATATATCATGTGATATTTTACTTCTTCACTTGGAGAGCACTCATTTCAGGATTTCCTTCCTTTTGTACTTATAGCTCCTTTATTCAATATCTCTCATTCTCTCTCTTTCCTTCTATCTCTCTCTGTGTCCTTCTATTTCCCTCGTTCAAAAATACATGAAATGCTCGGCTCACTTGATGGCCACGTTTCTATGGTAACTGAGAACATGTGTCTCTGTCTCTGGCTATATCAGTATTTAAGTTGAGTGAATTCTTTCCCTTTTTTTCGTTTATCGTTTTTTTTTTTTTTCCTTTTTCATCCTACCATCTTTTGTTGCTAACAATAGATCAGAAGGCCATAGAGTAAGAGCACATCAGAGAGAGGAGCTCTATTACTCTTGAGCTCCATTACTAGTGAAAATCTCTCTCATGCAGAGAGGGTGAAACACTGCTTGGGCAACTTCAGTGGATCCTAAAGCAACAAGTCTCTGAAAGTTCAGTCTCATGTACAGTATAAGAAAGTATATGTCTGTGCAAAAACTCTCAAGTATAGTGTGCCACAATGTTTAGATTTCCCATTATTCTTAGTTTCGCTTAAACAATGCAACAGTATCTCTTTCAGATGTGCACTTTTAGCTAACTCACGCCTCTCAAGATGAGTTAGCCTGACTCAAAACTGTCAATCTGATACAAGCAAATGAATATACAGTACTGCATGCCCCAACCATCACACCCATACAAACACAAACATGAGAAAATCCTTCTTACCTTTACGCAGATATGACGTCACAAGACAGAACTGAGCAAACCTTGCAGGAGGACCTAAAATTCCATGAGGTTTTATTATGTTTACATTGAAATAGCCACAATTAAACCATGCAGAAGAAGAGCCAGAGCACAAATAGGCAGAAGAGAAGAATTATTTGCCGTTTGAATTGATTTGATGTTATCTTTTATAATGTATATTGCTGCAGCATAGCAGCAGTGTTTTTTTTTTTTGGTCAGTAATATTATATACTTAGATTTCACCAATGAAACTTGAAACATGAATCTTGGTGTGATTGTATCCGCACATGGCTGAAATGGAAAAAGGGAATGTCCTATAGAATGTCCCTATGTGGGGGTGTTCCTTCACGCTAGCGCCCCCTGAGGTGGGTCAGCCACAAAGTTGTTTTTGGTAATGTGACAACTCATTTGTGGAGTAATGCCACCTAGTGAATAACGTCAGTGCAGAAATGCAGTGCTTCATTAGCTACTATTTTTGATATAAATGTTGAAGTTTCACAAAACTTGCCATGCTGCATCACTATCATATTTTTTAAATGTGTAGCCTAGGTTCATTTACAGGCTAATTACAATAGGTGAACTGAGTAATGGGAGCAACAGTAGGTGTCTGAAAACTGTAATTTGGTGTTGTTGTCTTAATCTCAGGGACCCCCCAACTCTCAGTGTACTTTCTTTTGTTTATTTGGCTATTTTGGAATGTATATTTGGTCACAGAAGAAAGAGAATTTCCATTTCTTGACTGCCTTGCAAGGCGGAGGCTTATCTGGGGGTGCAGCAGTGCAGTGGTGCACAAAGAAATGTTGCCAGATTTTGTGAATTTATATTGGAAGGAGGTGTTGAAACTGACATTTCGTAAGAATTGCTTAAGCTAAAAGTTTTACATTTGGTATGGTTATACTTGACTACATTTGCTCATGTATCCCAAAGTTCCATCTGCCCCATTCAACAAAGTGGCCACCAGTACCCATTGCAAATTGAGCAGCCAGTACATGCTTGTATGAGTGGTACCTCTTTATGTCTGTACCTCTGACATGTTTTGGTCTTTAAAATGGACCAAAATCCTCTGCATTTTTTTGCTGTTTTTGTGACAATATATAATTTTAGTGCTAAATTATTAGGAAAATATAATTGACTAATTTTGTAACATAAATATTAGCGTAAATTTAGCAACATTTCCATATAAAATATAACTGTATAATTTTTTTGGTACTGTCCAGAGAACACAAAGAGAGCACGTCGCAGTGAAATAGTGAAATACCCCTGTACTCAGAGGCGGGAGGTGTGAAATTGGCCAATCTGAGAGCGTTATTCATTTCTCCTTGCTGTTGATTGGCTGCTGCCCTGTGACATATCTCTGGCAGATGCAGTCCAGCATTCCCGCATCAGAACAGTTTCCTGTGTGGAGTGATGTCCAGTGTTTCACTGAGTGTTCTCGTGTTTTTCATTTTGTTCTTCTTAAAGCCCTGTATTTTTATTACTGTAAATTAAATTAATTTATTACGGTATTTACCTGCTTATACCGAAGAAAACGACAGCGCATACCAAAGAAAACGTGCTTGCATTAATTACAGTACAGTCTATACAGGGGTAATATCGGTATTTTACATTCTAGCATTGGGGAAGACAGCATCTCGGGATTGATGCCCTCTTAAGATTTTATTGAAGGAAAACTCCCAGAACTAACCTATGTATAAACAAATTTATTTTCCAACATTGATGCGAGTGTTATGGATGTGACGAGTTGTGTAAAAGATCATTTAGTGAAAGCCTGTAAACCCCAGGAATTTACTGCAACTGAGCAAACTGCTCAGTAACAAGTTACTGATTACTAAGCAGCCAACCATTTGTTTATATTCTTTAATTTTAACCAGTTTGAATGATTTGAATGATTACAGGAGGAAAGGTTTAGTGTTTTAAGTCATTTATTGTTTTTTTTAAGTGTTTTTTTTTTCATTGTTTAAATGTGTTACACTGTTCTGGAAGTGCATTTTGTGTGTTCCAACATATTGATAATCAAAATTAAGTTTATATCATGCATATTGTGTATTCGGTTGTTGATTGTTGTATTTGTCATTAATATTGTAACAAGTCTTTGTACAAGTTGAAGAAGGAAAAGCTAGAAATAGGTCTTTTGGTAACAGAATAATTCATTCTTTTCTTTTCTTCTTTTCTTTTCCTCTCTGCTCTGTTTCTGTCCTCCTCCTATTCTGTTACACTGGATTGAACACAGTCGCAGTGTATTTAATGCCTTATGTGACATTTATGCTTTATACGATGGTAGAATTATGATATACTGATATATTTTTAGGCCCAAGTGAAATGTCCTCTAAATTGATTTTTTCACATATATCACTACACACATGTTCTAGTCTATGCTTAGTACGGGCCACATATATCATTCTGTGTGTAGGTTATGTTGTACCTTGTCGTTTTATGAGTTGGAGACCAATCACGAAATGAAAAATGTGAAATATTTAGGGCCACCCTGACCACAGGGGCAGCAATTACAGCATTCATATTTGGCCCACAGATTTATTCATACACACACACACACACACACACACACACACACACACACACACACACACACACATACTCACACACACACTCACACATGCACACACACACTGTCCCACACATCATAGGCTTTTTCATTATTTAACAGGTAGCAGCCTCTGACCTATATAAAATGGAAGCAATTTTTTCTAGTTTAATTTATTTCTATCCCGTCTTCCAGTTTAATGACACCAGCAAACAGAATCTCTCTCTCCCTGCATTCCTCTCTTTCTCTCTCTCTCTCTCTCTCTCTCTCTCGCTCTCTCTCTCTCTGTTTTCTCTCTCTCTGCCTCTCTCTCTTCCTCTCTTTCTTCAAGATTGCAAATTCAAATAGGTTTGCATGAAAACCTAGCAGAATATTTTTGAGAGTTGCTTTCTATGGCTTTGACATAGACAGTCCAGAAGGAGGAGGAGGAGGAGTGCAGGGAGAAAGATTTTGACACTCCTCTCTGCTCAACGGGAGCTCATAATCCACGTTCCCGGAATCTGTAATGGAATGTTTGGGAAGTCCCATCTCCTTAAGTGTTAAGACATAGAAAATTCAACAGAAGCAGTGAACTAGAAAAACCTTCAAACAAAACAAAAATGCAAACTACATTCTGTTATGCATGTTAATGATCTATATGCTAGCTATGCTCTATGCTGTGCTATGCTAGCCACAATTTGTATACCATTTTCTAGTTCATATTCTTTTATTTCTTGTTTAATGCCTTATAATAATTTTTAAATGATCGCTCATCTGCTGTGTCTCATTCATGAACTCTCAGTGTGAGTGTGACTCCTGATTAAATATTGAAAGGCCATATGTAGGCATGCTTGATGTGCCTGTGCAGAGTTTGACTGATATTGTAGTTACTGGCGCTATGTCAGATGTTTGATCAAACTCAACAGTGGAAGCATAGAAAAGCTTCGTTCACTTCTTTTGTTTTTTTATGTGTGAGAGTGTTCTTTATTCATATTTGAACAGACCACTAGCCTGACCAGAGTGCAACTTTTTTGATTTGCTGCTCTCAGAGTTTATAGTTTTTGTTTATTTATTTATTTATTTGGTTGAGTGTTGTCTTGTGTTAATGTGGAAATGCTCTGTCAACCATTTCTGAATATGCTGTCTTCTCTCTCTCTCTTTCTCTCTCTCTCTCTCTCTCTCTCTCTCTCTCTCTCTCTCTCTCTCTCTCTCTCTCTATCTATCTATCTATCTCTGTCTGTTTCTCTCTCTCACTCTGTCTTTGTCTAGTTTAGGATATTCCTCTTTAACAAAAACATGGTGTTGCCATGGTGAAGAGACTTTGGTGTGTGTGGTTTCATTTATGCATCTATTTGTAGGTGCCTTTGGATGCTTTTTTGTTTAAATATGTGGTTTGTAGTGTATTCAAAGTAAAAATGTTGTATGTTGTATGTCTAAGTTCATGTCAACTTTTGCTAGGTTGGATGCGCTGTTCATCCTAATGGGAAATTGTACTCAGCTTCTGAGAAAATATCTATATCACAGCTCAAAATTAGCTTTGAGTAAAAAAGTCCTTTAAAAAATCGTTTTTCAAGCTAAACAGTTGCTGTAATTAAACACTAAATTACAGTACAATTTATAATTGTATAATTTCTAAAATTATAGCATATATTAGGTTTTGCTATAATTCCGGAGACCTGATATCCACTATCAAAAGTTTACTGGATAATTTGCTGTAAGTTCCTATAAAATGAATCAGAGAACTCTCTGCATTTCTAAAGTAACATGGGAAATTCTAAAAACACTGGATCAGATTCCATACATGCTTGTATGCTTTAGAAACATTACAAAAATGCAATACAAGCCATGAAGTAGGTTACTATGCTTTCGATTGCCTAAATATAGACGGTGAGTCTGTGATGTTGTTTTAAGTAGTAGATACTGTATGGGTGTGGTGTAGCCCCCACTGGTCAGGTTAGTGTTACTGGGGTGTCCTGAGTAGCCCTCTACTTAGTGCTCTGGTGGTACCAGTGAGTAAACATCAACTACAATCGTGTCCATGTAAAATAATGACTAATTTCACTTTCACAGCAGTTACTATATAATACTATATAATACTATATAATTTCTTGCAGTGTCAATTATATATCTAGTTTACTATCTAGTTCTGTATTCCAAAACTGTGTATACACATCATGTCACAAGAGACAGAATATAGACAGAATATGGACAGAATACAGACATGGGACCAGGACAACAGGGTAAGGGTAATTCTAGACCGACAATTGTGGAAAGACTCACTAGGGTATAAATATACTATAGGTGAAACAGGGATCAGCTGAGACACATATGATTAACAGACAGGTATAGGCATTTACCAGGAGGGCAGGACAAGGACAAAGTTACCAACGTAGTAAGAATTTTTTGTGGTGTTATTCCTTTGTCTTTAAGAATGTTAATCATGTGCTATGCCTTTCAGACATTAATGTTGTATATGTTATTTATATCTGTCCATGGGCGTAACTTGTGCTTGCAAATTTTGTGTTGCCTTTAGCAGCTGACTGCTTTACAACTTCATTTAAACATTTCCATTCAGGAACTGCCCTGTAAGCTTTGCTTTAGACATAAAGATTTTATTTTGAAGCAGCTGTTTGTTTGAACTTTTTTTACTGATTAGTTTCTGGGTGTTCATGTATTATCTGTTGTTCAGTTAAATATAGCAGAACTCTCATTCTTGTTCAGAACACAGACATTAATATAGGACATGCCAATATGAAATGATGTAGAGTTTTTGTTTTTTGTTGTCACTGCAGAAGCTTGTGGACCGTTTGTCCCCTGAACATGGAAACCCAAGTTGGCTAAGTGCCCCAGTTATCTCCAGTTTTTTGTTTTGTCACCATGCACACAAGCTCACACACACACACAAACACACACACACACACACACACACACACACACACACACACACACACACACACACACACAC
>JBBIGA010000106.1:19014954-19029295 GCA_037576975.1 Alestes dentex | reverse complement strand
CACACACACACAAACACACACACACACACACACACACACACACACACACACACACACACACACACACACACACATACGCTTGTTTAATCTGCCCTGATTGGTTAGCATTGGCAAATTCCTTCCCAACACACGAATTGAATCTAGTCACAGTAATTAAATTGGGAGCAGACAGCCTGTGGCACACCGCTGAATAAATTAAGTTAAAGTAAACCTGCAATTTATAAAAGGGGCTTCCTAGTTTGTCTCCGAGCCTTATTGACATGTATGAGCCCAAACTGCAAATAAAATTAAATGTTTGGATAAGTGTCACTGAACCCCCTCGCAAGCATGCACACTTGCATCACACATGATCAAATTACTCACGGATGGCATTTTTCCTACCTAGTGCACTCTACAACTATACTTTGCTTTTATGATTATACATGCAGTGCAATCCGTAAATAATTAGCCGCTGACACGCTTTTAACGGAACAACAATAGCAGGGGTATGTTTTAATTCAAGGACATACGTATCCATATTGGGTGAACAATGTAAGATTCATGGACCTTTTATACACAGTTTGTCAGTTTCAGGAGACCTTAGGAAACTGGACAGTCGGGCATAAAGTTGTCCGTTTTGAATGACTGAATCTGAATCTTTTGTTTTTGGAGTCTACTGTTCTTTTCTCTCAGCATGAAGAGCAAAGAAGTGACAAGGCAGGTAAAGCAGTAAAGCAAAATATTTTCCTATGAAGAAAAACAATAAAAGAGTAGAAAAACTCTATCCTGACCTCAGAGGTTTCGCCACATGGTACAAAGTACTAGTAAGCACCAAGAACAGAAGAGTCAGATTGCAGCTTGCTTAAAAGTACAGTACATAAAAAGCCTGCAGCGCTCTGTACCAAAGTTTTATGGACAGATGAGACAAATAAATGAACCTCTATTTGAGGTTTGAAGAAGAAAAAGAACTACTTATGATTCAAAGCATGCCACCTTATCTGTCAAACATTTTGGTGTAGATGGCTGCCAGTGGATCTTCCTCACCTGCCTTTACTGGTGAGAGCTGATGGCAGCAACAGAATGATTTCAGAAATTTGTCTCTTTATTGCTGAGGTCTAAGCTCAGTGAAGATAGCTTCACATTGCAGCAGGACAATGACCTGAAACATAAAACAACCATGGAAAATTAAGGCTAAAAAAGTAGACTATTCAAGTTAGTCACACGACCTGAGCATCAAGGATGTGCACAGATAGACTCCAGGGTGGCTTTCAGCCCCCACCCTTTTGGCCTCAGACTGTACAAGTACCCTAAAAGTCGAAGTGTGTGGTAATTGAGTTTTATATTGCCTTTTCCATCGTTCAAGATCCATTTCAGGAAGGATCAGCTCAGCCTCACCCCAAGAGTTGAACTGGGTTGGCTCGAGTTCCATGAGCTTTAATGCTCTGGTGCAGTGCCAACCATTTGTCCAGTTTTCACCTCAGTAATTCCAACCTGATGGGGATGCTGGCATCACCATGGCATTGAAAATACCACCAATATGGCACTCATAATCTCTTTAAGAAAACGTCCCATTGCATGATGACTAAGCCAACCTGTTCACTCGAAAGCACACTCTACACTCTACATACTCCTGGTAGCCAATCAGCATTGATGTACAGGTCCAGCTAATTTACAATTGTGTGGTCTTTTTTTCTGTACCTTTATATTGTTTTATATAAAAACACAGAATAAAGGTGAGAGCATTTTTTAAATAGGAAAAAGAAATTTTTAAAAATCACCAGCGGTAAATAAATGCCCCAAAATTTAGTTGTTTTGCCTTATGTACATTTTTACCCCAACTGTCCCAGAATCATCTGCATTACAAGGTTGTTTAGCAACTGAAATATGAATATTGCTTTATGCATGTAACAAGCAGGCTGACCGCCCTAGACACTGAAATGCTTTAGCATATATACCTGCTTCTCAAGCTGTAGGATACTGCTGCCAAATCAGCTGCCACACTTGACAAAGCTTGCTGGCTTGTGTGGGACATTTTGGTGAAGTTGCCAGTCTTTATAATGTCAATTCAGTGCTCAGAATTGTTAGCTTGAATGTTGCAGAATTTATATTTTGACTCTTAGCTGACTGCAATGACTCTAGTGACTTTCCAGGGAAAAATGTATGTGAGGCAAAACACACCCGTCTACAGGGTGTAAAAGCCACAATCTTTGAAAAAGACTGATGTACGTCGCTCTGGTTAAGAGCGTCAGCTAAATGCCGTAAATGTAAAAACCCATTAATTTCTCTCATAGAAAAAAACTACTTAGACTTGAAATGATGACACAAGTTTTAGAGGTCTATAGGTCGCAAAGTTTGTTGGTTCTAGCTTGACAGCTAAAAACAAAAACTGTAAAACAATATCCAGGAGTTGTTCTATTATGTACATAATGGCATTATTGGTGTGTACTGACATATCTCCTAATCACACTGAGGCTGTCAGTTTGTATTGCACATCACAAAGAACACACTGCACTCAGAAAGCAGATATTTTGACAGTTGAGGCAAGGAAACAGGTTCTTCTGCTGTCATCTTATTTTACGCTGGCTTTGAAGTCTTTATAAACACATAGACCTACATGTGGCATATATCCGCACTGACGCTCATCACTAATACATTATGATCGAAGACAGTATGTACACTAACGCAGACAAACTGCATGGCACAATGTGGATAATAAAAGATGCATGAGCACATGGCATTATTGCGGTCAGTCAGGTAGTGTAAGTGGCCATCCTGAGAGCCATTGCTGTGTCAGACAGCAGTTCTTTTGCTGACTGTAGGACAGAAACTGTCAGTTGCACATTGCGTCATATTTATTTTCTAATGGATCATTATAAGCACAACTGCAAGGCACTATTTCAGTGTAATTTATTGTCTATGTTTACCGCAGTCCGAAAGCAAAACAGAAAAGATGTATGCTGAATGCCAGAATGTCTTCTTTTGACATTTTCTGTTTTTTTTTTTTTTCCAGTAATGCTTGATTTCCCCTGCTACTAAAAGATATAAAATACCTATAAAGATGCTCAGTTATTTTTTAACACTTGAGGTATATTTAACTAGTATAACTGTACATAACTATTGTAATGATTTATTTCTTGCAACTTATTGTATTATTATTATTATTATTATTATTATTATTATTATTATTATTATTATTATTATACCTTTGCCTATTTTTACTTCACCTTATCCAACCATTACTGCCTTTTCCAGTGAATTGATTCTCCTTATACGGCTCTCCTAATCTCATAAAATGTCCAAAATAAAAGCTTCACTTTGGTTATCTGTGCTCTGAATGGGAGCTTGAGCTCTGATGTTGTCAAGGATCCATTTGTTTGTTTTCTTTGGAGTCCAAGGTTTTCTGAAATGTCTCCTGTCAGCACCCAAGCTGAAACGCGTCAATACTTTTCCTCTCGTGCTTTTTTGTTGTCCATCTTTCACATCCTTAAAAAAAACACAGAAAGACATGGACATTTCTACTCTTTGTTAGCAGAGACACATCATTACATTCAAAGATCTTTTCAAGCTCCTTCATGCTTGTTCTGCCGAGTGCCAATCTGTGTCATATTTCTTGACTGCTGGGTTCTTTGTTGTTAATAATTGAAAGTATACAAAAGCTGTCCACCACATATTTCTCAGTTATTATTAAGTCATCTACAGCTCTGAACATGTTTCTGGACACAGCATTTTGAACTACTTCTTAAAGATAAAATCTGTGAAGAGGAGTAGGTTAAAAATAGAATGATTTCGCTCATTTATCTGCAATGTTTATTTGATTAAAAAACTTGAACTTTTGAATTTTACTTGTTACTCCTTGGTATGATTGGACAGTTGTCTTTTTGAAACTGTTGTTAAAAGCACATACAGAAACTCTTGATCCAAACAGAAGTAAAAAGAAAAAAACACAAAAAGGGATTAATCATTTCACTTTCATCATTTTTCTTCCCCTCTTTGTGTGTCTCATTTAGTATTTTTGATTTATGTATTTCAAACTTTTACATGAATTTGTAATGATCATTTTCCATTCATGCACTGGTATTCAGTCTTTTTTCTGCCAGTCACCAGCAGAGAGAGAGTTTGGCTTGCCATGAGAGACCTGTTGGGCGGACACATTGAGCATGAATATCCCACTGTGGGGTGTTTGATCTTTGTCCAAATAGATAATTAGCTTCAAAAACCCCTTCACTTGCCACCCACAGATGTCCTCCAGCTTTGTGTCCTCACATACACACACATGTATATACCTCTGTTTGTCTCTTTAGATCTTTTATACATGTAACTTGATCTGGAAATGGTGGACTGAAAGCTGTGTATCCAAAACAACATTTCTTTAGTGCTTACGTTCTGAAATAATATATTTGAAGGGATTTCGCAAGCACAGTACTGCATCAGTGGATCAGAAAGTAGTGAGCAGTCATCACCTTTTAACAGCTAGTCAGAAAAGTTAGTTATTCAAAGGCTTACAAACGAGTGGGAACCAGCAAAATATCAAGCTGTTAAAGAATAAATTAATTTAAATTAATAATTAAGTGTGGCATTATGAGCTGACCACCAATCAGCTACTTGCTATTATGTAGATAATGCAGTTGCTATACACTGGTTGTTGTTGTTGTTGTTGTTGTTTACATGCTTTCTATATTTAGCCATGTGGGAAGTGATGTTTTTAACACAAATGCAGCTCAAATGGTGGATTACTGTTAATTTCATATTTGTGCAGTGTTTCTTGATTACCTTGCGTTCAGTGACTGTTCACTGCTCCTTTGACTACGATAAAAAACTCAATGTTCCTGAAACTTTCAGTGTTCTTGACTTCACCATCTGATTTTGAGAGGTATTTATGTGGTGCCTGCTGGTGGGATGCTCATTTTTCCAGCGAAACCGAGACCACTTGAAAGCAACATAAATCTTGTTTATGATCCATGCAGTTGTTCAGTGTTCTGGAAGTGAAGGTGATATCTATGATTGCACTTTATCATTATATGATGCCATATCATTGTATTGATCACCTCTACTGCCAGGCACATAATCTTATGAAAACAAGACAAATACATGTACTGAGAGTGAGATAGTTAAGTGATTCAGCACCTGCCATTTTATCATGATAGAACCGTCTCCTCACTGCAGGGCCTGTGCTAAGGGAAATTAGACAAATTGTGCTGAATGAACTGACATTACATTTGCAAAACCTAATTGCATGGCTGATTTTACAGTTTGTCTACTTCAGAAGTATGAAATATATATGATCTGTGCAACACGAGAGAGATTCAGTTATGCTGATTGCAAAATGGGCTGTACAGTGAGATACACAATGGATATAACCTAAATGTGAACAACCATGGCTCAACATTACTGACCCAATTGCTACTGTAAAGAAATGAAGCCACAAACATGTGACTGCAGCCTCAGTTTCTCTGTTCATCAACACACACAAACATGGGAGAGCTCACTTGCCGCTGTCTCTTCATTGTCCACATTTCTGCACTTCACTTTGTGTGTGTGTGTGTGTGTGTGTGTGTGTGTGTGCACGTGTGAGTGTGCATGTGCGTGTGCGTGCGTATGTGTGTGTGCTGATCGCAGCTTTGCTCTGTATCCCATGGTGAGAGCATCATTGAGGCTGGTGCTAAATTTAGCTCTCTTTCCCTCCCCAGGTTATCAATATCATTCATACCACAGATGGAGAAACACAAAATCATCAGCATGCTGCCACAGCCTGCTTTTAAATTAGTTCTTCATTAAATAAAGGCCTCATTAACTGTGGACACACATTTCAAGCAGAATGTTAGGCACTGAAGCTGCCATTAAAAATAGCAACCAATGTTTTCACACATTTCTAATTACCTGAAAGAACTGACACTTCGGGATGTTTGTGACATTATTTCTTTAAAACAGGGTTGCATAAGATGAGTAAAATTCTAGTATTATGGTAGTATTTCTTCACATTGCGATAGCAGCCTCGTTTTTATCTTCTAAAAATGTTAGCCGTCCTTTACACTGCGGCAAAATTTCAAGACAAATATACCAAAGGAAATGCTGCATTACTTCAACTTACATTGAAAGTTCTGAAAGTTTTTTCTTCTCCTTTTAACTTTTTGGAGATACAAGGTTTTGTCTCAAAAGCAATATGTTCAATGTATTGGCATTGTGACAATAAGTATTATATGAATTAATAGTGAGATAATAATGAGCAAACAATGAACTATGAGGCTCTACAGTTTGTTGCTGTATTTACATGGCAGTTGATGGTTGACAGGAAACCGTATAGTCTATTGCTTTTAATGAAAAAGCCAATTATATTCTGCCATTGGCAGCAGCAAAGGCAGTATGACATAGCGGTCCCGGACATGTTCCATCAAGGGTTTCATTTTCCCAACATTTTCCGGAACATGGACTCTAAACATAACTAAACATAATTAAAGTCCAGTCATACCCAGTATTATGTAACCAAAAATGAAAAGAGTGCAGAACATCTTACTGTCATTTCCACCCTAAATAAAAGGGTGGAAACTAAACTAAAGCGCCCTGATAATCATCAACATATCCATGGTTGCATGCGGCCGTCACTGGCGTACCACTACGAGGCACGGAACAGGGCTTTTTCCAACATCAACATGTAAGCTTAGAGTAAAACAAGGCCTAATCTGTGTGTGGAAAATGGGGCAGTGATGCTGCTAAATGGATTTTGTCGTAACTGATAAAGTGATGGTATCTGAGGTGCTTTATCTCAGAGTGCGTTAATGTGGTGGTATATATTCGGTTGCCAACAGATGGGCTACCATCTGTAATTGCATACTTACAAAGGTAGAGTAGATGTTTCTTATATACTTGCAACTCAGTATACATGTGATAGTGTTAACATAGCAGATTTCTGGACATGTTTAGGGTTTGGTCAGCACCCCACTCAGTCCCTCCTGTGCTGGTAGAGAGGAGGAGGAGGAGGTGGAGGAGAGAATGGAGAGCTGAGTGGGTGGGTGAGAGAGAGAGGGAGAGATGGCTGGGGGTGAGAGTGAGGATGCTGCTGAGAGCTATTTTGGTTTGATGGAGGAATCAGGATGAGTGGGTGGGCCTCGGTGTGTGTATGTGTATATGAGAGGAAATGTGTGTATGTCACAGACAAAAGCCTACTCTCATGGGACCTGTTTTACAGAGAGGAAGAAGGGGAGCATAAAGCATGAAGCAGAGACAGAAGGGGTCAGCACCACTGAGAGTGAAAGGCAAAAAGTGAGAAATAGAGAAATGGAAGGGGGCAGAAGGGAAAGGGGGTGTTAAAATGAACAAGACTTTGAAAGTTAGGCAGTTGAAAATAGAGAAGACATTGGAAATACAGCATGAAATGCTACAGGGTTTCACAGGCACATACCTACCTGCACACGCACACACACACCCTCACACACATGAACTCGCACTTATATCTGGAAGTTTTTCCTTTTTTTGCTTCCAGTAATATTTACTGCTGGTCTTGCACATCTCTGACTCAGAGGTGTTTTATTTTAATGGCACAGACATATGCTAATTATTTTTTTATTCACTTTGGCTCCTTTCCTTGGCGAGATCTTACAAAAAAATGGAGAATAGCCAGAGGATCAGTCTAGTCAGTCTGGGGTGCGGGGGGAGAGGCTTGTGAATTTTCTTTGCATTTGAGCCAAAAGATGAGGCTAATTTTAAACAAGCAATAGCATGGTAACTTTTTTTTGAAGGCTGCCCATAAAGGGACTTCCTGAGACATGCCTACGCATTAAATAACACGTGAATCGAGTATTTCTGAACAGCTCTTGCCAGATGGCATAGCATGAAGTAAATGACATGGAATCAACATTAAACTAAAATGGAAAAAATTACTAAAGTAACATATGTTTGTTTCATTTATAACAGTCTTAGAAAACAGAAATTAAACAGACTGAAGTGATGCAGGAAAAAATGCATAAAAATCATTATTCTAGTTTGAGGTTATCCAGATGTTATCCAGATCACAGAATTGAAACGTTCTAGGGCTCTGCCGAGAACATTTCAACTTACGTTTTGTTTGCCAACAATTAGGTATGTGTATGTCCACAGATACAGTATTGTTTCTTTATAAAACATCATCTTGTGAGTACTTACATAAGCTGCACATAAATAGTTATGAGTGGATGTAAAATGTATTATTTAATGCTTCTGCCTTCATCATGAAGTCCCTGTAGGAAGCCTTTGAGGTGCAATGAACACCCATTTAATGCAAGACTACAATAGACTTGAAGTAGCGTTATCACTTTCAGTCGTCCTTGTATTGGCTCTGATCTGATCTGGCTCTGATTTGGAAAGGTTTGACTCAAGTACATAGAAAACATTTCGTATTCCATGACAAAATATGAAAATTAGGTATATTTTAAGAATCTTCACCGCTCATTGATCCCATCTGTGTACACTTGATGTTTTTTGTGTGTTCTGTTTTCAGATGTTAGATTTCATGAGGTTATTACTCTTGGCTCGGCTAGTTGAAGAGTGTGCCATCTGATGAATATTTTGGCATCAGTGCTAAACTCTCCAAACTGCCTTCTGACAAATCAGTTATCAGTCTGAGACTACAGCACTAACTTCAGCACTAACTTTCCATAAATGTGAATTTCAGTTATTGGCTTTGTGGCTTGACTGGGTATTATTGTTATAATATATACGATTCTACTTGAAGTTGACATGTACAACAACAGCGAAAGCATACCAGCATTAGGGAGCTGAAGAATTTAAAGACTATGAAATAACTGTTCCAACAGTATATTGTTCTGACACATACATGTACTTAAACTGGAACAAATGAACTGTGATAAAGTGCTCTGTGGGAATTCCATGCTTTTTAAAATCCCTTTAGTTTTGGTAACTACAGCATTTCTGTGTTCTATATTTTACCTTTGAAGGTGGGCAGTCATTCATACACTCATACAAATATGCGATCCTAGTCCTAATTACTCATATATATAGTATTTTTAAAATTTTAAATAATAGTGTCATAAAACTGAAAGATAACTTCTATAATTATGCAGAGACCAAAAAGCAAAACAAAGCACAGAGACAGATTTCAGGAATTTATGTATAACTCTTTAGAAGGTCTTTATGACTGTGAAATCAGTCGACACACTTTGACAGTTACTGTACATTCATAAAGAATTATGTCCTTTTAGAGCAAGAGCACGTTGTGTTGTAAAATGGTGCTATGCTACATTGTCTATAACAGTGCTGTTTTGGTTTTGCAGAGCAATAATAATTCTGAAGTCTACACTTCAGAATTGCTGTACTCAGACAGAAAACAAAATTAATTGGTTCAGCCACTCTCTCAGGACCTAGAGATGACTGGGTACAGCTTGAAGCTCATAATTAATTACTGGCTCCCATGTATTCAAATTCTCTGTACTAGGTAAATATCAATGCTATACATTTAAACCCCTCTCTCCTTGTAAAGGGAAACTATCAGAGAGACTACCTTTTCAATAAAGACCCTTTGTGCGCCTACCAATTTACCATTAACAGAGTTCTCACTCTCTTTCTCTCTCGGTTGCTTTGGGAATAAAGACTTTCTTGTGTCGGAAAGAGTAATGGTATTTAATCTTGTTAGAGACTGTGCCAACCTGGGGAGAAAAGTCACTGATGAGCTTTATTCTTATCCCTTCTTTACACCAGTCTCTCTTGAACATGGCTTTAATAAACCCTGCTGATTCTCTATGGCAACAGGAGCGATCCATTATTAACTCCGACCTACTAGATGCTTCTCTGAATTAATTTCAACCCACCCATAAAGTATATCAATATATGAAAATGAAAGTCCTCCTTTAGTTACTGTTCTACATAAAAGATTTACTGTCAATGTTCTGGTTGCATTTAAAATTAAGTTAAATATTTCATTTACGTGGCCAGTGTAATTTTCTTTTCTGTCATGTATCATAACTTTGAACAAGCCTGATCACCTGGGGAAAAAATCTGTTTGAAAAATGAAATGATTTTGGGGTGGGGGGTGGGGCAATGGCCATGGCAATCTTAAATTGCCATGTTTTATAGCGCATTTTGGGCAGCTTAGCTTCATGTTTACTCTCAGTGTTGTTACCAACTCTGTCTCGAGAGCAAAGCCCATGGCTCTGATAATCCAAACTTCTTGTCCATGAAATATCAATTAATAAAGTCTAGCTTGTTATGCATCACTGTGTGAAATGAAGACTGCATAACCGCACTACTCATTAGATCCAAAACAAACATGCATTATAGATCCTGTCCATTCCAGGGAAAGGCAGCCTTTACCTTTTCATGAGATTTGCCACAGCGCAGAAGGAAGCGCTTTGATGTGTGTGAGAGACATTGTGTGTCTCTTGTTCAGGCTTCTTCACCAAAAGACTTTCACTGAATGTGACCCAGGTTTTTTATTTGTGTTTTTGGAAGTTGGAAGATATCATTTTTTTTGCCTCACTGTTCAATAGTACTTATACAATTATATATTTAATTATATAGTGAATTATACAATGCAGCAGCAATACAGTGGTATTCTTTGAGCGATGCCTTATAAAAACCAAAAGCTTTGTTTGTGTGAGGAACTGTTGAAAAGTTGAACTTCCAATCATGTTCACCTCTGAGCGGAATGACATCTCCATCCAGTAAAGCTCACTTTAATGGGTTATCACTCTGATTTATCTTTCAGTTTGTCTTGCGCTGATTTAAAAAATAGTTAATAAACAAACAGTGATTGTATTCCTTTTAAAGCTTGTATGTTTTTATTTAGTGAAGGTGAGTATTATGTATTCTGTTACATGTTACATGTGTTACATGTATGCCATTAAATCCCAACCATTTTCATTTATCATATAATGTAAAGAACATTTTTTGCCCCTTCATTGTTTAGAGAATGCATTATTAGAGAATGCATTATAAAGCAGGGTTCTGATTCTGGAGGGCCAATGTTAACTAACATGCGCCAGGAGAGCCACTTCGGTTATTTATTTGCCCGGATACTAGCTCTTCAATCTTGTCCTAAAGGTTAATCTTAAGAACCGGATAAAGTGTTTGAGATGTTCACATGGAAAGTCCACCTCGTCTCCTCATGTTCAGGCCCTCGGTTAAGTAAATTATGTGAACATGGGGCTAGCTGGCCTGAATGAGAGATTCTGCAACAATCTCTCTCTACCTCACTGATTTCTCCCCTGAGGAACATAAGACTGCAAATATGATTACACTGCTATTTCTGGAGCTTGAATGAATGAATGAGCCTCCCCAAAGAGCACTCACATCATATTTCTCCTAACCCAGTTGCACAGGTACTTGAGGTGACTGGCTGTTGCCACCGTGATTTGCTCTTATTTAGATGATTCAGTCCGCTCCATTCGCTCAGCGAGGAGACCACTTAACAGTTGTCAGGTATTCCAAGCCATTGTGAGGGGCTGTTTATTTATTGCTCTGTGTTTCAAGTTTACCTTTTACTGTATTTTGATTACTTCTGAAATTGGTGAAAGCTTATCCTTATCAGCCTGTGTTTGCCAGTTTGGGTTGAAAGAGGGAAAAAGGAGATGCCACTAGACATATGTGTGTACAGGTGTGTGTATTAGTGTCTGTGTATTTGCGTGCATACTTTCTGGTAAAAGGTTCAGAATGCTGCTGCTTGTTGAAGGCTAATTGGAAAGGAAGAGAAGAGACATCTCTCTCTCTTTGGATTTCTTTTCCTTTTTTGTGTTCTAATTGAGCTCTTCCTAATGTCACTCTGAGGAGGGGAATGAGCGAAGAGAAGTGGAAGAAAAAGAGGGAGAATTCTGCATTGAAACCCAAAGCTGGATCCCTCTCATCCTGTCACAGGGCCCATCGGCTGGAGCAATCAAGGCAGTGCCTGTCTCCAAATGTGAAATGCCTTTGGGAGTGCTTGCGCACACACACACTCCCACACCCACACCCACACCCACACACACACACACACACACACACACACACACACACATACACACACACAAGCGCTCACACACACACATACACACACACACACACACACACACACACACACACACACACACCTTTACAATGGCTGTCAAGGGAAGATATCTTCAGAGAAAGCTGAATTTCTCTTAATACTTAAGAAACTCTTGCTGCCAAGAGGAACCTAGGCATCTTTATTTCCAAACACACACACACACACACACACACACACACACACACCACACATGGACACTGCTGGGAGTTCATAACCCCTTAAAGTGCAACCTTAAAAGGTATTCAACTTTAACTTTCATTTCTTCTTAAATTATTGTCCAAAAAGATTTATTACTCAATTAAAAAGAGGACGCAAGATGATACTTGTACTATTTTGGTATCATGTTAGTGTCACCAGACATATAATTGATTAAAATATTATTGATTTGACTGATGGCCTATATGGCCAGAAGTGTGTAAAAACCTGTTGACACCTATACGAGTTTGTTGGACAGATCACTCAAAAATCATGGCCATTCATTTGCGATTGTAACATTTTTCATTGATCTAGGAAGACGTGCCACAAGATTTTGCTGTATGTCTAATCGAAATTTGTGCCCATTCATTCAGAAGAGCATTTGGGATGCTGCAACAGGAAAGGGCCATGCTGCAACAGGAAAGGGCCTCTCCCTTTTGATTGTTGGAAGCATACTATTGTCTAAAATGTCTTTGAATATAGCATTAATATTACCCTTAATTGAAACTAAGCGCACTAGCCTGAATTCTGAAAAACAGCCTCTCACCATAATCCCACTTCTGTTAAACTTTACTGTTGGTGTTCTGCTGAAGCTTCCAATTCACAGATATTGTGCTAATATTTAAGTTGGAACTTTGTAGTGAGCCACAGAGGATAGACAAAGTTTATGTACTACATGCTTTAGCACTCAGCTGCCTCCCCTCTGCATAACTGAGCTGTTGTTTTTCCTAGACACTTCCATTTCACAATTATAGCACTTACAGTTGCCCGGGGTAGGTTGGGGGATTTTACAAAAGAACAGTACTAATCCAGGTAAATGTGATATTAATGTTGATGTTAGCATAGACGTATGTACATTCCTTAAACATTATTACTTTGATTAATTAATGGTTAAAACATACTTTCTCTTTAAATCTGCAGTGAGTAGTTTTGAGTGATTATAAGGGATATCTTCAAAATGTAATGAGGGTGTCATGTACAGGGATGGTTTTTGAAGCTTTTCTTACAGATTCTGATAATCTCATGCATTTATATGAATACTCTGACTTTATTAATAACTGAAGTTATTTTAATGGCTTGATAGTATTTTTCTAGTGTAATTTTTTCGAGTCTTTGAAACCTCATGCGTGATTTGTTATTGTCCAAATAAATCCATTTTTATTGTTTTGCCTGTTTTTAACTTAATCAACAGAATGCTCTGTAGATTACCCACTAATAAACCGTAAGAAAAAAGGGTACAAAATAGAAAATATGCCAGCCAAGACATGGTGCCAGTGCAACTTGAATATGGAAAAAAAATATGCTCCTAAACTAAAGGTACTGTTGATGTAATATTAATGCCAGTACAGTGATAAATGATGAATCCTGAAAGACGCTATGTGTAATCAATCGTGACATCCTTACTATAAAATTAATGTAAGTTATGTGGCCATGAAAGGGACCCACTTATAGACACTTAGAGTGTTAAACATATTTAACATATTCTCTCACAGACAAGAGAGACATTACTCACACACACGTCTTCAGAAAAATGTGCATCTCTAAGTAAAACTGGAAAAAAATAACAGCCAGTTACAAGACTGTTGTTTTAAATTAAGCTTTCCCCTTAAGAGTAGCTCTTCTAATCAAAACAAGATTTAGGAAGCACAGTTATAGTCACAAGCACAGTCCAGTACGATGGAACTTCAGGTTACCGTGGAAACTGCGGAATCTGTGGCGGTCACCTGGGGAGATGGGGAGGTCAGACACATTTTGCCTCCTGCTGGGCCAGGCTGTCGCTCTGCTCTGCCCAGCACAGGGGGCTCTTCCTGGACAGTGTTGACTGTGCTAGCCCCTGTGGGTCCCACTGATTCATGAAGCGACGTCTGTGGTTAAAACTCAGTGTCAGACAACGGAGTGAGGAGTGGCATGGCGTGAACCTTATTGTAGTAGCAAGCTACTACTACAATTGCTTTTTGACTGTGGGCTACATATATACAGTAATGGACTACTTGAGCACTGATGTACGTCGCTCTGGATAAGAACGTCAGCTAAATGCCGTAAATGTAAATGTAAATATACAGTAGTCCCCCGCGGGGGTTATGTTCCAAGTGCACCCAGAAATTGTGGAAAAAAAAAAAACAACCTTTTTTTTGTAGTGCAAGTCGTAAATATGCCCCC
>JBBIGA010000106.1:18990948-19010396 GCA_037576975.1 Alestes dentex | reverse complement strand
CATTTCACTGCGTGTTGTACCTGTATGACTATGCATGTGACAAATAAAGAATCTTGAATCTTGAATCTTGAATCTTGTATGTAAATACCGATATTACCCCTGTATAGACTGGACTGTAATTAATGCGCTGTTGTTTTCTTTGGTATAAGCAGGGTAAATACAGTAATAAATTCATTTAATTTACAGAAATAAAAAGAACAAAATGAAAAACACGAGAGCACTTGAGACGCTCCATGGGGGAAATTCTGGACTGCAGCTGCGTCAAAGGGCAGCAGCCAATCAGCAGCAAGGAGAAGTAAATAGCGTTCTCAGATTGGCTACTTTCAAACTTCCCGTCTCTTAGTTCAGTGGTATTTCACCATCCCAAGACGTGCTTTCTTTGTTCTCTCGACAGTACCAAAACATTTATAGTTATTTTTTATATGGAAAGTAGCTGAATTTACATTCATATTTATGTTACAAAATTAGTAAATTATATTTTTCTTAATAATTTAGCACTTAAAGGTATGAAAATGTGTATATTGCCATGAAAAAAGCTGTGACATCCTCATGCTGGGTTGTTTATGTTTGGGCGCGATGCTTAGTAACTCAGCACCAGGACAAGGGGGCGTGGCAGACGAGGCCTGGCCATCACAAAAGCAAAGAAATGCGGAGGATATCTGGAATTTCCGCATTAGTGTGGGGGTTTCAGCAATCAATTATTAGGTCGGTTCTCAGAAAAAATCCACGTTGGACTGAAACCGCGACTGCTGATCCGTGGGGTTTACTGTATTCCAAATCAACAAACATTACAATTAGAAACAAGAGAACAGTGTGCAAATATAATAGAACAGAATATTTATGTACTGTAAAATGCAGTGTGTGTTTATGTTACTGACTTGTAACGTGTATCTTACAGGTACCCATAGTCAACACACAGTTATAGACTATAGCTAATCTTTTTTCTTGCCCAGATTGTTAGTCATCTGCTAACCTTTCATCTGTAGTCAGTTTCTGACTGTTGGCTGGATATATTTGCTTGGTGGACTACTACAGTAGTATTGCTGCTGTGCCTGATAAACTAACATGTACATGTTACTCTTAGAATGAAAATAGTACACCATTTAAATTATGTCTTGCTCTATGGTGGTCTCTTCCATTGCTGTATGGGGTAGAGGACTGCTGACACCTTGTGCAGCAAAGGCTGCAATAAAGTCAGTAATTGAAAACCTACAAAGTGCACATATGATGTAAAGAACTAATGTAAATTTAAAGTATAAGCAGGGGATTTATAGGACTTTACAGATTTTACAGTAAAGTTTACACGTAATAAAGTAAAACTGAGTGGCCTGAGACAGCTGTGTTTGCTAAATTAGATTAGACCAACTTAGAGCACATTTGAGCTGGGGGCTATTTAATACAAATACAAGGATCAACACAACTTGTAAGTGGTGGTGGTATCTGTCTGTATGTCTGTCTGTCTGTCTATCTATCTATCTATCTATCTATCTAATTGCCTGTTCTGAGGTCCTAGGTAAGGTTACTTTGTTACTTTGTTGTTGCCACTGTCTGCAAGAGTGAAATTCAAGGCTCGGCAATTAGCAGATTTGTTGTTTCCATCCAAAACACCTGTCCTGGCACTGGGTCTGGTCATTTTATAATATGCTCTAAGTAAACAGTAAGTATTACTGGAGGTACTGCAACCATTTTAGTCCTATAATTGAATGGAGTTTTAGCAGTTTGGCCTGGTTACCTCTAGGTTCAGAGGATGTTTAAAAGGGTGATGCATATATTAGCACAGCTGTACAGCTGTTTACAACTGTGACTTGGTATTCACAACCTGTTTCAAATCTGCCTTTGTTTGAAAAGAGCAGATGGTTTACCAGTGTGCGTGTGTGCGAAAGAGAGATTAATAAAAGGTCAGAGTGACAATTACATGTCATTTCTGTGCATTTTTCCCCCTGCATGAACTATGCGTGTGTATATGGTGTGAGTGTGTATCTGTGTGTGTTTTGTTGCTGTGTAGGTGTGTGTGAGTCTACATGTTTAGCTCTGTTGCATAATGGAGTCTATATTTCTGATTGTGTAACCTGTGTGTGGGAGACGGAGTCCTTATGTGCCTCTCTTTTCTCTGCGTGTGTGTGTGTTTCATGCGTGGTGTCCTTTTTTATGACTAGTCACATTTGACTGTGAGTAGAAGTGTAGGAGAGTGAGAGTTGTGGACTAGTGATGTCCAAAGTATTATTACATAAAGTGTGTGTGTGTGTGTATGTGTGTGTATTAGAGGGGTTTCACTGCAGGAAGTGGATGAGTGGTAGGCGGGTGAGATGTTGGAGATTCCCTCGGAATGAACAGACTCATTCCTGCATTCCCATCTCCCACGGTCATGTAGAACATTCTGGTCGCCCACAGTTACACACAGTAACGTTTCTTATCTCCTGCAGTTATGCTCCAGTGTTCTGTCTTCAATTAGTCTGTTTCCTCAAGCAGCGCACTTTAACCCAGTCATACCTGTGGACCTCCTTAAGAGTTTTTGTCCCACTCTGTGGATTTAAGAAAGTTTTTTCTTGCTACAATTGCTGTCAAACACCAGCTACTACAGTGGGATTCCTGGACCATGGATACATTTGAATCCTTCAAAATCGTGTTTAGCATTTTAACTGTAGAGTAAATGTTGTAAGGCTAAAATGATTATTAAGTACTGGACTTTAATAAGGATCTCTTTCTCAAAACCAGTGAGCCTTGTGAAAATAACAGAGTTAAAGCAGCATTTATTAGATCTTGAAGCAGAGAAAACCCTTTGAGGATTAATTATGTTATAATTGCTAGCGTGCGGTTTAACTTGTCTTAGAGTTTAGAGTCCATTGCAGCGGAAACAAGACAAAAGGGCAGAAGGTGTGAATGTGGGCGCATGTGTCTTAACCATGACTTTGCACTGTGGCAAATAAGTCACCGATACCCATTTCAACCCATTTCTATTCCATTACGCCAGAGTGTGGAAAGTGCATCAGTGCAATAAGAGAGCTTGTATGGTGCACTTTTATCTGTATTGGCAAAGTGATGCAACCTGCTGAGGCAATGTAAGCATGAGGGAAAGAAATAGAGGAGCCTGACCGGTGCTAAACTGCCTGCTACCATCATGTTCTGTCCAGACCTTATCCTCTACACCTACCTGTGGCCTGATGCTCTTACCTAGCCTCAGCTCCTCGGCTCACCTACACTTGTTAGTAAGTGCAGGGAATAAGCCTACTCACTTTCGTCCAATTTGGTCCCAAATCAGTAACACAACTTCATACCTCTGTCAAACAGTTTATTCAAAAGGTGCTGTAAATTTTTTCACATTTACTAGGGCCCAACAGGCTGCCACATAAAATCGCCCACTATTGAGGTCCCACAGATTTATTTTTATTGGCAAAAATCTCACAGAAAAAGCACTGATGGTGCCTTGATATCAAGAAGAAATAGTCAACGTGAACACAGAACACCATCACGTTTAAAGAGTAAAAACATGTTAAATAAAAAAATACAAAAATCTATGCTAAATGAACTGAAATAATTTACTGAACAGAAATCAGGAACCTCAGTATTTTGCAATATTTATACTTTTGTGATTTTGTGCTGTTTAAGAAATTTGACAATTATCCAGTTGACAATTGACTCATATAAGTAAGAAAATTGTTGTTTAACTAAAACTACTCGAGTCTCTTTTTAAGTTTGAACATATCAACCTACATTTACATTTATGGCATTTAGCTGACGCTCTTATCCAGAGCGACGTACATCAGTGCTCAAGTAGTCCATGGCTGTTCCTCAAACCTGTAAAGCTATACTTAAATCAACGTCCGCTATTCAACCAAGTTACTGCAGGCTAAGTACACCTAAACGACTCCTGTCAAAGAAATTAAAGCGAAGAAGTTAAGGCAAAAGTAAGGAAGGACATCAGCTGGTATGCTGTAAAGAATGGTTCATAAACTTCAAAAAGTTTGTTTCCGGGCTGTCTTGAAATTTTTAGTTCACTGAACTTTAAAAATAAGTCAACAAAATGTATAAAACATATTTTTGTTCTGTTACCATACCATAAAAAGTTCAGTAAACTCAAAATTTTAAGGCAGACTGGAAAGTATTTTTTGCAGTAACAGGCTATGTTTAGCTCCTTAAAATCAGTATCACCCACAAATCCTCACATCGTCTGGGCCCACTAATAATGATCATCTGCCAAGAGAAGACAGTGCCTTCAGATTTAGACTTGCCCTGCACTAAGTGGCCTGAGTCACATTCAGCAATGGCCTTTTTAATATGGCCTTTTTAGCCTAAATCTATTGCTCACATAACTAGCTGACAGTGTAAATGTCATTATTATCTGTATGGTCATGATATGGTCATAGTCTGATGACATGCTCTCACATTAACACTATTTGTACCTTGAGTGACAAAAATGTACCTGTTCAGCTTTTTTTCTGATTGTGTGTTTTGTGTGCAGCTCACAATTCATCTGATACTGCAGTACATTTTATGAGGAATCCAATGACAAACAACACCCACATACTTCATCTGTTCAACCCATTAGGGGATAATACACACTTAGGTTTGGTCTACTCACATCTGTTGAAAGCCAGTGTACGGTTCTAATGTAGCAAATATAGTAGCTCACCCATGCCTTTGTCTTGTGTGGTACATTTAATGTGTTGCCAGATTTTTTTGTATGATGTATCTCTTAGTGGTTCTTTATTGACTGAGGGCCAGATTGTACCTTTGTACCTTGGTGATCAGGTACTCAGTATGCTTGATTTACCAAGACTACAACTATTGTGTAAACTGAGCCTAGCCCTGCCCATTAACTGCATGCTTGTGAGTGTTTAAAGGCCCGGTGAAATAATAGTCTTCAAAGTTCGAGACAAAGTAGAAAGTGAAAGGTCAGTTACGAAGAGACAGCAGTGTTCATAAATTAAGTTCTTTCCACAAAAGCATTCTCCAGGGGTGCAGTTCAACTCTGGCTAAGAGAAAGGAGTTTCTTAAACACAACACAGAGTGCGCATGCAAATTGCAGCATCTTCTCACACATGATCCCAAGAGTTTAAACAGTGTTATTCTGATGACAAACATTCTTTCAGCCTGTGTTTGAGGCTCCTGCCTCTGTCTAACCACTGTGTTTGCTGCTGTTGTTAAAGGAAGTCTCTCTGGAACACATTTTGAGACCCCTGTGTAAATATACAGCTGTTTTTAAAAGGATGCAAATCTGGCCACAATCTTCAAATGTTTTGTAATCAGCTGCACATGCGTTATATCCACCTGCTTTTTTTGCATAATCTTCCTTATGCATAAAGTGCATGTCTAGATTTGTGCAGTGGCTTTATACGGAATACAAGGACAGAGATCACCAGTTTCAGACACAAATGTGATGCATAAATCTGATTTTTTTGTTACATACAGTGCACAGTCTTAAACATGCAGTTTTCAGACCTAGTACACCAGGCTCTCAGTGTTGTCTTCATTGCACCCTAAAACCCATAGAAGCATGAGCATTTTGTTACACCTGTTTCTGTCTACAGTAACATTAAATATTTAACTTCATTATTCAATAGCCTGGGGAAAAAAGAAGAAGAAAGAACTTGAATTCTGGATCTCTTTGAAAGAATTTTGACCTCTTTTATGATAAATAAATCATAAAAGGGTACATGCTCTCTAGTGGTACGTCTAGTGCATCACAATGAAACATTTCTAGTGGTGTAAATATTAAATTCTGAAATTTTCACTGATAACAGCATGAGTGCACTAACCAACCTCCAACCTATTTCCAAGTCTGTGGAGAAAAGGAATTGTAGTAGAAAGATAGTAAAAGAAAAGTGTTCACAATATGATTGTTCCTTTTTATGCACGTGTTCACCTGATCCCCGGCTCCAGTAATGTGCATATTAGAGCTCCTTTTCTCGACTCTTTCTGCTCATTACAGGGCACTTACTCAGGCAGGGCTGTGAGCGGGTCATGCTATTATTACAGAAGACATTTATAATGGAGGGATTCCCTGTTCTGCTCTCATCTTCTCCAAATCTTCTATTTAATGAGATGACAGTGGCATTGATTGCCTCATTCATCTCTGGATATATGATTTAGTCTCTGCAGAGGAATTAATGTGTCAGTGGTGTTTTTTTTTTTAAGGCACAGATTGATAATATGTTCACCATTGTCATTTGTATAATGTCTCTGACACCTGTAAGAGTTACAGTGCCCTTCACTAGTACTGGCACCAGGGCCATGCAGGTAGCTTCAGTGGGGCAGGTCCTGATATGAAAGTAGAAAAGCTTTTTAACTGGAGGAGGATCATCTAAAACTTTTGCCAGCTGTGTGTGTGGGTGGTTATGAGTGAGGAAGGACATTTCCATGTCTTTTTGGGTTTCTTTCTGTTTTATTTTTCTAGTTTTAGTCCAGGTATTTACTTGTTCCAGATGTTTTATTTGTTCCCCAGTCATGTGTTCTGTCTGGTTCTTTTTTATTTGGATTGCTCTCAGCATCTTCCTGCTGTCCTATAAACTCAGAATCAAGTAAACTGCCAAAAATCCGTAAGTCCAGCTGTCGTGTCTCTCTGTTTATGATTTGAAAGTCGGATTATGAAAGAGGGCTGTGTGTGATGGAACACACTCACAATTTCACATCTCCCATTCAACTAACATGCATGTCTTTGGACCGTGAGGGGGACCTTGGGAACAAAGGAAGCACATGCACCCAGAAAAGACCCTTTGCCTCCCCAACTAGGAATAGAACCCAGGACATTCTTGCTGGGAGGTGACAGTGCTGTCCACTGCACCACTGTGCCACAGTCATGAATAAATGTCTTAACAAAAATTTAAAGTTTTACAAGTAAGGTGAGTCCCTTTTCTGAAATAATTATCTCTACAGATTTCGTCACTAATTTAAAGATTTAATTCCTAACTGCACGTTTAATTAACATATTCTATAAAAACTAGTGTTTTTGCATCTGTCCTTTGGTTTATGTTATAAATGAGTTTCTAGTCAACAGGCTCTCCGTTTTTTTCTAACTTCAGGAAACTGTGTTAAAGTCCTTGTTTGGTCATCAATGGAAAAATGCAGATGCAAAGTTAGGTTAAATATTCTTCCTTCCTTCATTTCTTTATTCTTTTTTCTTACTTTCTATCTTTCTTACTTTCTATCTTTCCTTCATCTGATTTCCCTATTCTTTCTTTATTCATGATTTCTTTCAGGCATTTATTTTTTCTTTATTTTTATTGTTTCCTTTTTTGTTCATTCATAATTGCTTGGCTCTTTTCTTTAATTCATCTTTATTTTTATTCTTTCCTTCTTTCTTTCTCCTCTATTTACTTTGAGCTCTTTTTTGCCTCAAGCCCTGCAGAAGTCTTTCACTTTACTTCCTCTGGATTTCTCCTCTTGTCACTCGTCTACAGACTGAGGAGTGTTCCAGCAGCACCTCCCTGTAATTTCCTGGCTAATATTGAGTGAGAGATGTTGCGTTTGTGTGTTGTATGGAGGTATTGAGTGATGGGAGTCTCCTGTGAGTTGAGTGTAATTGTGTTTGCAGCTCACACTCTCGCCCTTTAGACCTCTCAGTCTGACACACCAACTTCTTACTGAACACCCTCATTTACTTACAGTGCACACACACTCAAACCATAATAGAATCAACACACACTCATAGGCCAAATACACAGATAATTATGCAGCTTATAAACACTCACAGATATCCACCGAAGTCACCATAACATTAACACACACACTCTACCTAAACAAACGTCTGTAGGCAAGCAGACTTACTGATGTCTCACACACACATGAACACACTCACACACACACAACATCCATCACATGTGCCAGTAATAATGAAAGGATACACACAGACTACGCAAGAAGAGGTATTGATGCTATTGCCTCTCTGTAATATGTAACTGTGCTCTCTGATTTTTCTCTCTTTGTTTCTTTCAGTGGGATTCCAGGGAAGAAGTGTGGAGCCATCATCTTCACCGCTGAAGAACTCAGCAACTGCAGGGTTAGTAAACCATTCACACACACAAGGGTGGAGGTGATGGGAGAAACACCATACATCTCCATACTTGAAGACCTTTTGACAAAATGTATAGCAATATTTCATTTTTCTGCAAATAAGCTTGAACAAACAAAAGACACCAACAAAACAGAAATGTTTTACTTTTAAAGAAATCTCTGAAAAATGACATGCACAACGATCTCTTTTAATTAGAAAGTTTAAAAGTAAGTTCATTAAAGACGAACTGGAGTGGAATGTGGACCCTGAATGAGATTTCTCTCAGGCAGGTGGGCTGAGTGAACTGTTTTGAAATACTGTATATGGGTAATGCTGAGTAATGCTGAGTTTTGATCTATGGTTAAGCAGTGAAGCAATGGATGTGCACATGATAATCTCACTCTAATCTCACTCTGATTTCACATCAGCCACCTGAACATCTCCTTCCATTCACCACACCAAGTTGGTGAGCCAAGCTGGTTAAACAGTCATCATTTTTATGTTGTAAAGGTTTCTCATAGGCTAGTGCTTCAAAATTGCTTAATCCAGCCTCAAATGCACAGACAAATCTAGTGGTATCCTGTGAGAAAACAATTTTTAATATATAAATCCCTGCATTTGCTATCTGCTGTCTGATTAAACTGAGTGTTGGCTACATAACAACCAGTGATCTGTAGCCAACCTTACATGCATTATAGTATGAGTACTGCCTATGTGGATAATAGTGTCAACCTGTTTTAAAATGCAATAAAAAGTAAATGAAACTGTTTTTGATATCTGCGTCATTCGTAACAAAGTGTTTATTATCAGTCATTATTATCAGCCGAGAAATTCCAGACTTGTCCGGCATGAGTTTTAAAGTTTCAAGACACCAATCAAGTCTCTTACTCCAGGAAACTGTAAAAAAGAAATGAATGCTTCCAAAGCTTCATTTATTTTATTAAACTGAGATGTATTTGTTCATCTAGTGTTAGGCTGACATTATGACATTTTACAGACTCTTTTATCCAGAACAGCTACCAGTCTGATTTTGTTACATAGGTAAGCCCAGTGATTCTCAGTTATTTTCTGCTTGGCGGAGGTTACTACACCAACTGTAATCTAAAGACAGAGGAGATCCTGTTACTCTTGTCATTTTCATTAAATACACCCAGTGTTTGGGCATTACATAAATGATTGACGAAATACTTCTAACTTTTAAAAGCTACTTGTGTGTGCTATTCATCATACCTCTTGTAATTGCAATTCTATATTCTTTCTTGTTTTAGATGTGGTTTGTGTGAGTAGAAATGGTGACATTAACATTAGACTTCTGGTCGATAGACGGTGTGTACAGCATAGTGAGTTACAACTTTGCCATCCACCCAGCAGACTGGGGTTTAATTCCCCACCCAGACAAGCATAACAGGCTGTACCATTAGTGCTACATTATCCATTAATGTAAAACAATTACACTAAAAGATGTTTGGGGCAAGAGTGTCTGCCAAATAGTTTCTTTAAAAATGTGATTTCTCTCAGCAGTTTTATTTACAGTGTACACTGTAAAATATGACAGTGTTAACATTACAACTTAAAGTAAGAAAAGCCCAGTTCAGTGAACTACTAATAGTACGTTAACAGAACAGTCATTTGTTACTGTCATTTGTCAACATATTTTTTCAAGTAACCGGGCGTCAGAGTCACACAATAATGGTTAGTTCTTTAAAAGTGTATGTGTATAATAGGATTTAAACAATGCAGCACTGTAATGTGTCATTATGGGAGTCGTTTGCTTTTAATTATTGCTAAAAGAATCAATTCACATTGTGAAAAGAACCTGGTTTATTTTTATTATGTTCATTATAATTTATTCCTGAAAAGTCTTTATAAAACAAAAAAGCTGGGCTTAGCCTGGCATGGTTTCATTAATAAAGGGCAGCTCAAAAATAACTATGCAAAAATAACTGTGCTTCTGTAATTATTTTCTATATTTATCTCTTCCACTGTAAAGAGGAATTATGCATTCAGGGCATGTTTTGTTCCATGTTAAAAACAGACAAACAAGTCAGGTAAAATTGCTTTTCCCTTTTTCTCATTTTCTCAGACCATATGAATTAAAAATATAGAATTGTAAAGAGTTTAAAGATGATGTTATGAAAAACAAAACGTTGTGAAGAGAAGAGCTACATGCAGTGATGTCAGCATTGTACAGTTAATATGACACTGTTGGGAAAAACAGGTCACAGTGGGGAGTGGTTGACAAATTCAAAACACATTTGTGGGTATACGTGTACAATTGCAGCATAATTTAGGTGAAATTTGTTGAAACAAAAACATTTTGAATTTTTTTTAAATCCATTATCCATTATTATCTTTGTGGGAACACTTCAAATAAATCAAGACAACCAAATATCTCTAACTCTGCTGACATTTCAGACTAACAAAGGCTTTATGAGACTGAAATGTCAGCACTGGTTCTGTGTGAATAGAAAATTACTGTTTTTGCTATTTTTTGCTCTTGACTGGCAACTTTTTTTAATGAACCATTTCCATTATTCATTCACACACTCATCAGAGTGAATACCAGAGAATCTCTGTGTTAAATAATAAATATGTAAAATAAATAAACAGGAAAAAAAAACACAAACACGAATTTTGGCAGGGCGCAGTGTATGAACATATTAATCAAATAAATGTAAAGCTAAGGGAACTAATGGAGCATAAAGTTCCTCTTTTCAAAAACATGAATTATTTATTTCATATTTTTTTCATCTTTTTGCTTGGGATAATTAGAAGCAGCAATTAGCAGAAGTGGATGGTGAGATGATTGCATGTTCCTCCAGTCAGTCGGCCTGTAATAGCCCGAATAATGAGAGAGTGCTGGAGTCCAGCAGAGATGCTGCAGGTTACATAAGACTTCATAAGAGTAAGCTGAGTTGAATGTTATAGAGTTATGAGTTGTAAAGGAGTGATAGTTTGGATCACTGTTGTAGAATTCTGTAAGTTTATCTGAAGCCCTTTTCATGGCCAAATTTCATTGCAAAATGAGTGTACCCTGTTCCTTTCCTCAAAATCCACCCATGTAGACATCTTTGACTCATTAACCCACTAAATGCTGTCTTCTCATTGGCTCACTGCATCAGTTTTGCTGTATTTCATGTAAAGTCTTCATATATGAGGCCAAATTGGGGCTTGCTGCTTGCAAATGATATGTTAATGAGGATCTTGTACGTGGGTGCCTGTTTCCATGCACTAAAGCTGGTTCATCAACTGCGCTCAAATCATTTCATGGTTCAGGTTCATGATTCACTCTGCTTCATTTGCACTTGTTTCTAATCATTAATGGAAAACGGAAGTAAAACAAAAATTCAAAGAAAAAAATATCAATTAACTAAAACTTTTTACAAAGGGTGTCACCAAACAGCGTTTACAGAATCCAGGTCTGAGCCCCAAGCCAGGAGCAACAGAGGCAACCTGGAGAGTGAGGGAGAGTAAAAGAAATGACCCTATGGAGATAACTAAAAATAAGAGGTGTACAGACTTGATCACTGCTGAACAGCTGGCAGCATGTGACTAATAGAGTTGGTGCAGTTAGAGTCAGTAATGGTTTTTATTGAAAGAAGTGTTTGAGAGTCTCTGGTCCACAGCAACATAAACAACAATCTCCGCTAGAGCTTTGAGCAGATGTCTCTTTAGGATGGGGGAGTTGCTGCACACTTGAGCAGTCAAAAGACAATGACATCCCCCACTCCACCATCAGCAAACCATCAACAGTTCTGCTAGAGCCCCTAAGGACTTTCTAATAGTATATTAGCTCTAAGCTAACACTGAATATTTTTTGCAATAGTTTGGGGTAGAACAGAGAGGTTGGGTATAAAGAAAGCACCTCCCCCAACCCTACCACGAGGTAAACCATCAGATCAAGACACTAAACACCCATATACAACTGCAAATGACACAGTAGGTTTAGGCAGAAGGGGAGAATTCACCATTAGTTAGCCATCTATGTAGTTTAAGTGAAGTAGTTACATGTAGGAGAAGGAGGTATGGTTCAGGGGAGTGTGCAAACATAACAAAAGAAAATACAATCAATTAGCCTGCCTACCTGTGTCAAATTATAATACATTGGTAATAATAAGAAGGCAAGCACTCCTAATGTATAAATACATTAACAAGGCAAACAGAAAATGTTTTTGGTCAGATCAGCGGGAGGGCTGATGACATAGTTAATATTGTTGGAGCTCCCCCTGCTGCAGCCAATCAGAGCTCTCCAGACCACACTCTGGACAATATAGACAAGACAAGAAAGGAAAAAGAAAGGAAAAAGAAAACACAGTCACACAGAGGCACCCCTGTGGCCGTAACATTCTTATAGTTTAATAAGTTTTTAAAAATATCTGATAACTGGTATATATCTAAATCTAAAGACCAGCAGTTTTACAGCGACTCTTTCAGTAAAGAGTTCTGGCATAGACCTGTCACTGTTTTATAACAACTTATTAAAGTTTACACTCATATTCACAGCCAACACTTACAGAAAGGCGACCCATTGTAAATGAAAACATAATCGAGTGATTCCTCTGTCTCTTCCTGATTATATTGATGGTTAAAAACGAGAGAGCTCGTTTGGCTGTATCTAGCTAGACAACATGGGGAAATAAATCCTGAGTGAATAATTTTCTGTTGGGTGTTTCCAACCAAAACATACTTAAATATTAATTTAATACATGACGAGTTTAAATTAATACATGACGAGTTTACAGCACATCACGATTTCATTAAATAAATATGACCAAAAATTGTAGACATTTGTTTTTTTAGTTCCTAAAATCATAAGGCCTTGTGTTCCCCACTGCCTAATGTTTGGTTGGTTTTCCTTTAACAAAAATGTACATTAGTAGGGGACAGTTGAAAAGAATATGTATGTTTTTTTATTTACACTTAAAATCACAGTGATCAACCATTACAGTCTAACTGAAACACTGCACATTGTACGTAATGTGAAACGGTGCAGCATATTCACTAAGGGAGCTTTTTTCCTCTGTGGACATGAATGACAGATCAGATAGTGTTGTACAGTGGTGCTGCCATTACATAGTTGGAAATTGCTTTTGAGCAATCCTTGAGGGCACACCTGGCAAAAGCATGGCCAAGCAGGGCAGAAAAATTTACATGCTTTGCTGCTGGAATTCACATTCGAACTCCTGTTTGTGCCAAACACCATCTGTCACAGGGCTTCCCCGGAGCAAAACTGGCTTCATTCTCAGTGACAGTGGGACAGAATGTCCTAGAATCACCATATAGCCTGTAAGTAGGAAGGTGCAATGCAATTATGCCCAACGTTAGCACCTTTGCAATTTTACTTCCACATAACTTACAAATTTCTCTAAAATAATTTGATTCACACCAAAACAGCTGGAATTCAAGGAAAACCATGTAACTTCATATTTAATTTGTATTTTTCTTATCAATTGAAACAACAGCCTCCCTTTACATTGTGTGAAACTTTCATGATGAACAGACCAACAGAAGTAATACAAATTGACATAGAATAAATTGTTTTTACTAATGCTGGGCAATGGTTACAATTTTTAATCGCAATTAAGCACGTGTTTTTCTGCGATTAATCACAATTAATCACATTGTTATATGCGAAAATCAATAATTAATTCAAAAGTAGTGTATTGTGCACCTTTATTTATAAAGTACTGGTATATGAACAAAAGTGCAATAACATTTGATTTGCAAACACTTTAAACAAACAAAGAACTTTTTAACAGCAGAGTTCCCTTTAACACAGTCACACAGTTACAGTACAAATATAATGGACAACAGTAATGGAACGCCTGACCCCCGCTAAAACCAGCCAAGACGTATGGTTCTGCATGCTGTGCGCATCCACAAACACAAAATGGCCCCGAACTTTCAAAATAATAGGATTTTTAAAAAGCTGCGTTAACACGCGATAAAATAATTGTCGGCGTTAAGTAAATAATGCGTTAACGCGATAATAATACATGAACGTGCCCAGCACTAGTTTTTACATTAACTAGCTCAATATGGGCCTTCCCAAAGTGTTTAGTGCTCTCTTCAGAACATGCTGAGGTGGTTTCTAATGCTGTGTGCCCTGAAAATAATGGTGGTAGTGTTCTGACTCTTGCCCTGCCAGATCACTGGTTATGTTATACGTTGAGGAAAAGCCTGCAGTACTACGCTGTGAACTAAATTGAATCAGTCATGTCAGTGATGCGTACTGCTAACCATCTGCTTGTCAGGGCAGACGCAAAAACCCGTGTCAGATGTGCTCAAATGGCTTTTTAACACCAAGCGCTCGTCTTACGCCAATAAAGGCATTAAATACTTCAAGTAATTACTGTAGGTGCTCTTGACAAAGCTCACAGGCCAAGATATCTCTCTCTTTCTCTTCCTCTCTCTCGCTTGCTCAGCTTTTTAGAATTAGAGGCTACTAGAGTCCGTTAATCCTACTTGTAGCTGGTAATGCATTCAGAGATTTTACCTTTGTCCCTTTTCACTCATCAGTATCTGCCCTCAGTGTATGTATGATGCATATGTGTTCTTACTGGCCCAAGCAAATGTTTTCAGCATATGACCTGGAGCTTTCTGTGTTCTGGGATGTTTTCTGTCACTGTAGAAGAAGTTCTGTGCTGCCGTCATTGATGGAAGCACTGTGGTAGTGTCTAAGAACATATATTTAAAAGGCAGTTCCCATCAATAGACACTTATTATTCAGTTGTTTAATCTGAGTAAAACTGACTGAAGGCAAAGTGATAATGCTTCATCTGTGAACATGGTAGTTTGTATAGGAGTCATTGCATTTGCCAACATATTGGTGTGTAACTTGAATGTATTGGGTATGTGTTCAAACCAGTTGCTTTCTTTCCTGTCTCTACAATTATAATACTTGCTTTTTGTAATATTGTGCAGATGGGTCATACAGATGTCAAGCAGCACTTTTTTGCTAACCGATCCTCAAACTGCTCTTTTTGATTTTGCACTAGTTTTTCAGGTCGAGTACTGCTTTCAATAATACCAGACAGCCAATCCTCATTTGCTTGATGCATGGACGCACAGATTCACATGATGCATGTTTGAAATTTTGGAGGTGTCTGTGAGCAGCTGCTTGTGGCTTTTACCCATGAACCAATTCTCTGATTCCTGATAAATGCATCTTTGCAGATGTATGCATACATTAGAATTTAAGTGCATTCCTGTTCATGAGTTTTTGTGCTTAGTTTTTGTGCTTAAAAGGTAAATATGCTACTTTTGAGCTTTGTTTGATGACATTCTTTCTTTTTTCATGTTTCATGAATTTTTCATGTTTTTTACATGCTTCAATAAATGCAGCAAATACAACGAGAAATCACAGTATTCTAGAAGAACAACAGATTAAAAAGCAGAAATAACAGTTTTTTTGTGTTGATCCTAAACACACCTCCTTTTCAATTCATTAAAACCAAGACGCTCTCATGAGTCTGCTTCACTAGCATTAACATTGCCGTTGTTCTTCAGTGAAGTCGCTTCCTTAATGGCTTGCTGTTGCTGTAGCTCTGGCCTGAGGGTTCAGTTTAGTTCCATTAGGCTGTTGTGCACTTACCTGTGCTATGTTCTACTCTGTACAATTAATCAATTAAAACATCTTTTTTATTTTAGTTTCTCTACATGTTTTTCTTTATAAACAAGTGAAGATTCTTCATGATAAACACCAAACAGATACATATCCCCTAATTTTTAATAACCTGAAAAAGCTTAAAGCCTTCTTTGGAGGTGGGAGGCTAATGCGGATGAGATTATGTGTGATGGATATGAGAACTGTACAGCTCACATTATTATGGTAAGTAGAGAGAAATGTGCAGAAATGAGAGGGAGTGTTTGTTTTTGCCAGTGCTTTACCGCCTGTGATTCCAACAGGATAAAACCCTCATTACAGCATATTTACACAAGGCAGATGAGCTGTCTTATTTCACACTTTTTTTCTGACTGAGTGTGTATGTGTAGGAGAGTAAGTGCATATGAAAAACTCCGCATGTATTCGATTTGGTAAATAATTGCGTAGAATGAAAATGTTCCAATAGGGTCTTAGGGCCTCTGTCTTTACGTCCTTAAAAGCAGTACGCATTCTCATCCTTTCGGCTGTCTTGTATCAGTCTTTCAGTGTTGGTTTGAAGTGACTGTACAGGTCATCGCTCTTGTTTGTGGTGAGAAGCAGCTACAGAAGGAGGGAATTTCCTCAGCTCTGCTGGTATGAAAGTGTGTCTTTTTCCCAGTTCGCCCACTCTCTCTGTGTGTTTATCCCTGCAGGATATTGCTACTATGCAGCTGTGTGCCAATAAACTGGACAAGAAGGACTTTTTTGGTAAATCCGATCCTTTCCTGGTGTTCTACCGCAGCAACGAAGATGGAACGTGAGTGAGATGGCAAAGAGGAGGGATCTCTCCCTCTCTCTAACTCTCTCTCTCTCTGTCTCTCTCTTTCTCTCTCGCTGTCTTATTCTTGCTCTCTTTGTCTCTCTCATTACCCATATTTTTCACCCTCTGTCTTATCCATATCTTTATCTATTCTTTCTTTATTTCTCCTTTGGAGTCGTTAATAAGGAACACCTTGTGTTGTCTGTCGTAGATTCACTATCTGCCATAAGACTGAGGTTATCAAGAACACTCTGAATCCAGTGTGGCAGCCCTTCACCATCCCTGTGCGTGCACTGTGTAATGGTGACTATGACAGGTGAGCAGATCCAGTGTGGAAGAATCACTTCAGCTGAGCTGCACTGCCATTCAAAGGTTGGGGGAGAAATAAGTTAAAATGAATGATGATGTCAGAATGCCTCATATTTCAATCTTAAGGTAGATTACTAACCCTAACCCTAACTTATATTTTGACAGTAGATAAAATATTGTGTTATTTATTGTTCAATAACTTCTTCTACACAAAAGATTTGAAATATTGAATACATTCTTGAGAATGAGAAAAGTGTAAAAATCTAAATATTGTTCATGATGTACAAGGATGAACCTTCTCTGAAGACAGAGAAGAGCTAGCCCTGAGATAGTCAGGCGGAGTTCTGCCCCTGGTTGTGTGTATAAAGACTATATTATAGGTTCAGACATGACACGGCCACTCAGATTTTATAGATAGATAGATGGATGGATGGTTGGATGGATGGATGGATGGATGGATGGATGGATGGATAGATAGATAGATAGATAGATAGATAGATAGATAGATAGATAGATAAAGTATATGAGATATGGCATATGTTATAAATAGGTATATAGGTGACTCCAAACTTTTGAACAGCAGTGTATATGAACAGGGTGTGACCTCATGCTGACCACTCCTAAACAATAGGAGCCTGTACACTTGCCAGTCTCATGGCAGAAGCTCTCAACCCTCAAGAATTATGAACAGCCAGAGCCCAAAGGATCCAGCATCTCTTGCTAAGCTTGCATATGTTTGGATGGCTCATTCAGCCGAAGGCAGAGAGGAGGACTGTGGGATTTGTGGTGCTCTCAGTGGTGGGCAGAATAATGCCAGCAGTCGGCCGATTGTTCCGTCAGGCCAGCGCTGGTGTTATTGCACTCAACACTGAGTTTTGAAACTTGAACCAACATGACTCATACATGTTCATAAACAGGGATAATATACCCCAAATCATACACACAAATACTCAAAACACATGCACCGCTGATGGAGAGCAAAAAATTATCATGCTGGCACTGAGATTTGGAACTTTTGAATGAGCACATGGCTCATACAGCGTAATAGGCACACACATGCAAAGCATATACAAAAGCATACAGACAGATAATCAGAAGTACATTCATATGTAGCACACAAAAGCAGATTCCAGTGGCTGTTTATGAAGATTGGAGGAGGCTTTTTGTTTGGACTGTGCCGTCATAAATGGTTTCCCCGCTGTTCTCTGTAATTATCTATTTTGCCTGTAAACAATTGGAGTGAATCTGAATACCAGGCACAAAAAGTGTCCCCAGGATGTCCCTCTTTCTGTCTGTTTTCACCCATAAGCAGCTTTTTAAGAAGTTAAGATTATTTACGCTTTCCCCTAGCGTTTTGGGTGTGACTGCAGTCTAGAACTCCCTCTGTCTTTATTTGTTCGTGTTGGCCTTTTTGTCTTTGCTTTCCTCTTTGGTTCATTATATTTCACTTTCTTCACTCTGACCTTCCTGCAGGACTGTTAAGATAGATGTGTATGACTGGGACCGAGACGGAAGGTAAATCTAACTTTTTACTCTTTGCTATATATCATTGCTTTGCACTTTTTCTCCAAAATCTCATCAAACTGCAACACTATGAATTGTCAGAGTGAGTGGGACAGGGCTCATGAGCTTACATGACTTCCTGAAAGACAAAGCTGAGGGCAGGAGAAGAAGAATTAGAATGAAGCTGAAAGTGTGTGTGCTATCAATGGAAGACAGGGGATAATGAGAGGGGATGACACAGACCTTGTCCTTGATCTCTTACCTTGACCTTGTGCAGTCATCCTGTGGTGACATACAAGCACACACACACACAGACAAACACACACACACACACTCAAAGGTATATTTTCATACCTTGTCATTATAGGACATCATACATATGTCTCCTGTGGAACATAGTAACATTGTGTAATAGTATTATATGTCATATATAGTTTGTGATATGTATTGTTGCTGGCACTGCGTATATGTGCATACACGTGCATAGTATATGAAAATATATCTAATGTGTGCTGTAAGTACAACCAAATCTGAGATAGATGTTTAGTTTTTCAGACAGCAATGATACATAAGTACCAAAATGTAACAGCAACTTTCCTGTGCATGCAAGTATCTACATGAAATATCAACATGTTCCTTGTACGTTATGTAAGTATGTAGATGTAATAGTAATATGTCCCATATATATCATATATTTTGTTGCAGTCATATTAAATCATCATGTTCCAGAATTCTTTGGATTGAAGAATTCTTTGTTACTTTAACAGTGAAGAATGTTTGTCTTCTACTATAAATTGAGATATTTTTGTGAATTTACCCATTTCTGGTTTCTTCCCCAGAAACCAGAAATGTGTAAATGTACAAAAACAAAGCAATGTGCACACACCCCAAACACACATATTTCTTCCACTTTATATGTCAACCGCCCCCTGCAAATATCACAGCAGATTTATTTACAGCTACCCAAGTGATGTCCGGTGCCTTTACAAAGAATGGATAGCGATGTCCTTTTTACAATTCTGAGGAAATGTCACTCAAATAATGAAAGACTGAGTGGGGGGAATAGATGTCCTGGTGAATTCATTCAGAGTCTCTCAATATAATCTCTATCTCTCCCCCTCTCTCTCTCCCTCTCTCCCTCTCTCTCTGTCTGTCTCTCTCACCCTCTCTCCCTCTCTCCTTCTTGCTCTCTCCCTCTCTCTCTCCCTCTCTCTCTGTCTGTCTCTCTCACCCTCTCTCCC
>JBBIGA010000106.1:18964111-18985090 GCA_037576975.1 Alestes dentex | reverse complement strand
ATATATATCCCTCTGGCCCTCCTCGTTTTTACTATACATTCAGTTTCCTCGTGAACACTTTTGGCCAATTGAAGCCCATGAAAACTACATTTTTATTTACACTGTAAATCATACAATTTAGGTTAAAATGCTTTAATTTTAAACTCAACACTTGAGAAATGTAGATTTTAGTGTTTTCTTCCAGATTATGTCATTTATCCATTTTTGTCCAAGCGAGCAATTTTATATAATATTTTATATAATGGCCATATATTTATATATAATTTTTATTTATTGTTATATACTTTTTTGCTATTGTTACTACATACAGTTTGTAACTAACATCAGTTCTTGTCTTAAGTATCAAATATCTATTCCTCTGTATTTTTTAAATCCTTCAAATACCAGTTTGTTTGCACAATGCACTTGTTAGTAAACAACCTCAAAAATGGTCATTCTCTATGCTACTGGGTCTGAAATATGTAACTGATTAACAACAACACTGAAATTTTTTTTCATGCACAAACACAAACCATTATCTGAAATCCTTAAGATCACACCTCTGTCAAAATTGTGTTATTCATTTGTTCCATTGGAGTGCAGTAAGCCATCATACTCCCCTATGGAAACTAAGACTATTATATAAAATTGCTCACTTGGCCAAAAATGGATAAATGACATAATCTGGAAGAAAACTAAAAACTCCATTTCTCAAGTGTTGAGTTTAGAATGAAAGCATTTTAACAGTGTAAATAACAAGTTATTTACTTTAATTAAGTTAATTAAAAAATGTAGTTTTCATGGGTTTCAATGGGCCAAAAGTGTCCACGAGGGCATCAAGTGTTACAACTGGATGTATGGGGTGTATTATTGATATATTTAATGAGTTGAAGTTAAAAATGTAAAGATATGAAAAAAAAAAAAAACAGACCCTTGGGAAGTTTCATTCCATATCCATTAACACAGCTAAAATGATCAAAAAAAGAGAGTGAAATGGACAAAATGGACAGAGGGATATGCATATTGTCACTGTCCCAAAAAAAACTCAAAACTGTGTGTTAGAAGGAAATAAACCAAAACTCATGTAATCCCACCAATCTGACTGTGACCTTAGAAAGAAAAAAGGAAGCCTCCAAAGAGAAGTTAGTTGGCTGAATTATAAGGATAAAACTACCGTATTTGGTAGATTTACTATTCAGGGGGTCTTTTAATGATAATGAGTTTGTACTGACACAGGAGATGTAAATGCATGATGTCACAACTGTGAATGGTGGGATAATACAGTGGCTCACATTTACTACTGATAACCTTAACAATCCTTTTCATTCATATAGCTTGACCATACAAAATATCCATTATTATATAAGTATGCACCCTCAGTGGATTATGTCAGTACTGTTTTTCCATATAATTGGACATAATTGTTCAACTGTAGCAAGTTTTTCTGCTAGTTTTCCACCAATCACACCTGTGACCAAGAATAAAAACTTTTATTTTTACTAACTTTTAAAAACAGTTTCTGAAAAGTTGGGGCTATCATTCATAGCTGGGAAATTTTTTTTACCGTTATCCATGAAATGTTCACACAATGTAAAAGGCAGGCTGGATGCTTTCAAATGGTGTTTTGATATGACAGTGACGATATGCCTTCACATTTCTATAGCCAACCTGTAATTGCATGTCTAATTTAAATTCTGTTTGCTTTTTGTCTCATGCTTTTATGTTCCTTCTTCAACTGATTCATCTCTGGCTTCTCAGTTGTTCTAATGCTGCCTGATTCTCTGACCCTCCCAGCTCTAGGATAACTGAATGAATTCATGCTTGGCTCCTTTTTTCCTTTCAACCATAACCTGCAAGGTTTTAACAAGCTTTACCAGTTGAATAATGTATTCTTGCGCCAGCCCTGGAGGATCCCATCTGTTTTCAGAGTCTGCAGCTCTGCCTGTTTAGAGTCAGGAGTGACCACCGTAACATGCATCACAAAAGAGGACAATTGTGGCAAGAATGCAACACTCCTAGTCGAGACTCCAAGGGCACCTTCAGATTTTGTTTCCTTTTGTAGAGAAAGATGCCAGAGAGAATGAGGGAGGAAAGGAGAGAGAGAGAAAGAGAGCGAAAGAGAGAGAAAGCCCACTTCATTACAACTTGCACTTGAAAATGTAGCACAGGGCCATTATGGTCATTTGGAGGGAGACGGAATGCACCTGTTTTGCTTTGCAAATGAATGCAAAGTTATTCTGCGCCTTCTCCACGCTGATATCACACCGACTCCTGCTCTAGTTGCGGCTGACACTTTTGTGCCCCAAATCCGTTGGATGCTCTGTCTCTGGCTGCCGATGGCAATTTGTTGAGGCTGAAGTTCATGCAGGGTGATGGTGTTCACTCCGTGAGGCTTTCCATTGACTCTCCAGAGTGTTACCTGTGTTTCCATGTCATTTGCATGACCAGTAATGAAGTGTTAAAGGATGCTTTTCTTCATTAGCACCTCCTCCCCTTTTGGAGAAGGTTATGAGTCCCACTCAGTGTACCCTTGCCCTCCTTTTCCATCTTTAGCCATCTTCTCTCTCTGTGCCTCTCTCAGTTTAATTAAAATGTGTGCAAAGTTGAAAAACTTCAGCTATGTTGCGGGTTAAGGTTCATTAACTGCATCTATTTGAGGGCCTTCGTTAGCGCTGAACTTGACTCCTCTACGCGACAAAACCTCCAATGATTTACATTTTTAAACAAAGGACATTGATGATGGGGGTTTGTACGTGTATGTCTGAGTTTGTATCTGTACTGTTTTACATGTTACAGTTTATGATATTGCATGATCTCAAATGGGGGACTATTCAGTGCTGGTTGTTGTTTCAGTCTGACACAAATGTTTCTATATCTATAGCTAGCTAACCGTGTGGGTTTTCTATAACAGTAGATTGTTCATGTATATTTTTCGTCCATGATTTTTGTTGTGTACAGTATATTCTGTGGACCTGCAGAATATTGTAGAATATGGCACAAAGTACAATGTAGCTTGCTGCAGATAGACATTATATTTCTATAGATATTTCAGATCACAAATGAAACTTTGGACTTTTCATTTGTGAAACTATAGCTTTAGCATGCAGCATAGCTGACGTTGAGAAATGCAGAGTAGATATTTTCATTTGTATTGCACATAATATTTTTACATTTTGCATGACTGTCAAAATGTGTGTTCAAATATGTATAGCACCGTAGTTATTGCTCAGTCTGTGAACCTCGTCGGCGCGTATAATCCGCCATGCACACAACTGCATTCCCAAATGTGATACTGTGCCCGAGATGAACACTTTTTTTTCCTTCCCTTCTTTTCTCCCCACCTCCACTTCTTTTGTCACTGAGCATGTTCTCTCTCGCAGTGTTCCATGTCCCAATGAAACACAAATCCAAAAGAAATCATAAAGAGTACAATGCTTGTTTGTACATTTACTATTGTCATTATTGCACCTTATCTCACCGTTTTATACTCTTGACTTGATAAGAACTATAGCGTACATTGAACACATTACTAAATTAAACTGTTTGTTGGACTGTTGCAGTGATGGTGACTCTTTATACGAACAGTGGAATGTCATGTTTGGACTGGGTGAAAAATGATGTAAACAAAATCTCCAGATGCAAACTATGACCTCGTCTCCACTCCTGTCTGGGCCTAAAGAAGCTGAGTGGTGTTCAACTAAAAAACTGCACTAGGACTGTGAAATGCATATATATGCAGAAACATTTTTGCAAAAGCACAATGTTTCCCTTTTAGTGTGTAAAAACAGGAATAGACTGCCTAAAAGCATATATCCAGACATCTCTTCTAATTACTGAATTCAGCTACTTTAAGGTGCATTCATTACCGACGCAGCCGTCCAATTGCACGCATACAGCTTGTATAATCTCTTCAAAAAAAGCATTATATATAGATTGGGATGCTCTGGAGCAGCTGTGCAAGAGTCTAAGCTCACCATCTCTGATGGCAAGTGTTAGCTAGAGAGGTGCAAAGTCCCCCAGCACTAGGCATTATTCAGAGGAACGGAACACCAGCCAATCCATCCGAGATGAGTAAGAGTGGCTCCGGATCCAAAACTTATCATCCAGTATCACTTTCCTAATGCTCTTGTGGATGAATTCAAAAGTGAAAAGCCTACATCAAGGAGTTGTAGCTATTACTGCAGCAAAGGGGTACAAGCTATTACTGCAGCAAAGGGAGAATAAATGTTGAACGAGAAGGGTATGTACACTCTGTATTAGGTAGACCTATCTTGAATCTACATTAATTGTCCATTTTATCAGCTCCACTTACCATATAGGTGTACTTGTTAACGGTCACAGACTTCAGTGTCCTAGATCTCCACAGGACCACCAGTAAGCAGGAGTTATTTAGGTGGTGGATCATTCTCAGGACAGCAGTGACACTGACATGGTAATTACATGGTTGTGTGTGTGTGTGTTGCACAAAGTGGAACACACACAGGGGTACTGCAGGAGGTTTTAAACCTCTCAGTGTCAGTGCTGGACTGAGAATAGACCACCAGACAAAAATATTCCAGTCAACAGTGTCCTTTGGCCAGAAACTGACCATGGATGAAGGATGACTAACTATAACTATGACTAAGTATAGAGGATGACTAAATCAGCAACTGATTAACCACTATCAGTGTTACATCTTATGATGCAGATAGTTACTTTGAACGAAAGTGCTTCTGGGCTAAAGCCGCGCGTAAGCAACAGGAGAAGTAGCTATTCTGTTGTGGAGGTTAAGGAGAAGAAAAAGACACTTTGGGTCGGCACTTTAATACCATTTCACAACCACCTAATTTGAAATAAACATTATATAAAAATTGTGCTGCCTTGTCATTCTCCTACTTTTACTGGCTAAACATTTTCTGTCCCCAAACATGTAGATAGGACATTTCTAACCAGGATTGAGCATGCCCTTGCTTTCACATAAAGTAGCTTCTAATTGGGCTATAATTCTAGTCTCTGTAAATTGGTTTAGCTAGTAGACACCATTCTGTTATGTGAACACTGTTTATATACAGTAAATCAGAAAAAAATAAAGCTTTCTTAAATAAAAATCAAGAGTGTTTGCACAAAACAGTGTGGGCAGCTGGTGGTCTGGTGATTAGGGAGTTGCCCCTGTGATCAGAAGGCTGTGAGTTCAAATCCCAGGACTGCTTGTGGCACCACTGAGGTACCCTGTGAGGATCACCACGCAGTGCTCCATGGCCACCCCCTGTTGTTGGCTGCCCACTGCTTTACTTGGTAAATGGGTTAAAAGCAGAGAAACAATTTCACACTGTATGGGCCGTTATTTTTCAAAATAATCGGTGGTCTTGCTGCGCCATCTAGTGGCTGCGTTGGGTGTTACACGTCAAAGTAAAAGAATCAGGTTTGCCGAGCATTATTGGTGCAATATACTGCTGTACGATGTGAGATCAAATTTCCCAGTGCGTATATACATAGTACTTGCGAGTCTAGTGTGCGTGTGGCAGTGTGTGGCTCAGTTCTCGCTCCATGCCGGCCTGGTTCCGGAAGGCGAACTGAGAGTGGCTCGACCTGGTCTTATCACCCTCCGGGGCGGGGCGGGCCTTTATGTGTCGCTGCTACAGGGACACCAAGATGGAAATCCAGGGGCTTAGCGATGCCCAAAACACTCACTACCAACATGGCGCCCCGCGTAAGTCAGGCTCATCTCGGCTTGCCACGACGCCGGGGACCATTTCTAGCCCGGTTTCGAAGGAGGATAACGATTCGGCTTCGCAGGGGCTCCGAAGCGACAGCAACAACAACAGGCGGCCGGGCTCCTCGCCATCTCTCCTGCTGGCGCAAAATGGCAGCGGCCCTCCTTGTCTCAACCTCCAAAACCACAAACACAACCCGACCGAGCCTCCACAGCCGCCTCGGGAGCTGTGTAACCTGAAGGAGGAGTACGAGGATCTGGAACTGCCCGCCGACTTCGTGAGGGCCCCTGAACTGAAATACGGCGAGGAGAACGAGGAGGACGGTGTGCTGCAAATGGCGCTGCCTCTCTTCGAGGGGGAGGACGGCTACGGAGAACAGAGGCAGCTGCTGGAGGAGGACCTGGAACAACAACAGGACACGAACTGTAACGCTGACCTTACTGGATCACCGTCCGCAGCCACCGGCAGTGGCAGCAAAAGCTGTGATGAGTTCTACGTTGTTTTTAACATAGTGCAGGAGGAAAATGGCATCGATAAGGAGCGCCGGACGCGTCTGTGTAAAGTGAACGGGAAGAAAGCACCGGAGCCCTCCAGGTCTTCACATGGACCCCGCACAGAGAGCCGTCCGACGTGTAGGGTAAAGCCGTCTTCCGAGTGTGGTTTCGGCAGCCTGGTTAACCACCTGGAGCTGGGCGGGGAGAGTGGCGATATGGCCGGGGATAAACGAGGGCTGTTCGAGGCCGAGAGTGGGGAGATGATGATGTCGGACGGGGCCGAGGGAGGCAGCGACGCTGGAGTCAGTGGGAAGCTGCCCGATGTGGTCATGATGAACTGCGGTCCCTTAGGCCTAACAGAGCAGGCTGAGTGTAAAAACCTTGCCAGCCTGGACTCGGGCAGTGCTGGGAGCAGCGGGGCGGCGGGGGACTACAGCAGACTCGCTCCTGGAGAGAACGGTGACGCGCAAAACGCGTTTTCGGGCACCATCACCATCAACAACCAGAGCATCATTCTCACCATCGAGAACGGGGTGCTGACCCTGGCCGCCCCGCCGGAAGGCTACGCGTTCAAGGACGATGGTATGGTGAGTCTGAAGGAACACCTGGGTATGAAGGAGCATGAAGACATTGTGCTGCTCAACTACGACGGCGGGACCAAGTCAATCGGGAAAATTAGCAACGTTCCCGTGGCGGATAGGGACGAGCCGAGCGCCGGACAGGCGGCCAGCGACTCAGAACTCACCCTGGCTGAGGAGTGTCCTCTCTCAGAGCTGCCTGGCACTGCTGTGGACCCCTGTCCCTCTGTTAAACAGGAGGATGGCGCTTTGTGTGCTGTGGACGAGTCCAGCAGCCTGGGTCACGGTTCAAAAGGAGCACTTGTGGGTAAGGCTCAGTAATGTGGTTTAAAAAAACTCTATCACAATATATTTTTAATGTTGTTTGATAGATAGTGTTCATTAGTTGTGTAAGTTAAGACAAGGGTTTGATTTGGATCTTTTATTTTCCTAGGCCTACCTGCTGTTTCAGAGGACGAGATGCCTGCAAATCTTGGTGGTCCTGCAGGCTTGGCCAAGAAAGGTGCCTTAGTCTCGTACCGCTGTCCTCACTCAGGTTGCCCTGAGGCTTTTGACAGTCGCCAGAAGCTCAAGATGCACCTTGTCTTCCATACAGAAGACCAGCGGCCTTTCAAGTGCACAGTGGAGGGCTGTGGCTGGTCCTTCACCACGTCATATAAGTTAAAGCGGCACCTACAGTCCCATGACAAGGTTCGGCCGTACAAGTGCGAGTGGGAGAACTGCGGCCGGCGCTTCACCACCGTCTACAACCTGAAGGCCCATGTAAAAGCACACGACCAGGAGGACGCCTTCGTGTGCGAGATTTGCAGCGAGAGGTTCCGAAGCGCCACGCGGCTTGCCAACCATCAGAGGACACACTTTGAGCCTGAGAGGCCACACAAGTGTGAATTCCCAGGTCAGAAAGATTGCAACAAAGAATTATATAAGTAATTGATCAAACTATTAAGTTTGTTTCGTTATGTTAAGTTCTTGTGACCTTTGCCCGCTTCACAAGACTGCCAGTATTCAACATTTTGTCTCTTGGGGAAGTGTTTTCTTCAATGTTGCAACAAAACAACAGAAACCATGTTGACCTCATTGCTTCCTGTAGTGTCCAGCAATCTGTTGCAATGACTGCATGAATCATTACCGTAATGGCACTTTTGCTTTTAAATATACTACCCTGGACTTGTTGTGGAATGCTGTTTGGCAGGTGTTTAAGCCCAAAGATATGTGGATTTTAATTGATGTGTGTTTTGTGTCTGTTATACCTCACAGGATGTGAGAAGGCCTTCATCACCTTCAGTGCCCTGTTTTCCCACAACAGAACTCACTTTAGAGAGATTGGCCAGTTCACTTGTACTTATCCAGGCTGTGACAAGCGTTATGACAAGGCTTGCCGCCTTAAAATCCACCTCCGTAGTCACACAGGTACACATTGGTCTAACCATAAACACATAGACAGCTAAAGCCTTTTGAGTTTTAGTCTGATCTTTGTTTCTCTCTCCCCAGGTGAGAGACCATTTGTCTGTGACTTTGAGTCCTGTGGATGGACTTTCACTAGCATGTCAAAGCTGTTGCGACACAAAAGGTAAGAAGACAATAGTGTGTTGTAGAATTAAAGAACAATGCTGGCTACTTTAGTGAGTGTATTTTCTGTTATCATAAATATGTTATATCTTCTATGTGCTGTGTTGTGCTTCACTGCATTTTTTACAACCTTCCAGGAAGCACGATGATGATCGGCGGTTCACATGTCCGGAGGAGGGCTGTGGAAAGTCCTTCACCCGTGCAGAGCACTTGAAAGGCCACAGTATCACCCACTTGGGCACAAAGCCATTTGAGTGCAGAGTAGAAGGTTGGCATCATAGACTTCGTTTTGCTTGCTTTTGGTAGTGCAAAATGTAAAATTGAAATGTAAAATGCATTTTAATTTGAATGCCTCTGTTTACAGGTTGTAATGCTAAGTTCTCAGCACGAAGCAGCCTTTACATCCACTCCAAAAAACACCGTCAGGATGGTGTGTGTCTGAGAAGCAGATGTCCGGTGGCTGGATGTACCAAGCATTTCTCATCCCGCAGCAGCCTCAAGAGCCATATGCTTAAACACCACAACATCAGCCCAGGTACCCACACATGCACTTTTGCACACTGTTAACCATAAATGTTTATGCACACTGAGCAAGTGCAGCTGTTCTCACTATTGAAGAAATAGTTTCGCAATGACTGTACGTGTTTTGCAGTGCATGTGATGCCAAATGCTGTTTTTTTTTGTGTAGTAGTATATGTTCAGTGAAAGATGTGCAAAGTTGTAAATGCAAAGTAACAGTAAACTACTTGATTGACACAACAGGTAGTTCTCTAAACATGATCTATTTATGTATGCAGCTTGTTGATGTACTGAAAGAGGTTGTAACTCAGTGCAATTCATTTCTGACTGTTATCCCCCCCAGATGTGTTGAGTCAGTTGGAGAGCACAGCCACACTGACACCCAGCTGTGAGCTCACCAGCGCTGCTCAGACTGCCACTGCCCCAGGCTCTGTGGGAACGGAGCTCAGCAGCCTAGACCTCTCCTCCTTGTTCTCCAGCGTGCCCACAGGGGCCCTAACAGCACCAGCTGGCCCCTCAGCCCCTACAGGCCCTGCCTCGTTCTCCATGGACATGTCTTTGGTCAGTGCTGGCATCCTGACCATAGATCCTGCTTCGGTTGGGTCATCTCTTGGAGGGGCCAAAACTGTGGACCCGCTCATCTTAGCAGCAGGGCCAGACATGGGGGCGCACGTTCTGGACGCAGGCTTAGGCTCCGGGACAGGTGGAGGGGTCCTGCAGCAAGCTACGCTACATTTGGATGATGTACAGACAGTGAACCCTGGGGCGCTAGGAGCACTAACAGCTCTGGCTATCCAAAGCACCTCAGCAGGAGAGCACCTGCAAGCCCTGAGCTCCTCCAGCGCATTAACAGCAGAATCCCCTTCCTCTTCTTTGACCCCATCGCTCACTCCCTCGCTTACATCCTCACTGTCTTCATCCCTCACGTCCTCACTCACCTCCTCCCTTGGTCCCACCCTCACGTCCTCCACTTCTTTGGCGGGGCCTCCAGCGCCAGAGTTGCTATCTCCCCAGCCAAAAGCAGATATTGGAGGTAGTGAGGTGGCTGTGGGACCCTTACTGAGCGGAGTTGATGTCCTGGCCCAGCCAGAGAACAGCAAGGGCATGAGTCAGTTTGTGTTTCCCAGCCACAGTGCATCCTATGGTGGGCAAAAAGACACAGAGTTGTCCCCAGTCACCACTTGTTCCTTTATGGTAAGTGTGTGGAGGAAGTGTGTTTTATTGTGCATTTGGACATTTTGCATGTATTTAAGAGTTAAAGTACAAGAAAGTTGCCCTCAAATGACTGAAAAAGGCAGAAAAACAAATGCTAAACTCTTATGTTCCATGTGATGCATCACATGAGACAATTTGAGTCAATGAGGACCATCCAAATCGTGCTCTTACTTATTACATGTATAAGTCACAAAAATTAGAAATGGTGTAATTGAACCGCAGGACGTGGTTAATTAAATAGCTTTCAAGCATACAAACGTTAAGATGGATTTGAATGTTTTGGATGGAAGTAGAATGGAAAACTCAGTTCAGTTAACTATTTATGGGTCTTACTTCAAAATCCAGCAGCAGAAGTGTTTGATGCGAACCTGTTTTATTTATTTTGAAGGAGAGCAGTGGTTCTGCACGCACAGACTACAGAGCCATCCAGCTGGCAAAAAAAAGGAAGCAGAAAGGCCCTGCTGGTAGTGCCAGTACCTCAGGGGCAACTCAAAGGAAAGCTAAGGGGACCAAGGGCTCAACTGCTGCTGGGGCATTGGCTTCAACAAGTAGCCGTTTTGGAGAAGGAGCTGCATCAACCACAGGGGGCCTCACTATCCGCGACCCGGTCACTGGAGCCCAGTATGTACAGATTCAGCTACTGCAGGTGAGTGGTGTTTGAAACCTTTTCATTATCTGGGATCTCCCATCAGTCATGGTGTAGTTTTCTGATTTTGTGAGTATGTTTGGGTTGCAGGATGACCCAGGCACTGATGGAGACTTGGCTTTCCAGCTCAGCTCACAGACGACAAGTTCTCATTCTCAGCTTACGGTCGACCTGCCTGTCAACATCTTACAGGTACTGTTCAATACACACAGGTACAGTCCTCAACAAGTTTTAGAAGCCTGGTTTACAAAAAGGAAGGCTGACGTTTAGACTTGAATTTGTCAGGTTATTTGAATCTTCTCTGGATTGTAATGCATTTGTGATTTCATCTTACTACATTCAATTTATTTCATAATAAACAGCTCTATATATTTTAAACTCCCTTTATTTAAGTACTATAATAACCCCAAATGTGTTCTTCAGGAGCCTTCCGCCATGGCTGAGGATGATAATGGATCTGATAACTCCCAGTTCACTGGCAGTACTATCAACCTACAGGACTTGGAGTGACAGCTTGACAGAGATCCAACAAGGGCCATTGTTGGATCTTGTGACAGTTCAATTTCTCTCTCCCCCCCTTTCCTCCTTCTCTCCCTCCTCAAGACCTGAAGGCATCTGTTTTCAAGATGTCTCCTCTTTGGGGAGTGGTGCTGGACATGACCCCATTCAGAGGGTTTTTCAGTAACAGAGAATTAAGCCTTGTTTAAGAGCTTATTCTTTTAACAGACCACGAAGGGCTAGGTCTGTGCCTAAGTTTGAAGGCCTTGTAGTCCATGCATTTCACCTTAAAATGGCTTATTCAGTTAAAACATACTGAACAGTGTAACCAGGTTCATTTAACATGCTTTAGTCAGGTTTCCTATCTTGAAGACACGGTTAATGATTTCTTTAACACAGTGGTTTAGGCAGTATCATGAACTGGTGAAGGAGGCACTGAACTAGGAGTCTACCTCCCTCCATAAATTTTAGTGCTGTTATCAGCTACTAGCAGAGTACTGTAAGGGGCCAACATAATTGATTTTGTCATGAATGTGTTACAAATTAGACATTACAGTCCTTGCACAGTGTTAAATAGGTTACATTTTTTTCTTGCTATAGTCATGAAGGCATGGTATAAAACCCAAAAAGACATTAACTGCAGTACTGATATTAGTTTATGTCACAACTGCCTGTAACTTCATGGCAAGTATGTGTGTCTTATACAGGTACGCTTGTTTTTGTAACAATGCAGTTGTGCAGGTGTGAAAATTGTAAGATTTACTGTTTGTGCAGTAAGGTACCTGACAACCTAGCAAAAGGTCTTTGTAAGTATTAATGCTGTTCAGTCTTCTTTGCCCTCTAGGCAACAGCATCTAAAACAGTCAATGAAATACCTGCAGATGGTTTTCTTGGGGGTTTTTTTTTTTTTTTTATTGCATTTTTTTCTTTTGTAAAACATGAAGATACAATTGTTTATGTTCTGTTTGTGTATGAAACTAAGATTAAATGGCACTCTACTTTTTTATAAAACATTAAAAGGTCTGATTTATTGCATTGCTGAAAGTTTGAAACAAGGTTAATTCAGTTTATTATTATTGTTATTAAGGTGTGACAGTTATTTGCAGTTTAAAATGCATTCTTCCCATGCCAAAGATTGTTTCAAAAAAACATCTAAATGTCCCATGGTGAGACATGACCATGAGTAAGTTCATTAGTCTAATTAACATAGGTAATAGACATATTTGTATATTCTAGTTAGGTTCTACAGGAAGCAATATTCAGTGATTTACTACAGAGTATTGTGCTTGTGTTCATTGACAATGCAAGGCAAATAAATGAACATGCAAAAATTCATAGTTTTGACTTATTACAGTATGAGAAGTCATGTTATAGATGCATTTGATCCATCACTTGTGTCGTTTATACATCGTCCTCTAGCTATTTGGTGCCCTCTTAGTACTTTAGCAAGACTAAGTTGGTGTCCCTAATAACAGATAACGCACAGTTCTGTAGTTCTGGTCCATAATTCTCTAACCTCAGAAAGATGATTGAAAAATATGTCCTATTACACATCTACATCTGTCAGGAGTGGTCAAGACCAGTTCTTTTAGATTGGTGCTGTGAATGTTTTCTTGCATTCACTTGCAAGAATTGTTTTGCAACATAATTTCAGGCAGATTAATCCAGATTTCGGACTGGTGTGTAATAAAAGTTGAAAGAAACAAGTACAAGGGTTAAACATGCAGCAATAGAAGTTGTCCTGTAATTAGGTACGATTATCTAGAACTGTGTTGTCTTTTCTATGGCCATCAGTAAAGCACAAATATACCTAGCCATGTTCTACAAGCTTCTGGAAGAACTGTTATGTGGAAACTGCACTGCACACCTGCTAAATATCTTTGACAGTTCTGAGAGTCAAAAACTATGCAGGCCACTGGAGAAACGGTGATGAAACATGCTCTGTGTTCTGGAAGCATCCATCCAAGCGTGAATAAACTACAGCCACCAAGGGATGGCCTTGTTCGGAATGTGTCAGGTGCACCGATGTATATAAGGATCGTGCTGCCACAACATAACACTGCCCCCACCAGCCTGTAATGTTTTCAGATGGGACTGGGTTGGTTTGTGGCAATCCAATGTCACCACCCACGAGGTGACATTAAAACGAATAAGAATGCTACATGTGATTTAGGTGAAGAAGTACAGGTGCTCCTCCTTCTCCTTGTCTGCAGTGTCATCATGCTGGTTGTTTTTGGGTTTGGGAACAGGAGGCTGTGAGCGAGGCATCAGCTTCCTACCAGACTGTTGGAATACGAGAAATGGGAATTCAGTAAAAAAAAAAAAATCTTTTCATTCCCTGCCTTATGTTGCTTGAAATTTCTATTCAACTGACCGTTCTCTTTATCTCGGCCTGAGCTCTTGCCATTGCTTTCTTCATCCTCTCCTCCTGGTGCTGCTTCTGCAGATAGATCTTCTCATCCCGCAGTCTAGGAGCACAAAGATGGAGGAACTGGTACACAAATAGGCTGACGGTACACGTTGACTCATAACTTCAAGAGACAGTGGAAGATCTTTGCTTGATGATTCAGGCCTATCAATTTCCTGGCCTGGAGGAGTCATGCATTGCAATAAGATAGTGAAATATTTTGGAAAAAAAAGTCTCTGGTCTCTGGCTAATTATCTTAATTGTTTAAGATAGTTTCATAGTATTTAAGCTACATGACAAGAACGTCACATTACCGACATAATGAGAGTTCATTACCACTTTGTGTGTTAGTTTCCTCGGCAGTGTATTTGAGATCTTATCACCACACAGTTACATTAGGAAAGTGAAACTTTTTCATCATTCCACCATTTCTAGTCTGTGTTCAGCTGAAGTTCTAGAAACAACACTTTTTGAGTTATAACTAACACAAGTTACACTCTGCTTTTCCTGAAATTGTGAAAAAAAGATTTAGGTGTTGGAACCATGGTGATATGACCTGAGCCTCCTCTCCTTCTCTTTGGCTCTCTCAGCGATGGCTAGGCGGTCAGCAGGAATCATCTCGACGTTCTCCAGAAGTTCTCCCAGACGGCCCTCAATTGCTGTCAGCATCTGCAGAGTGCTCAGGTTGGCCTCGCTGTCTCCTATACAGCTCCGATACACATCCTCCACCTTCTGGCTCAGAGCGTTCAGAGTGTCATCCTGAGAGGAAGAAGGGATGAAGGAGGCATGAAGGAACCGGAAGAGGATGAATAAAAGAACAGCATTCCTAGATTTCATATTTATAAATAAGGTAAGTTTTGAAGCCTTCAGAATTACAGATACCCTTTAGGCGTTTGTGAACCAAAGCAAAGTTAAACACACACTCTTACCTCCTCGGCTTTGTACTTTCCGAAGTTGAAGAGTCTGGCTTTGAGCTCTAGTTCTGTGGTTCTGTCTTTCTCTTTCTGAATGGTTTCCATCATGACATCAATCTGCTGCTTCAGCTCTTTTGCTTCTTGCTCCCTATGTGCACACACACACACACACACACACACACACACACACACATATATACACAGAAATTTGATATTAAAAAAGCCTCACGACAAGGTTTATAGTAAATTTGCTCTTATGAAATGTTCACAGCATTTGCATATAAATGAAATATAAAGTGTAAAGTATGTTCAAGCACCCACACAATATAAATGATCACCAGTGAGGGTTGCTGTGTTAAGGCTGCTCAGTGTTAATCACTAATGCAAAATTAGTGGTCTCTGAAATAGATGTACTGCAGTGGGCTGCAGTATGTAAATGATCCCTCAGCATTCTGACCAATCACAGGCCCAGATGAGTGTTTCTGGAATGTTATGATGAATCAAGGCATTTGTGTAATCCAAAAGATTTTGATTAAAGTAATGCATGTCAATATATTTAACCACCGCTCATTATTAATTTAACGAAAAATCATTTTAATTTATTTTTAAATTGATCCCAAAATCTCACAGATGACACAATCACACATTCCACAATTCAACACAGGCAGCAAAATAATATCATATAAGCAGCTTTATAATCCCTGTTGTGTTGATTGTATGGGTGCAAAGTGTTTGGTGCACAAAAGTTGCATTTTTTTAACCCTTTATCAAAGGAGCCCTATGGCGAAATGAATGCCGATTGAAAATGTTTTCAACACAGCTAGCAGATGGAGAAGGCCTTCACTTTCCATTCCCATAAGCTCTTTGGATGCTCACATGTTCTTGCAAGTCTGTTCCATGGTTTGTCGGAACTCCTCCAGGCCCTCCTCAGTCTCCTGCGAGTTTTGGATCAGAGAGAGGTTCTGCTCCTCCAGTTCACTCAGAAGATCCAACAGCTGCTGAGGCTGTGTGAAGTACAGCTCCGGCTCCTCCTGCAGGGGCACAGTGACAAACATGGATGACAAGTACGTTTATGATATAATGAAAACTTTACAGAAAAAAAGGTGCAACAAAAAAGTCAGCAATTTGTACCTGTTACATACGAACTTCTAATGCAAAATGTTTTTGTGTTTCTTCAAATGAAAAAAAATCAAATGAAAATTCAATTCAAAAGTCACTTCTGGATTTGTTTTAAAGCAGGGGTGTAGAACTCCAGGGCCGTGGTCCAGCACGTTTTGGTGATATCCTTGCTCAGGCACACCTGGTTCACCTCGCCAGTTAATTGCCAGGTTTAGTGAATGTGTTTGAGGAGGAGAACCATCAAACTGTGCTGGACACCGGCCCTCCAGGACCGGAGTTTGACACGCCTGCTTTAAAGGGAAATTCCACAGTTCTTTACGTTTCCTGGAGTGGTTCAATGTGAAATGCTAAATTCGAGAGAAAACTTCAGATCAGAATTGTTCGCAGTAGTAGTGACAGGAACTAGATGTCCCAAGCATTTTATAATAGTAAAAGGTATATTAGAGTGGTTTTACATTGCCTAAATGAGACATTGTTGAGTCAAGTATTTGGCCAAAAATGTATTTTTTTGGACACATTAATGGCAGAAATGTACATGCAGGGCATTTTAAGGCAAACAGTCCTGAAATTTATTTATTTTTTTTCAGATTTACAACTATTCTACGATTATCAACATTGCATATAAGTATTACATAAATACATTATTGTTTGTTTTGGAAAGTAAATAGAATGGCTGTATTTGCTTTACAGATGCCTGATTCCTGTCAACACCACCATAAAGACTTGTCAATAAGTCTATTATATATTTTAGAGACGATTTGAGTAAGAGACGAAGAACTGAAATGAGGATCTTTGACTAAAAGAAAAGATCATTGAAAACATATCAGCAGATTGAGTTCCCAAGCAAGCGTTGTGTACTGACCTCATTGACTGTACTGACTGTTGTGATTTGTACTGACCTCATATTCTGAGCTGTCTGTTTCAGATGCAGGGCTACTACAAACAAATCAGAAAGAAAAATGTTCTAGTTAGGCCTGTGCAGCACACTGAATAGGAACAAATGTGTGTGTTTTTGTATATCATATGCACATTTTTCCACTCTCAGGAGTTGACTTCACACTGTGTCTGGACGGACCTCTGCCCTCACGAACAGGGGGCAGCTCTCGAGTTCCAACAGAGCTCCTCTTCTCCCTACCTGTGTGTGAGAAAGATTCAGAGATATAAACCAACTATCTTAAATTTAACCTGAAATCAAAACTGAGACTTCTTTTAAACTTTAGTTCATATCCTTGCTCATATAAAGCACTTTTTTATCATATTGTTTAAATCACAACATTCTGTTTTTTCCATTACCTGCCAGCAAAATGTTGGCCTTCTAAAAACCTTCTGAAAGCACTGTTGATTTTTAGCAACACCACTGTGCACCAGCAGGTGGGGGAAAGTAACATTAACCAATAATATCAGGTTTCAGCTCCCTAGCTGAGCTCAGCTAGCTCACCTTATACCATGTTTCACTTGGAAACACACGTCTATATAGATGGAAAATGCTCTTAGATTTAAGATTCCTGAATAAACCCTATAGTGAAATCATTTAGACAGATGCTACCATAAAGAAAATTCATACTGTAACATGAACATCTTGATATGAACATCCGAAGACTAGTTATGAGATAATTCAGTCCGAAGCCAGTCTGTTACAGTTTATCAATATGCAAAATATATCAATATATGCCTTAATTTACAAGTTGTCACTTGATCTGTGCAAATATGTCACCATGCCACATTGTGTTCACCAGTATAGGGGTAATATAGGTCAGGAACATACGTATGTCTTGATCTATTTTTTTGCCCTGGAAATGATGCAAGTATTTTTAAACTGAGTCGACAGCAATGAAGTCCACTGTTCAATTTTTCAGAGATCACACAGCCACACAAATGTGGTTTGCTAAGTAAACACTTCATTTTTAGCAGGTGAATAATGGACCAACATATTGTGCATTTTTGGGTTTCTTTTTCTTAATGAGAATTTTATAGGGTGTTTAATACTGACTTTCCTGAAGGTCTAGCTACTAATTCCCATTGTTGGAAATCCTGCAGTTATATTAGCTCCTGTTTTAATATGTGCATAGGGGTATACATTCTGAGACTGCAGATATTAAGTAGATATAGTAGTTCCTCCCTACAAACATTTAGTTCACTTTGTTAACACCTGAAAATGCACCTCACTGCTGCAGAGTGTCAATAATGTCATGAACAGAACACGTATAAGAAATAATGGATCTGAACTGTATCTGCCTTAATATAACTGATATACAATCCATATAAATATGACTGGATTGGTTAAGTCATACTGCATTAACAACATGTAACAATCTATTCAAAATATGATTTTTTTTTTTACAAACTACAGCTTAAATCAAGGTGAATACATACGTTTCTCAGACTGGGGGGTCTTTTTCCCTCGGTTTGTCTCTCTGCTCTTCACCTCACTCTCTCTCTTGTCAGTGGATGAGTTAGGCTTTGGAGAGCGTCTCCTCTTCTCTTTCTGTTTCTCCTGCCACTCCAGAGGAGAAAGCTTAAACAGAAAGTCTTTATACAGCTTGTACTCTTGCAGAATGTCCTCATACTTAGAGATGTCACTGAGTGGAAGAGGGAAAGATGAGTGACCATTTGAACGGAATGGCCCCATGTCTGAATAAGAATTGAGGGCACAGCACACAAGAATGCAAATTTAAATAGTAAAATAATTTCAGCATCTTCTCTTAATCATAATGTGAAAGCTTTCATTAAATATAAGACATTTATTTTTACTTTAACAGTCAAAACTGTAAGAACGAGTGAAACACATCCAGTCTGTCTGTAGCGCAGTTCAAATATTATATCATTCATTCACTTCATTTCATATATATAACCTTAGACTTGGTGAATCTGAGACTGATACAAACATTCTGGTGCCACTTCAAATTTTTCTGTATGGTCAGACTCCAATAGCTTTAATTACAAAGTGCTGTGCTTTGCATCAGTTGTCAGGTGGTCAGTTCTCAACTGTCTCAAATGTATTAAACTGAACGTATTAAACTGAACCATCAAATGTATTAAACTAAACTGAAGTCTTAAATACTATGAATTTAAAATAAACCCCTAGCGCCCATTAGCATACATGCCTGAAGGTGGTTTTCTCAGACGTAATCAGGGTATCAGCAGGATTTCCACTGATACTGATATTGGATGATTTTATCAAGCAAATAATATAATCAGTAAAACCTTTAAATTTGGATTCTGTACTATGTCAGTGGAGAATGTACCTTTTAATGGCCACCATTTTGGCAGTGATCCTCTTGATCTCTGCTAATTTCTCCAGCTTTGCTTTGGTCTCCTGTTCAGCACTAGGTAGAAATTCACATACATTATCATGCACAATGTTACATGTAAGTGCTTAACATTCCTCAATGTTAATTACATCAGTAGTCAATTAACATTCACCTGAATGTCATTTCTCTCTTTTATGTGAAAGCAGTAAAGGTGGCAGTGATTGTGCTGTGTGCTGATAAATGGTGTAGAGTTTAGCTGTGTGAGTCCATCTAACTGTTTGTGTTACATTATTACATTTTGATGGCCTCCATTGAGTTCTTGTCAGTTTCTTTAAGAAACGAGTCAAACAAGATGGTATCGTCCTCTAGCATCTTTTCGGCTCTCATCAATTTCTTCTCCTCATGATTCGCCACTTTCTCCAGCTGCTCAATCTCTTCTTTCTTTACTGCCAGAGCGTGCTTAGAGAGAGAGAGAGAGAGAGAGAGAGAGAGAGAGAGAAAGAGAGAGAGAGAGAATGAGAAAGAGGAGAGTGAGAGTGAGTGTGAGAGTAAGTGTGAGAGTGAGAGTGAGAGAGTGGGTTGAAGATTTGAGGGAGAACAAATGGAAGGATAGAAATGGGATAAAAAGGAGAGAAACTAGCAACACAGTGAATAAGTAAAGTAGCCACAAGAGGTTTAAAGTAAATTCGAGTCACAAAATGTCAGGCCAATTTTACCTCCAGATAGAACATCTCTCGTTTCTTGTCAACGAACTCCCGTATGCTTTCTTTTTCAATGTTGCGGTCTAAGACAGAACAGAAACATGTCCATTTCCCCATTTCCAATTATTTTGGGATGTTTTTTTATATATATATATAAATGTGTCTTCAAAAAAACAGGACTAGTGGATGGATGATATTGATAATTGCTAGAATGTGGAGAGAGATTTGCACAGTATATCAACTGTCACAACAGTGTGTGTCCTCATTAACAACAACAGCGACCAGTGTTGTTACAAACTTCAACTTACAAACTACCAAACATCTGTAAACACCTATTCAAAAAGCATTTCTTCTAAAATCAATAGGGACTTTGTTGCCCCTTTGCTGTAGCAACAGCCCCTACTCTGCTAGGAAGGCTTTCCACTAGATGTTGGAACATGCTGGAGATGTTGGCTGTTCGATTACATCCAGCCACGATAACATTCAAAGTAGCTGAATTAGATGCAGTGCCTGGATATTTTTGGACATAGTGTATGCTCTGTTTCAATGAGGTTGAAGAAAGGACATCCTTACAGACACATGTGCAGGTGGTATGCAAACAGTTCTAGGTTGAAGGCCTTCGGCAGACAGATGTTTCTCATCTATCTGCCGAAGGATGCATGCGGGGTTTTGTGAGCCTTTCATCGCAGTCGTGTCTCACCTTTGATCATCATCACCTTGAATGCAGGTGTGCCTTGAAGGAGCTGGGCAGTGGTGGGCGTGTGCTTTGTGGTTCTTTCTTCCTCATCCTCTTCCTCCAGATCCTCTCTCAGGTTCTTCCTCAGCTCTGACTGCCTTGCCCTCATTCTGCCCTTGTATGTCTTCTTCTCTTGCACAGGCAGCTGCAAATCCTTCTGATACTCCTTCATATACAAGAAACAGCACACTGCGTGTGTGTCTAGGTGGCAATGGAATCATCTACAAAATCAACTACAAGCATAAACGGTCAAATGTCTTACACCTTCCTACAAATTCTATGAAACATAGTGACAATAAACACTCCCTGGATCAGACTGATTTAGATTCATATTAAAAGTTTGAAAACCCCAGTCAAATTACACCATTTGTGGATTTTCTATGTATAAAGATATGTATATGTATAAAATATGTACAAAAACCCTCTACAGGAAACAGAAAACTTTTCTGCAAAATTTTGTGCACAATTTCTAAAGTTAGTGTGCTACTTTTGCACAAGTAACATTTTATGTTTTATTTTTTCTTCTAGTATGTTAAATTCAAACAGAATGATGCATTGAGCAGAAATGTGTAAGTGTGTTTTGTCTACAGGATGTGGCTTTGTTTTCACTTCAACAAAATGTAAATTGACAAGGGGTGTCCAAAAGTTTGCATATATTTG
>JBBIGA010000106.1:18918426-18940789 GCA_037576975.1 Alestes dentex | reverse complement strand
TGTGTGTGTGTGTGTGTGTGTGTGTGTGTGTGTGTGTGTGTGTGTGTGTGTGTGTGTGTGTGTGTGTGTCAGTGTGAATATCATGTTGTGCACAGTAACATCTGCACTCTTAGAGAGTGTGTTATCTAGTATTTTTCCTGAGGAAAAGACTGGAGAAGATTCAGGGACAAGCTCAGACACAACTACTGAAGAGAGAGTGAGAAAGTGTCCCCAGGCTTTTCTTCTTTCATTGCACGCACATTTTCGTTACACTCACAGACAAACAGAACAGAACCTTCTAGAAAGCAAAAGTGTGACTGCTGGAGCAACAGTAACCCAGCAAGGAGTATTCTCTCTCTCTCTCTCTCTCTCTCTCTTGCACTCCCTCTCCTCTAGTGTCAGTTTGGCACCTAGCCAGGTCTGACAAGCACCAACCATGAGAACTCAATTAGAAACAATGTCAAACTTCAAACACACACATCACAGTTTTTACTTTGCTCTCACAGTCATTATTATGATGATTCATAAATGTAGCAGTTAATTCATAAACCAACTCCTTACCTGCATTTCAGTGAGAGGAGGAGCTCTGAGAGGGGTAAGATGAATACTGTGTGTTTTTGTTTTTTTGTTTTTGTTTTGTTGTTTTTGTTTTTTTTTTTTGGGGGGGGGGGGGTTACACATGCACACATAATGCGTATGGACAGCAGGAAACGAGTTGTTTTCCAGGCCATGAATCTTTGTCAACAAAAGAGGTTCTGTGCAAAAGACAAAAGACAGGCTTTAGATTAGAGAGAACAAAACTAAATTTGTGTGAGTGTGTGTGTGTGTGTTTGTATGAGAGAGAGAGAGAGAGAGAGAGAGAGAGAGAGAGAGAGAGGTCTGTTTCAGGTTAAAAACTGGTGAGTGGTGTAGAAGGACAAAGAGTCTGAATACTGAATAGTTACCATGACTGTGAGAGTGGAACGCCTACTACTCCTGTGATGGTTCTCTCTCTTTCTCTGTCTCTCTGTCTCTGTCTCTCTCTCTCTCTCTCTCTCTCTTTCTTTCTCTCTCTCTCACACACACACACACACACACACACACACACACACCTTGTCTGATGCTCACTCTCTCAAAGGCATATTCTGACAGTGAATGAAAGGAACCCTCTTTACACTTTGTATTTTCCATTTTCCTTCAGAGAAGAGAGAAAGGGGGGGGGCATTGCATCAAGAAATTTAGAAGGGAGTTTGTCCCTTTTTTTTGCAGCCTCACTCTTTCTAAAAGGGCTTTTGGGATGTTGGGGTATTGCTGTGAGCATTTGATAGCATTCAGCCAAAATAGCATTAGTGAGGTCAGGTACTGATGTTGGTCAATTTGTTATGAATCACAAATGGCAATCCACCTTATCCCAAAGGTCAATAGAAACATTGTGTAAATTGACACCTGTGACAGCAGTTTTTCCAGCTGTATTTGCACCTTATAACATCCAAGTGAAAGATATAGCAACAGTTCGGGAAAAAAAAAACAAAAAAAAAAAAACAGAATCGCTGAGGGGGTAAAGGATCACCCCCCTGTGTCAGAACTTTGTGGAACCACCTTTTGCTTTAATTACTGCATTGAGTCTTGTTGGGATACTTCTCTACCAACTTTGTACCTGTAGACTGTGTATTTGCCCACTCTTCTTTACAGACCGTTGGTAGAACATTGGTGGACTGCAATCTTCAGGTCATTCCCAAGGTTTTCAATAGGGTTTAAGCCTGGGCTCTGACTAGGCCTCGCAGGGACATTCACCTTTTTCCCCTTCAACCACTGTGTGGTCAATTTTCCTATGTGTTTTGGTCACTGTCATACTGGAAGGCAAACCTTCTCATTGACAAAGTACTGGCACAAGGCAGCAGGTTTTCCTTGAGAAATTGACAGTATTGTGCCCCATCCATTTTTCCGTCTGTCCTGACAAGTGCCCCAGTCTCTGCTGCAGAGAAACACCCCTCAACTGGATGCTGCCACCTCCATGCTTTACTGCAGGTGCAGTGTTCTCTGAATGGTGAACTGTATTGACTTTCTACCAGATGCACCCTTTTGGTGTTGATGCCAAATAGTTTGATTTTGGTCTTATCTGACCATAACACCTTTTTCCAAACCTCAGTTGAGACTTAATGTGGCCTTTCCTGAAGAGTAGCTTTTTTCTTGCTCCCTTACAAGACACATTTGTGGAGCATTTGTGATACTGTTGTCACATGCTCTAGTACATCTTTTGACAGTGTCTTGCCACCACTGTTGGGTTGTTTGCTTTCAGTTGCACCACCAAACACATTGTTGCTCCAGGAATAGCTGTTTTTACGCTGAACTATTCAAAACAATTAATGCTGATCACAAGTGGAAACCGATTAACTTGGTGTGCAATGGACAGGATGATTAGATACACCTCATTAGTTACACCTAAGTTTACAAATATTTGTAGGAGGAGGTAATGCTTTATTTTTTATATTTTATGTCAACAGTTGCTATTTTATCTTTCACTTGGATGTCATAGGTTGCATTGAGTAAGTACAGCTGGATTTTTTTTCAGTGTGTCTTCATTCCAGCAACAAAATGTGATTCTTTTTATACCAACTGTATTTATTTACAAATCCCAAAACTGATATTGACGCATCATCCTATCTATCCTATCCCTACATTAATATCTCTGGTACACTGGTTTTTACAGCTTATTGCCTGTGGTTGTCTTTTGTTGTTTTCTTGTTATTTGCAGTTAAGAACAGATGTAAGAAAGACTTTGTCTGTATAACATGAGAGAATGTTCTGGTGATTATCGTATGGTCCCCTTCAGTAGGTTTTCCAAACTCTGCACTGGGGAATATCATTCCTCATTAGCACTGGAAACACACACACTCTCTAGCTCACACACACACACACACAGAATATTTGTGTTCTCTCTAGGAATAGTCTCTACTGTGTAGAGAAATTTCTCTTTGCTCTCACTCTCTCTCTCTCTCTCTCACACACACACACACACACACACACACACACACACACACACACACACACACACACACACACACACATATTTCTGTGGCAGCTTAAGAGAGGGCCTCTTGGCATGCAGACTCCACTGGAACACACAAGCGCTCTAAAGCCCAACATTCCACTCTGCTGTCGAGGAAGGAATTTTCTAGAAACAGTTTCCTGTCAAAAATTACTAAGCTGTGCTATAAAATCAGCAGGCCTTCCGCAGAACTGTGCTTGTGCTCACTGCAAGTAGACACGCTGGCCAGAGGCGCTGGTTTAAAACCCATTTCTTTTACCAGAAGCTAACCCTGAACATTACAGATGTAGAATAAAGACCTACCTCAGGGCAGCGTTCCATCAGTACGCTGTATTGTTTTATATCGTCGTCAAACTTTAGATCTCGTAAATAGCAACTTTACAGGAAAAAGGAGACAATAATACTAGTTGTAAAATTTGTGTTTGTAACAAGACTTCACCTTACACCATATAAATGTTATAAACAGACAATATCAAATCTTGAAACCCAGTATATCACACTAGAGTCATAATGCTGTGTATCATTATCATCTCTCTGGCCTACTTTCCAAATTGAAACAGACAATTTGTGTCCTTGGAGATGTACCAACTTAAAACTGACCCTTAGTCCCAGTACTGTGCATCTGTGCCATGTCAGTGGTTTTGAATTATGCATGGATTTTGACAGGAAAATGTTTTCATAAAATTGTATGGGGCGGGTGATCTGGTGAAATTTTGGTGATCCTGTGGAAAGCGCTGCATGACAAATGCACCACAGATGAACTCTTTAAAGTCCACGTCTTGAAATGTTCTAAGTAGAAAAAGTCAAACTGATTCAATTTTGATCGTGAATAAATGTATAAAAAGTACATACAGTCAAAAAAGAATTTATCCTATTATAGTATTATAGTAAATTTACTTGTCACAAATGGGACAGCTCCACTATTTCTATGCTAGTTATATTGGTAAAATGTGCGGTCAACATGATCTTTGCCTTTGGGAAAGCTGCTTATTATTGAACTGAATAAAGTTTACCCCACAGTGTGCTCTGTCGTGTTTGCTAATACCATGCGCTGCTAGACTAACATTGTGTGCTTCCTAGTTTTGGCCTTTATGGTTATGTAATACCTTGCACAATGAAAACCTTGCACAATGACCCAACCCCTTGCTACACCAGACACTATAAACTGTGTTTTGCTTTATCACAATGAGTTTAGTTTCAGGGACTGTAGCTGCAGTCTGAACAGTTCACTTTATCAGCCTGCTTAGATGGAGGACATAAACAGCTGAGCACCAAGTGCTGGTTCCAGGCAAACACTGATGATGAGTAGCGATTATGGCCGCTTGATGAATATGTATGCTGGCCGCTGGTTTCACATCGGCATTCAGCTTAAGGCCTGTTTGAATAAATGCAGGCTGCTGTCCTCTGTAACTACAGCAATAGCTTGAGATCTGCTGATGAGTGTTGTTTTGTACCAAATGAGTCTGGCATACACTGGCTGAATACATTATTTATCATCCTGGCAGATTTGCACATGCAAGGCATTCAGTCAAAAAACAAATGTACATGATTTGAACCTTATTCCAGATGTCTGACCAGCCAAGAAATGTATTGTGTTAAAAGTTAATGTTTATAATAAATAACAATAGCATTATAGCCATAAAGGTAACATGTTGAGTAACTAAAATAGTAGTAGTGGCCCTTTTTAAAGCATGAACATTCTCTGCTTTTGTGTTAAAAAGTTAGGAAGGTCTATTTGAGATTGACCTTGGCAGAACTCAACTTGGCAGAAGGTGTTATGTAGGCCTGCAGTTTGCACAATGCTTACAGAGGGGATTTATTCCTTCAGTACTTAAAGGTATATTTGACCTGTAGCAGAGATAGGGACTCACTGGCCTGCAATTCAACTCGTGACTCAACTCAGAATCTAAAATGAACATTCACTGAGGGACAACAATTATGATAATAATAGTAATAATAATACTAATAAGTAAAAATACTAGTAATACATTTCCTTTTCCAGTCTTACGCATGCATCTTGATGAGTAGTTTTGCTACACTTATGCACAGTCAGTACTCCATTCTGCAGCAGAATCAAGTTTGATAGGGTCTCGGATAATGATCCTTTCCTAAGAGAAAAATCTGAAGTCTTACAGACAGAACACAGTAGTGCATGCAGTAAATGCAGTGGGAAGAAGCAATAAAACTTAAAACAGTTGGCCAGCATGTAGTTTGGATAGTAAATGAAGTGAAATTGTAAGTTAATCTAATTAAAGTTCTAATAAGTTACAGATCTCTTTAAAACTTCACCTGGATTATGCTAGCTCGGTAGCATGCTTGAGATACAAACTACAGATAATAAATTGATCTTTACCTTTCTTTCCTTTAAACACTGCATTTACAGCATGTTACGCTTCTGCATTGGCCTTGGGGTGTAAGGTTTTTCTACAATAAAAGTCTTTTTTTTTTGTCATATAATAAAAGTTTGATTTGAAGTCATGTTGAACTTAACAGGTTTTTAATAGGGCTTCACCTTTGTACCATATAACACCTGCAGGTAATTATCAGACTAGGTTCCACTACAGCTGACATGAAGTGACTTGTCAAAATCTGCTCCTCACTGCACCCATGCAAAATTTCTGTCAAATTCCAATCCTGTTCTCTGTCCCCTCCAGGTTTTCCCGTTCGGATGAGCTGTCCCGTCATCGACGGTCCCATTCTGGGGTGAAGCCATACCAGTGTCCGGTGTGTGAGAAGAAGTTTGCCCGCAGTGACCACCTGTCGAAACACATCAAAGTCCACCGCTTTCCCCGAAACAGCCGGACAGTCCGTCCCACTGCCTAATGAGCCAGTCCTAATTAAGACTCGTCTATGGACGAAACCAAGGACCTGGGAGACAAAACTGTGTGTGGGCATGCATGTGGGTGTGTTATGCTTTTGTGAAGGCGTACACATAGCCCAATGTTTGCGTGCAGATCAGAGAGGAGACTGGTGGAAGCAGAACACTGCCTCTCACAAAACACAGTGCCCTCTCCTTCGCCCTAATATTTATAGTGTTTTAAGTTAAGCCTTGGTGGCAAATAATTGGCAACATCTATTGTCACCCTCGGTGCTATACTTTGTTTAGATTAAGAAAATGGGACTGGAATTACTACCAACACTGCTACTAGGGATCAGTCTGTCCGAATAAGCTACGGGGACACTTTTGTAAGCGACACTAATTTTATGGACAGTAAGGATAAAATGACAATAGAAATGCAAAAACCTAAACGCAACAAAACTAAAATGTGCACAGTGTTGATTGTACATGTTTATATGTTTGCCTTCAATCAGTGTTGACATTTTTTTTTTATCTCATAATGCAAGGTGTTTTGTAATAAGGTATTTTGTTAGCGCCGGCTCTTAGTGGCTCAGCTGTGTTTTTTAAGTCTTCTCTTTGGCCTTCGTCAACCACAAAGCCCTTATCTCAGGTGTGGCCTGGGTGCTGGAGGATTTCTTGCTGGAGGACCTGTAAAGCTAGTACCACCTATTTAACAATACCATGATTTCAGGGAGATGTACACTAAAAAAGTGATTCAAATGTGTGCGCCATATGTATATCATTCCACATATACAAAATAGATTACATCAGACATTGCTAAAGGGAAGAAAACTGAAAGACAAAAGTGTGTTGACTGCTATTTTGCAGCTTTGTGGAAATTATGCACATGTTTGAATCAAGTGTATTCAGCACACTTCATTTCTTTTTCAGTGTCAAAAGTCAGTGCAGCATGTCTTTGCAGCAGCTTGTAATTCATTTTGGTTTGATGGCACACAGGTATCAGTGATACTGGATGAGACTGAGCTCACTTGACATTGTGTAAGTGTATTGAAGCCTTTGGCCAGAGAGCAGTGCATCTTCTTTCTCCGTTTTGCTTTTTTAAATCTTTCGGTGACACAAAATCTGCCTCAGAGCACCTGTTACTGGATTCCCCACATACCATTGTGCTACCATGGCCTTTCGTTGTGCAAGCAAATCAATGCTACACCAACCAGTATGGCCCCTGTATTCCGACAAACATGGGCATGACCATGTTGCTGTACCTTTCAATTACGGTTTCATTTAAACGTCTTTTTTACAATGTGAACATTATGTACTGTAACGAGCCAAATATTACACATCAGCACTTATCTAGATTGGTTCATGTGTGTTTATAAGGTTGGGTCAGAAACACAGGCCTATCAAGGTGCTTGCGGCTAAAGCAGGCTGAGAACCGAGGCCACATGTAGAGGCTGTTTGTTGTTCTAAGTACTTCTAAGTGTGTGTTGCAAATTGAGGATGGGGGACATTTGCTTCCTTATGTGTCACTTGTCACATGTTTTTCTGTCTGATCGAAGGGCACACTTTACTGTACATACATCACGGCATTCCTTCCATTCATGGACTGAATTTTATAAATGCTTGTTGATACACCATTGTTTTAAGCCACATCTTATGAATGTATGTAAATAAAGGGACATGTACATAGCTGCATCCGTACAAGACCCCTGAAATATTCTAAAAGTGATTGACGGGGAGTGGCGGAGAGGGAAAGAGAGAGAGAGAGAGAGAGAGTGAGAGAGAGAGAGAGAGAGCATAAGAGGCAATCAAAATGAAAACCAGTTTGTGGTTGTGAAGATTTCTAGTGTAATCCTAAATGTGTATATATTAATGTTTGAGTACATATAAATATATATTTTTCCCTTGTACACAAAATCCATTTACAAATAAAACAATAAAAGATAGGTAAATGTCTTTGTCTGATGATTTGGGTCAGCACTGGTGAGATTAAAAATATACAAGCAAAAGACAAGAACCACTCATGTAACTGCAAGACACGTAATGTTACGTTGGAACACAAAATTGGTGGAGGCGCCAAGGAGGCACTGCAGCTACCACTGGAACATGCTTAGCTCTCTCATAGCACCCCCAGATTTAAATAACATTTACATATTCAATACTGTTTGAAGTCAATTGAAATTTAAATGAAAAGGAACTGTTTCAAATGCTTTGATCAGTGTTTTAAAAGGCAATTGCTTAGTGATGCCAGACCACTAGGGGTGCTATTCTGCTGTCAATTTAGTAATGAACCTTGTCTTTTTAGACAAACAAATATCATTATAATAATGAAAAGAGTAAATGTTGATTCTATACAGAAGGTCGTTGCGTGTAACTATAGGGTTTAGCCTCGCCACTTACTTATTTTAGTCAGTGATTACTCGGTGCAGCAGAGAAGGTACAACTTGTAAGACACTAGACTGAGTGAGATGGCACTAAACTGCCACTTTATATGTTACACATATCTTGTATCTTGAGCTTAAAACTTATAAAACTTCATATAGAGAAGTTGTGGTGACTGTAGCTTCCCAGAGGTAACTGTAAACATCCCAGAAGAAGTTGGTGTCAAAATCTATATCCCTCTATATTTTGCAACATATGGTCAGTGTGCCATCCATTTGCCATCATCTGTTCTGTCATTGTTAAATGAGGAAAGGTATTTTCCAACTTCTTCCAATAAGCACCACACATCTTAATGTGCCTTTCTGAATGCGCAGTTTCCTGGCAACTAAATTTAACTGATTCCTACTGATTTTTTTTCCTCTGGGGATATTTGTGAAGCATCACATGCAACCAAAATCCAGAATGTAGACCAGTTAAAGGAATGCATTATGGAAGCTTGTGCACACATCACACCAGAGGGGCCTCATCTTAAACCCATAAATAAACTAACGCTGGTTACTGGTTCAGAAAAAAAGTTTACTTCACATGATCACCAAGTCACTAATTCTTGTCCTGAACATCCACATAATACCATTCAAAATTTTCTTCTTAAACATATGGATATAACGTTATGGCTATTCTGTAGCTTTGAGGATGTTGCTTTGCTGATAGAACCTTGCTGTGTTCCTCTTTTACAAACATACAAGAGCATGCAATCTGCTAGTGGGTAAAATAATAAAGTTAATGAAGTGCCAATCCACCAATTTTCTTGCTAAAACTCAGAACATCCACTGGGGATGGAACTTTGGGAATGGTACTGAACATTTGTTATTTCAACTAATTCATAATTAGGCTTTCAAACAAATGCCTTCTGTCAACTTCAGTTATTGCAGCTCCTCTCAGCTGAATACTTGCTGCTGTTCATCTATTATATATCCAATGACAAACAGGCAAAGTTTATTAGAGGAAAATGATTACATTTTAAGCATCTATGTTTGTGCCATGAAGTAGCAGGCAAGGCCTGTTGGGATCCAGTTGCATACAGACTCAACCAGAATAGACCAGTATCGCTACTGTTTCTCAGAAAGAGAACCCTTAGAGGACAGCATCAGGCGACATAAGCCATTAATGGCAAGCAGGAGGTTTCTGCCCATTAAAATGTAAACATATGGACAATATTTCAGATTTATAACATCTTCAGTTCTGTCACTGTGCATTTAAAATGCTCTGCTCTCCCCATAAGAAATATGGCACTAACTGTGGGTGTAATTATTTTGTGCTGAAAATTGCTTAGTCACTGGCCATAAGGACAGAGTGAGAGTGTTATACTGATGGGAAAAAGCTGGTTTACAGCTGACATGCATGCTAGGACGACTTCATACAACTGCATCATGTTGTTCAGGGATTTGGGTTCACATGCGAGAAGGATGAGAAAACATGCTGTTTATGCGATAATTAAAAGCCTGGGTGCTTCAGTTGAGCAAAAACAGCAATGCTTAATCTTACACATATGTTCAAAGCTACTGTACTGTCAGATAGCTTCCCTGTACGAATTAAGAGTGAAGTAAATTTGAGAATGCATCTCTTTCACACTGATCTTTCGGTGAGTCATAACACAGAGTAAACATTGTTGTTGAGGGTACTGCCAGACAAACTTACCATGGATGGATACTATTACAGTTGGGAATTAGTTGGCTAATTTATTTTTATATGAGACCACAATGTCTCAGTATTTCCAACAACTGTGGCGTGTTAATGTCAATGCATGTCAGCTGTGACTCAATGAAGTGATCTGCCATTAGCTGCAGACATGACCGAGGACTCAGCTACCAGAGAGACAAGTATGAGAACGTCACTCACACCAACTTTTTGTGCTTTTCTCTATTTAGCTAATTGTCGCACTTACATTTGTGTAGATAGATAACATGCTAACTACTCCTCCAAAAATATCCAAAAAGTCAAGAAATTGATTCAAGAAATTGATTCTGTACTCAGAATATATGTAGTCATTTAGATATTGTTTAAAATATCATAGGACTATGAAAATCCAGTGTTGCTGGATTGTAAAGTGAATATGCCATTACACCCCTAATGGAGGCTTTTTAACAGATTTGAATCATTATAGTGCATGTATTGGTATGCTCTGCTTGATGCATTGCTATAGTTCAACAGGTTATATTAGCGTTTTAAATTCTTGATCAATGTGCCAGTTGGAGCCACTGCTTTTATTAAGAGTCTGTGTATGGGCCTGAGTCACAGGGCCAAGAGTTTGGCTCCCTGTATGTTCCAGTGTGAGAACTTTGTTTTTTGTCCAGTTCTGCCAAATTGGTCTACAAGGATGCATTAAAAATCCTAACAACCAGAACCAGTACCATATTGGGATCATCATTTTACTTCCTCTATAAAGGCTAAAGAGGACAAGATGGCCATAATTGCATAACAGCAACCAGAGAACATCTCCCTCAAAGGTCTGAAGTCTGTTCTGTGGAAACTTTTTCTACATTTATAAACTCCATAGATATTTTATAATATCAATCAGCTGTGCGTGTTTTTTTTTTTTACAGCACTAAAATATTGAAGATGACTCGTGTGTTTTAACCGGGAAGCTGATAATCTACTGCATATGCCTGGGTCTGTGCTGGTCTATATTTTCATTCTAAATTTGTCTTGGTGTGTGAAGGTGTGTGAATGCAGCACTTAGTTGGTGTACTTGTTGCCACACACAGGTCCATGTGAATGTATGTGTGTGTTTAGTTTTAATTTTAGGAGCCATTAGCAAGCCATAATTTAGTGGCCTAAATATACTTACGTTTATTTTAAACCTACAACAGCAACAATCAGCACCGAGTAGAAGTTGCTACAATTAGACTCACCTAAATGGACCATCCAGGTCATTTCTATCTATCAACTCTTATCTTGTCTTGATAGGTTACGTTTATGATCAAAAAGTGTGTACAGTGGACTTGATAAAAGCAATGAGTCAGCAGTGTAAAGTATTAACCCAACGTGGATATCCTCCGTGCAGAGCGCTGTAAATGACTTCCTCTGTAATTGCGTCCAGCAGCAGTTGTCCTGACCTTCGAAGTCTTTGATCTCTCGCTGTAAAAAACATTCTTCCTTCTTCATATTACTTCATGCTAATAACATAAGAGAACAATAAAACTTAATTATAGAGAATTCCACCTCATGTTAAACATTCATGTCATGTCGCATTAATGTCTGCATCCCAGAAACAGATCTGCTGCACAAACACAGTTGTTGAATGGAGGAACAATAACGAATGGCTAATCTTTAACTGACCTTTAAATTCAACCCAATTTCTCATTATGTAATCCTGTTAAGGGCTGGTCATGAAAATGCAGGTTAAGCAAAATAGCAGGTTGGATATACACGTGTACATTAAAACAAATCCGGCTTTAGAGTTCTCCGAAACGTTAAGCCTGACAGATAATAAATTCCACTCCGGTCACTGTGGTAAAGAAGTGCGAACATTTGGACACGTTTTACTGAACAAAACCTGAGGCACCGGAGATCCTCTGATTCTAAAGTAGGGCCATTTCTAAATCACAGCAATCTTAAAATCAGTAGCTTCTTTTTTAGTGCTGCAGACGTTTGCATGAACAGATGGGCGGCCAGATGGAGTTTCCACAGTGTGGAATGCTGATAGCAGACAGGATCTTTCCAAATGGAATTTAGAGTAGACGCTACTGTCTCTGTGGATGTGTCCAGCTTAGAATGTCATGATGTCATGGTCATGACCAGTCAGTTATGCTGAAATGATTTTGCCTGATCAATTTTCTGTTCAAAAAAGGTGGTTAATGGACAGAAAAGGACTTGAAAAAAAGTGTTAGTTGCACTTTACTGAAAATCAGTGTTCATAAAATTACAAAACACCTACATAAGCCTAGATCATGACAATTGACATAAACTTCTATACACCTCTATAAAGCTTCATCCAAGTAGGTTTCATCGATCATAAAGGTTTATATTGTCAGCTTCGACATAAAATGTTGACGTAACACTTATGCCAGGTGACTTTTTTTTTCTAAATTCACATTATGTCATAGCACTTTCTGAGGTGCAATGACATCGTATTCTGGACAACCAACATCTGTAAATTGGTGTGAAAATTAGGATTGCTCATTTAATCCCTCAAAGTGTCATAACACAAAAAAATTCTGAAAAAAAAAGCTGTGTCAAATCAAATTGACAAAAGCGGCCTTTACGACAGATTATGCTGTTGGAATAGGCTTTAGTGATCATTTATGTAGGTGTCTTAAAACCTTATGAACGTGTCCCTTCAGTAAAGTATTAGCAAAATGTTTTCCTTATTAAAGTATTCATTCCGAAAAGTATTAGAAAATCCCTCAGGGCAAGGATGTCCAGTGAGCCCTTTTGCCGCTGCTATAGAGTGAAAGTGGATTTAGGTCTCTGCTGTGCAAAAATAAGGTGATGCTGAAGGCTTTAATTAAGTAAGTAATCAATACAGTATTGTGTGTGTGTGTGTTTGTGCGTGTGTGTGTGTGAGTGTGTGTGTGTGTGTGTGTGTGACAGATAATATAATATGGAATCCTATTACTGCGTTTGCCACATGTGTGTGCTGCGTGTGAATGCTTCGCATGAGATAAAGTCCCTCCAGAGTCCTCAACCATTTAGAGTCATAAAAGAACATTAAGTGTTTTCTAACAAACAGAATGCACAGATTACATGTGTTTCTGATAGGCAGTCCAAGGCTCAAAATAATGCCTGTCTTTTATAACTTACCACATTTGGCTTGTGTCTTTCATTATGCACTAAAGAACTGGGAAATGCCAAAAAAGTGGGTTTAAAAGATTCCCATATGTGAATATGCATTCTGCATGCAATATGTTGCCTATAATGAAGAGGGCTTTAAAAGTGCCCAGGAAAGAAGCCAGGCTTAGAGTTTAAGAAGGGGAGGTGGGACAGAAAAACAAGTTATGCAACACCACTGTAAAGATGACGTACAGGTATCTATAGGCCTGTGACAGACCTAGCAGTGTTGTGGTACAGAAGTAAGGAAAACAGGTTGTCTATGGCACTTCTTCACGAGCCTGTTGTTTGAGTTGTTATGCAGTAACTTAATAAGTAAGTATAATAAAGTAAGTGTAATACCTGGAGTATTGAGTTTTTTGTGCTGGCCAAAGACTGGTTTGTTATTCTTTGTTATGGACGAGAAAGAAATATTCATTTTGGAAAGCCATCAGAACAGGTCTGTTAGGGGGATCCTGTGGTCATGTTACATGCATGGTGCAATGTTTATCACTCAGCTGAAGATATCCAACGCCTGCTTTTCCTCAATGAACCCCATGCTACTGACCTAATCCATATCAGTGACGACTGTGAGTTGGTAAATGTTTGTGGACGAAAGCAGTGTCCAGAATGTGGCCCTGAACTCAGAGCCCTGTCTGTTTGCAAAGGTATGTCAGAACGGTCCCAATGACTCGGACACAACAAAATCATTACAAAGTACTTGAATGAGTTTCACAAGCGTCCACAAAACACATATTGTTTTGCTTAATATAAACATTTAGTAGATTAATCTGAACATTTACATCACTTTTTTTTTTAAGTTGTAAAGATGCCGTGATAGTTTTGCAGTGTAATGCTAGAAACAGTCAATAATTGAAACAACAAATAAGAAAAATAATAAATACTTCACTATATAAATGACTTAAAGAAATCATTTTATAATATTCCTACAACAGTCTCAAAAATACATTAACTAGGTTTAAGGCTGAATCATTTAAGACTTTGCCAAGATTTTTTTTTTTACAGGCTGTTTTCAATGAGTTTGCAAGTGAACTGCCTTGAAACCATTTGTGTGCTGTGGTGCTCATAACTCTGCTTTTACTGTAAAGCCGTAGCCCTCAGGTCATGGCTAAATGATGTCGTAACTCACTTTCTTTAAAGGGTTTTTTTTTTAACCTCAAAACACTGATGAGAGCTTTGGCTCCCGTATTTTTAAATGAGACAAAAAGACTAATTTATTCTCTGAGACAAAGCAGCCAACAGCATGGAGAATATGACAAATCAGCATATCTGACAGTGCATATTATCAGCACCCAAGTACATCAACCTAGAGATCAACACCAGACTTAGCAGACTCTTACAACCAGCCTGTGCAAGAACACAATCAGTGCAGCATTCAATAAATAACTAATTATATGAATTATTAAAAAATATGATAACAGTCTGGCAAAATGACAGGACAATTATACACAGACCTGTAGCCACAGAGCTGAAAGATAATAACAACCAGACTAATCAGAATGCAGACAGCAGTAATAAATCAGACTTACAATTACAACAGCCTTTTAAGGACACTCATCAAAACTGGTCTTTGTCCTGTCATTAGAACCTCAGCTGTATTAGCAGGCTATATTACTAAACCTGAGAGGTACAACTGTCTATTGGCTTGATCATCAGGAGATTGCGGGTTTGACCCCTGGTAATGCTACAGCCATCTATGCAAGTCCAACAGAGCACAAATGACTTTGCTCTTTCTGGGATCGTAGGATGAGGGATGAGGGATCGCTCACCAAAAAAATTGGCAGACACCTGAAGCTTTACATAGGCATGTAGCTTGAGGGAAAATCTCACTTTGTTAGATCATTTGAAATAGTGAACATTAAATTTCGAATAAATGACAAACATATGATATAAGAACAAAATACAAAAGTATTTTCCATGCTATTAGCTGGTGGCCAGGTAGTTAGGGAGTTGCCCTGGGTTCGAATCTCAGGACCGGCAAGGGCACCACTGAGGTACCCTTGAGCAAGGTACTGTCCCCACACACTGTTCCCCCTGCGCCCCCACTGGTGGCAGGCCCCTACTTCACTTGGTGGATGGGTTAAATGCAGAGAAAGTATTTGACATTGTTTACACCGTGTGCTGTGCTTTGGTGTGCTCACCTTATTGCTTAATTTACATGTATTTATCTATTTATTCATACAAATGTCACATTGGCATTTTTTCACCCTGTACCTTAATTTGATTCAAACATAATTTCCCAGAATTCCATGCAAGGTTAAGGTTCAAAACCTATGAGTATAGGAAGTCTAATTAAGGCAACTTAAAGGTTATGTGTAATGTGTGAGACTGGAGATTTTGTGTTTATTAGACTGGAGAGATTTTTGATTGACTTTAGATTTGATTTGTGTCTGGACTCTGGACTGTAACGCTGAGATTTGGAATCCCTATTAACCTGAAAATGGTTAAAACATTTGCAACCTGTTCATGGATCCAACAGAGCAACCTCAAACTGCATCTTCAGGTGAGTCTTGTACTTAACCATTCCTGCCTCATCGGCTCCTGTGGAACATGTTTGCAGTATTGCTGGCAAGATATTTAGGCCTGAGTGATGCAGTCTTAGTGATGCTAGATTTCAGGATGTAATGATTGTTTTTCTCAGTTTTATTTATTAATAATTCAACTGTTTTTTCACTTGATTTTATTTGGTATCTGTAAGGTACCATCAATACTGAAAGGTTCAAATGTATGTCTCTACAATCTCAAAGGAATGCTCCAAAGGAGCAAAAAAGACAGAATTTCAGAAAACTCTAAAACTCCAATTCTAGGTCTGTTTTCTAAGTTTCAGTGTCAAATCCATTTCCTTGTTTAGTTCACTCCTTAAGAGGCCCAAACCCTGAGACACAATATATTGGAAAACTCTCTAGGAATGTCATTAAATACTGGCCTGCATTACTTTTGTTATAGAACTCATTTCCATATTGCTGCCTTCATAGTCACAAGTGATATATTAACAAAATGTTATATGATTTTACATTTGCTGTGCATTGCTGGATGATGAACTAGTGCTTCTTAATACGTCTTTATTAAAATACATTTATGACAACCGTAAGTTTACGAAGTTTTACATCCACCAGTTACAGAAAATGTGAGAGCCATGTGTGCACACACCATAAAGATACTGTATTTCCCAGTTCAGTTCTGAGGACACTACCAGTGTTGTGTCAGAGTTGGAAGACAGACTTTGGTCAAAAAGACAACAGGTTGCTTATTAGCCTGTTGCTACTCAGCGCTCTGCCTAGGATTATGTCCATGGCACATGAAATCAAAAGCTAAATGCATTCACCACTAACAGCTTAATTTTAGCAGCCACAGGAGAGAGCTTTGCAGAGTTACTGATGCAGAATTGATCAAAGATTTCAGGGCTAATTATCCTATTCAAACACCATCACTGATGAACCTAAGTGTGGATCGCATGGATTGCTGTCAGGCTGACATGCAAAGACAATATTCTCAAAGATTTTCTCTCATAAAATTCTATTGCAGACAGGCTTCACTCATTTGAAGTCAACATGTATCAGAAATCATTATGCACTTTCTTTCAAGCATTACAGGAAACTGCAGGAAAACAAGAGTTCTGTCTTTTGATCCCATGCGTTGTGCTTAATAAGAGCACAGACATGAACAAATAATGGTCAATGTTAAATTCAGACTTATCAACAGTACTCTGAATAAGAAAGTGGGTCTGTAATGTATCGTGGTGGACGAAGTACTCAAATCCTGTGCTTGAGCCAAATTAGAAATACAAATTACTCAAGTACAGTAAATGTTCTCTATTTCTATCTATATTTAGTTATAAAAGTATGTAAATATAAAACTTAAAAGCACAGTTATTATAGTTTTTATATTTTATTGCTTTGGTGAACAGTTTCTATTAAGGAGATCTATAGACATGAAAGATATTTACAGTGCATTAAGAGGGGCATCATGTTTTGATTGGTTTGCTTCAGTCTGAACATGCATCACATTATTTTAGGTATCTTGGACAATCTAGCCTTATTCCATTTTATAGAAATGGAACTGCAGGCTTTGTACAGTGAAATGTAAAAACTGAAAGCAAAAAAATGGAAATATATGTGCATATCTGAGATGTATTCTTCCCTGTGGTCTATGTGTTATCTGAGCTTGCCTGGGAGAAAAATCTAAAGACATTTTTTCCCAAACTAACCAACCCATACGGCTCAAAGGGAGTTTTTCATATATTACTAAACTAGTCGTTTGAGCTCAAGGTCTTTACTGATTTTTAACCAAATCAGCAGGAAATCCTCATTTAATTCTGAACAAACTTACAATAAATAAGTACTATGTTTGTACTCTTGGATGTTAATTCAGGGTATTATTATGCAACTTTTCATTATGTTAGGCCAATCAGAACAAACCATTTTTCAAATTTAGTTGTTGGACATGAATTAGTTTATAAAGTACAACTTGAAAAAGTACTTAAGCACAATACTTATGCAATAGTTGTACTTTATCTGTGGATATATGTACTTCATGGTTAATATAACTAAGTTTTATTTGTCGACTCAGTGAACAATGTCAAAGCTGAACGGGCACCTCTCCGCCTACCTGCATGTGCTGGAGCATGTGATTGTGTATTGCTGCACCTCTGTATGCATATGTAACTCTTTCCACCATAACTGTTGATGGGGCTTGAGGGCATTCCTTTCCAGATCCTGCCTGGTTTCCTCTCAAAACACACATGCTGCAAAGAGGTGGAAAAGCTCCGTGTGTAATATTAACCAACATTACATAAGTCACCCCTCCCTCAGCATGCTTCTGGAACATCTTCACAGGAGTTACTGCATTACCTCCCCAGCACCACACACCTGTACACACATACACACACTCATGTTGACTCCTTTGGAGACCGTTCATGCATTGTTTTTGATATCAACATTAAAACATGAATGGATCTGAGTCCTTTTAGATGAGGCATAAGACCCCAGCATGCTAACCATGTGTTTCACAGCTGAATCAACTTTCTCTCGTCTCGCAGGTCACTGAAATGTTAGACTACATTTAGTGTTCATGGCCAGCAAACAGTTACAGGCAGCATTATTATATGCCAAGGGTTTAAATCTCTGACTTAACAAGGAATCAAATCTTTTCAGGATTTTTTCTCAGGAAATCAATGCATCTGAAGATTTCGCCACGAATTAAGTTAATAGTATTATTTAAATACAAAAAAGAGTGCATCAAATAACATTTGAATACGCTTCGGCACCTTTAGTATTCTCACACTTCTGTTACCCCTCCTTGTAACACAGACACACACACACACACAGGAATGAGAACAGCATACAGCCTCACAAACAAGCCTCCATTTACAGCTCACTGCGACCTATTTTTCTGCTAACCCCGTTAGTGCTAGCAGGCAGACAAACAGACAGTAGCCTCGATCTGTGTCTGTGCGTGCGTGCGTGTGTGTGTGTGTGTCTGTGTGCGTGTGTTGTGAGGGACTGAATCAGGGTGAGTTGGCCTAATGCATAATACAATGTCTGTGTGCCAGTTACAGGGGTTTCCCCTTCACCAGCCATTTCTCTTCCCCTTTTTTTTCTCTGTTCCACTCACAGATCTCAATGCCTTTGTTATGGTTTTTCCTGCTCCTTCTCAGCCTCTTCACTTCTTTCACTGTTGCTGTAAGGAAGAGGGCTGAGCTTGTTTATTTCTCCTGCAGTTTTTATTCTCTTAATGAGGATGATTTTAACTGTAACATGCTTACTGCCACAGGCTTGTTGAGGAAAGGGTTTTATAGAAAAACTCATATTTGCTGTCAACCAAGTGTTTTGCAGAGGGTACGTGGCACAGTCATTAAACCACCAGCCCTATGAGCCACAGCTATCCACAAGAGCATAACAAAACTGTCAGTTAGCGTTCTCCTGCAAGCATGAATAGCTGTCTAATGATGTTGCAGCACCTTGATAAGGTGCAGTGGCGCTTCATACATCTCAGAAGAAGCATGTGCTAGCCTTCACCCTTCCAGCTTCATAGCACAATGCAATAGACAGGGACCTATACCAGGCAGAACTGAAAACTGGGTAGAAAAGAAGAAGAAGAAATATGATTTTTTTCCACCTAACTGACATTGTATGAAACTACTCCACCCAATCCTGAAAAGTAGAGGTTTACTTGAATAAAACGTTGCTTAACATAAATTTAAAAATCTATTTAGGGCAAGGCTATTAAAGTCTGAAAATAATAGCAAGGCTATTAAAGTATAAAAGGCAATGGTGGATGTCAGTGGCAGGTAGTAGCAATGGGCAGGACTACCCAAAAAAAATCTGCCAACTGATCACTAAGCAGTAAAAATCCATAGCTGCAGCTTCAGGGACTGAACAGTGTTCATGGCCATTCACTCCAACACTAAGCTTCATACGTTGTTCCTCTGTGTTGGAGTCGGGGGGCACAGATCTCTCTCACTTTTCTCCTCTCCTGTATTTGCCCGGACTGGTTCCATTGAAACAAGGACGGCATATTTTGTTAGACGTCTCCTCTGTGTTCCCTCAAAATAATTAGTGTCTGTGAAATTGACAGGCTTTTGTGTGTTTAGTTTTTTGGAAATAATCCTTCTTGATGTTGACAAGCCATTTTTTCTCTTCTTCCAGTAGAAGTGAATGGAACCTTGCAAGAAAGTTATGCCTCGTTGAAACTGAACAGGGACAGAACAATGTTCTAATGCACTACGTTCTTGTCTTTTACTGGGAAAACTTTCTTTCTCCTTTTGTAGCGCCCCCATGCCCCTGTTATGGGCATACCATTTAGAATTAACCTTTGAACTCCCTCTGTTCCTATAACTTGTTGGTAACACAATGTATATAGATATCTATGTGGGTTTGTGGCATATGTTCTAGTAGCTCGTACCCTTCTAATGAACTAATGATATTGCGTAGTAAATCAGAATTTTCTCTACAATGAGTAAAATGAAACAAAGAGCTTTTACTGTTCAACAGCTTTTTATCTCACAGAAAAAATAAAGTGACATAAAAAGACCATACCCGTAATAATGCTCTTTTGTTCACTTTCTGATTGTCTGTGAAATGAAATTGGTTCTTTAGACCTCTAAGATCCTCTCAAATCAAAATATCTTACCTCCCCTCGTAATAGAAATCAGCTTCTGCACTTTCAACTGCAATCACATCGGCTATTGAATCTTTGAATGGACTAAACCCACCCTTACTCGCATATTTCACACAGATCATCAGAAAGAGAACATAAATAGGCGTCTGTAACAACCCTTCAATTCAACACGTTTCTATGTCGGCATAGTAAACTAAAATGGTACCCAAACCCTCATTGCAGGCCTGTTAACAGTGCTCGGCTACCTGGAGTTGAGACGAACAGTGGTCATGGCCATCTGCTCTCCACCATCCTCACTCTTCTCCTTCATTTCCCATAACACCCTTCTCATCGATTCTGTTTCGCAGGTCAAAAAATACAGGAAATAAACATTTACATATTCAAAATTCAAATAAAATACATGCCTTAAGAAAAGAAACACTTTCTGGTATAGGAACTAAAATAGTATCTGTATATTTGTAGATTTTAGCACCTTTTGTTTTTGTTTTCAGACTGGCTGCTGACCATTACCTCACAAACTGGGACCTAGTCTGTCTGTATTACGTCTAACGGAAACACATCACTGACCATGCTTACATAGAGTCTGTTGAGAAATCCTGAATCAGAAAGTGAATCAGATCATGATGTAAGTATTTGCTGTGGAAATCGGACTAGACTTGGCCACAGCAGCATGCTGACATCTTCTATTTGACAAGGGTTTAAGACAGGATCTTTTTCAGCTCATCTAAGACCAAAAACAAGACTCCATATATTCATTCATGCAAGTAATGCGAAAGAAAAAAATAGTCTGTAAAAGCACACAGTGCAATTTTTTATAGCTGAAGTAATACAGAGACTGCATAACGTGGCACGATGTTGTGAATGGGGGGGATTCTAAGACTCTGAATGAGGGTGTGTAGAATCACTAAATGATTATTTGAAAAGATTAAGCTACAGTGTCACTTCATAGTCTGGTCTGAGACCTGTTTATTTTCGAAATGACGGTAATTAATCCCTCACTTACACACTAAGAGGGATAGTCCATTTTAAATAATTGTTTTCAATAGGTGAGAGATGCTTTGCTTGCTATTATCTTAGGCATAGGTTTAATGTACTGGTAGCTTCCATCATGAACAGTGCGGCCAATCAGATGAATGGAAGATATTAAATGGAGTTACTCTGAATTTAATTATTTTGCAGATCAAAATTAAGAATCACAACAAAAAAACAATTTCATTCATTTTTTTGAGTTTGTTTTTTTTGTATAGAACAGTACAACAATGGAACTGAAAGACCATAACAAAGCGAAGGTGGAAGATAAGAGAGAAAGAGAGAGAGAGAGAGAGAGAGCAACAGTGAAATGTTATGATTACAGATAATTGCTTTATTTACTGTACCGTTTCATCCACCGACATTTTACTGTGCTGAGCGGTCAGAAAATATATATCTTTGTCTTCATTTACTGTACTACACACTAAGGATGAAAGGTTAATGATATAGGTACTCCTGATTCACGTCAGGAACATGTTTCTAAAGTGCCATTTTGACTTGAGCCTGCCAGTGTGTCATGATCGTCTGAACAGGTTGTGACAATTGTGACATCTGTGCGTCATCCCAAAAGAACGATTAACTGGATGGAAGAGAGTAATTATGCTTATGACTGGAATGTTTGATTCTTGTGGTTCTGATGAAATAGTGTAACTGGTGCGTTGTTTCAGGAAATTGTGCTTTAGTGGCTAAGGAAAACTGCAACTCCTGTGAGTCATAGCTCAGAGATGCTTGGAGCCAGAGTATGCTGTCACTGCTGTCTGTGTTCCTTGTATCAAGGCCAACTAACCGTACAGTGTTTACCACTAGTCTGGAGAGATCTTACATCATCTCCTTCAACTGGTGCTTCTGGTGCACTTGGTAGTGAGTCTCTCTCTCTCTATCTCTATCTCTGTCTCTGTCTCTGTCTCTGTCTCTGTCTCAGTATCTCTGTCTCTGTATAACTCTCTGCCTCTCTATCTCTCTCCATCTCTCTTTGCCTCTCCCTGTCTATCCCTCTCTGCCTCCCTCTCTGTCTCTCTCTCTGTCTCTCTCTCTGCCTTCCTATCTGCCTCCCTCTCTGCCTCTCTCTCTGTCTCTCTCTCTGTGTCTCTCTCTCTGCCTTCCTCTCTGCCTCCCTCTCTGTCTCTCTCTCTGCCTCTCTCTCTCTCTCTCTCTCTCTCTCTCTCTCTCTCTCTCTCTCTCTCTCTCTCTCTCTCTCT
>JBBIGA010000106.1:18896367-18918326 GCA_037576975.1 Alestes dentex | reverse complement strand
CTCTCTCTCTCTCTCTCTCTCTCTCTCTCTCTCTCTCTCTCTCTCTCTCTCTCTCTCTCTCTCTCTCATTTTTGTTCATCAGTACAATTTAAATCAGAAGATTGGCAAAGTATTTTGTTAGTTAGTTAGAAATGATGCAGTGTAATAATAATAATAATAATAATAATAATAATAATTATAATAATTATAATAATAATAACACCTCCCTTTCTCTCTCCCTCTTACTCTTCCTCTCTCTCTTTTGTTCTGGTCCCTCTTTGGACTCTGTAATTTGTTGCGAGCTCTATTACATAAGCCTATTCGTGTGCTTCTGCTCACAGTCTCTGGTATCAGATCATGTCTAATGATGGTGGGTATTATTTTTATACCTGTAAACATGCCAGGCCAGGCCGCTGCCCCTGCCAACAGCGGGCTGCGTATCAGGTGATGCCTTCCTGGCACCAGACAGGCATAGAAGCTACGGAAAGAATCAAGTGTTAAAGTGGAAGCATAAAGTTACTGTGATTTTCTTTTGTGTGTGTGAGAGAGAGAGAGAGAACCATGAGAGAGAGACCATGAAAGAGAGAGTTGCAGGTACCCAGATGTCCTTTCGTGTGATGCTTAAAGTTTCCCATAAAAATACGCTGGCTTTCAAATGGATGAACCGAAGCCAACAACTATAATTACCCTGAGTGTGAGTGTGTGTCCACGTGTATGTATGTGTGTGCGTCTGTAAACACGTGCATGTGTAAGTCACTGTTTTACTGCTGGTTGTAGTTAAAACTTTCTTCTACAAGAGAAATCTGACCAGCGTCATTACTTTGTAATATTTTAATGACATTGTTCTAATTAAGACTCGTTAATGGTCTTTTAAAAGAAATTAATCCACATCACAAATGCACAGCTGGGGTTTGCATTAAAACTGCAGCCAGGATTAAAATAATGCTGAACTGACTCAGCGTTGTGTTGTTTCAGTGTGGCAGTTTTAATGGAGCAGAACCAGGAGGAACTGGCCACTACTGAGGCCATAAAGTCGAGAGCTTTCTATATACTAATTTTCAAAACTTATATTAACACATATTTGAAAATTGTGTGTGTGTGCACCACTGTATTATTTCTGGCAACATTTTGATTTGAATGTGAGTCAATATGAATGTGTTCAGTATAAAAGCAGTTCAGTATGTTCGTGGTATGAATATAAAATAGGAAGAATACTTTCTGTATGAGTTAGTAAAGAGCTGGTGTTGGCTGTATGATCTTTTATCAGATTCAAGGTCTCATTCTGAGATAATCAGTGTGGATGAATTCAGAATGGATATGAATAAGTAAGAATACTTTCAGTGCGAATATGAATGGGTATGGATAGATTCATAGTGAGTATGATCAGCATGGATTGTTTCAGTAGAAATATAAATCAGTATAGATACTTTCAGCATAAATATGATTCAGTATGGATAGGTGCAGTATACACATACTGAATGGATTCATACAGATTCATAATCATGAATCAGTGTTGATGCTTTCAGTATGAATATAAAGTAGTACAGATGGTTTCAGTATGAATGTAATTCAGTATGCATAGTTTCAGAATGAATATAAATCAGTGTGCATAGTTTCAGTATGAATATGAATTAGTAAGGATACTTTTAGCGTAAAAAAAATGAATCAGTATGAATTCCTTCGGTTTAAACGTTCTTCATAGCTGTGGTCTGGCTCCAGCAGAAGAAGTTTGGAGCTCAGTGAGCTGATGTTGGCTGTATGATCCTTTATCAGATTCGAGCTCTCATTCTGAGAGAATCTGTATAGGTAGATCAGTATGAATATAAATCAGCAAGAATACTTTTAGCCTTTTAGCATAAAAATGAATCAGCTTAAATGGTTTCATTGAGTATGAATCATTAAGAATAGCTTTAGTATGAACACAAATCAGTATAAATACTTTCAGCATACTTTCAGTATGAACTTACATCAGTAAAACAAAAAGCATTCAGTATGAAAATGAATCAGTAAGAATACTTTCAGTATAAAAACAAACCGGTATGAATTCTGTCAGTATAAAGGTTCTTCATAGCTGTGGTCTGGCCCAGCATCAGAAGCTTGGAACTCAGTGAGCTGGTGTTGACTGTGTGATCTTTTATCAGATGTGAGCTCTCAGTCTGAGAGAAGTTAAAAGCAGATGTGGAGAGACCGACCTGAATGAGCATTATGGGCCAGAGTGCTCAAGTCAGCTGGCTTCTAAGACTCCACTAATTTCACGCTATGAGCTCCGAGGGAGTAGTCTGTTTTCTAGTAGCACCATCATGTGGTGAAAACAGAGTACTCTAGGTTTTTTTTCTTTTCACTTCGTAATCTCCCGGCCCGGGGTGGTAAAGACTAGTGTGAGAATCCTCTCCTGCCCTTTATTAATTACGGTCAAATAAACAGTATTCTATATGAAACCTTTCATTTATTTCCATTTTTAAAATTGTAGTTTGGCAAATAAGATACTGTAATGCCTACTTTAGTTTATCACTGGAGAAACCAAACTAATGTAGCTCATTGGTTCTGGAAATGTATAACAATTTGTTACTATTGTACAATTGTTACTATTGTACAATTGTTACTATTGTACTATTTATACCTATATCATCATATACATGGCTCAAAATGTGGTGAGTTAGTAAGTAATAGTGATTTAGTGATGTATTTAAAAGAGCAACTTTTGATTAACATGGTGATCATTCTATTTCTCATTCTGTCGCTGTTTGAAGTGATATTCTCTCTGGCTAAGGTTTCTGGGTTGAATTCCGCAAGTTGTGCACCCCACGTCCTGACGAGGGGGGGGGGGGTGAAGGAAGGCAGCTGTGGCAGTTCTAAATGGACCTTTTGGATCCAAAGATCCAAGGTGATGAGCTCAGAACACTCCATTTAAGGAGGCTCTGTATGATATTATAATGCTAATTAGACTTTAAGCACATTTTTGCTTGTTCTAAAAGAGAGAGAGATATTCTTTTTGAGACAAAGCCAGCACATCTGCATAACATAAATCAAACATTTCCCTGTTTTGTGTACTAGCCACAATGTCACTGAAAAACAGGAAAAGAGAGAATAAATACACTCATTATCTGATGGGCTTTTGCATACATTCTCAGAGCATCAGAAAAGCAGATTATGTTTGTAACAGATTATATACAAAGTGAAGAAATGAAGCTGCGTTACAGACATTAAATTAGGTCAAAAGGAACTGACCAGCTGTGTGAAATGTAAACTGGACAATATGCCAGAACCCTAAGGGAATAGTTAAATGATAGTGTCCCTTCCAAAATGGTCAGTGTTAAACAAAAGTAAACTGCCTGATTTAAATAAACTAAATGAATATCAGTATCGTCATCAGTATCATCCTCCTCATCACCACCACCTTCCTTACTAATTACAAAAAGGATCTTTCCATCAAGATAAGAGGATCCATATGATTAAATATAGCAGACCTGCTGAAATGAGAGCAGAACAACCCCTACAGCACGGTCTAGAAGGGGCTTGGCGGTCTTTCTAAAACCCCACACACTCATCAAACCCTGGGTGCACATTTATCTAATCCGCCCTAGATGGGAGTGAAAATGCATCTTCCGACTGTGTTTACCAGCCATTTTCAATTAATCCTAATTATAACAATTGTTCAGTTTTTGCAGTGGAGAATTTTCTCTTGAGCCCAAATAGACTTGCTTTTGTGGTTTCTGTCAATATATGATAAACTGTTGAATATGGACAGCTGAGACTGCTATTTTGGCTATGTGAGGTTGAAATTATACTTAAAAATATATAATTAATATATTTGAAATTTAAAACCAGCTTGGTACCACCATGTAGTTCGGAGATGGGTGGGACTCAATTATGGGGCAAATAAATATGATGCATTTTCAAAAGGTTCAAACTAATCAGTTAAAGTGTATACACTTTATATATAATGCAGCAGTAGTACTCATCAAATAATAATAGTTTCACAATAGTCACCTAAAATGACTTACATAAAGCACAACAATACACATTTAATGTCCATATAAATTGTACTTTTTGATTGTGCACTTAAATACATTTTTCTATCTCAAAGGTGCATTTTCACCCATTACACCATTTCTCATTCAGCCTAAGCTTAACTCATGCCCAAAATTCAAAAGGAATTTTAATGCATTTGGAAATACTGCCGAAATTACAGTCTCATGATGGTCAACTGACGTGAGAGCCATCAATCATTAACCCTTAGTGAGGTCAAGGCTATGGCCTGATAGAGATCTGCTTCTAATATTCCTGCCAGGTGTTGGCAGAGCCTGTAGACATTTTGGCACAACTTTGACTTTTGTAAGGTAAAGGTGTTGGTGTGGGTGTGTGTGAGGGGGGCTGACACCAAAAAGCAAGCGATAAGAGAAAAAAAGAAATAGCATTCGCTTCAGCTTCATTTTAAAACAAGGGAACAAAATGAATGATTAATAGACGTATGATGACGTACAAACATGTATAATGTAATAATGTACCCAAATAAACACAAATCATGTTAAATTATGTTTCCTTTTTTAAAATTCAGACATTTTCAAGGTGTCCCAAATGATAATACATGGTAAATGGAAAGAATGTTAAAAGGCTATTGAAAGAATGTTAAAAGGCTGGTTGTAGTGTATTTATGTAACCTGATATCTGTGTCAGCACAGAAATGTAAGACAAAAGATAGAAGATTTCAATAATTTATGCAAAATTTATACTAATCTTACAAATTGTGTCCAAACAGTAGGCCTTTTTATTTGGATTTTTGGGTTTTAGATATTCACGTTTTTAAATATTTTCATGAATTATTGGAAAGGTTGATGAACTGGCTAGCTGAAAGCACCACTTCAAAAAAAATAAAAAATAGTGAGTTGGTTGAAATTATGTACTGTGGCTTGATGAACTGATGAAAATGCAATTAATTCTACAAAATATTTTTGAAAAGCCTTCGGATTCTTTTGTCATTTACCACCTTATTTAACTGTCGAGCCTATAGAGCCTAAGCATATTTGATGATAATAATAAAGTTGTCATAACACATCACAATAGGGTAATACATAGTATCAAGTAATCTTAAACATATATTTTAAGAAAAAAAAAGCAAGGGCTGTTAGCCCTTGCTTTTTTTTCTTAAAATATATGTTTATACTGAAGAAACTGTATCCCAAATTACAAACATGCTAAAAAAAAGATTTGTGTCAACTGGAACAAAATGGAGACCCATACTTCATAAATATATCATATACACTTAATGTCTTACATAAAGAAAGCAGACACATTGAGGACAGAAATGTGTCATATGTCGGGCTCTTTTTTTAAAAGGCTCACAAAAACACAATCACAAGCTAGAATTACAAACCCTGTATAGCTGAATTCACCCTATTCATAAGATGATCGTTAAGAATGACGTGTGTCTTAAAAGGTCATTAGCGTAATTCCTGAAGAGCGCTGTTTTATTGCACTGTGCTGCGGTTCATGGTTAATCTTTCTCTAGTCGATGAGAAGTGCAAGGTAGAGAGCAGAGTCCTTTAGGCATGTTTAGAATGGTCTGAACATGGTCAGTGCAGATGCACTGTGCTTCTCACACATTTGAAAGATATTCTAAACTACATACTAATACACTCAAAATAAACAAATACATATATAACTCATGGTTGAGTTTATGCCACACATTTTATTCAACTAAAAAAGAGTCAGTATATATAGAACAAACTTGTAAACGTATTTGCAATTGTCAACACATTTCCTGCCTGTAAGTCAAATGGGTCTATTGGTTCATTTTTTGAGTGTGTTTACAAATCAACAGGTGCATTTTATTTATTGTTTTAATAGCAAAATTATATTTTTGCTTTTGAATTTTTTTAACCTATTCACATCCAACAACTTAGTTTAGTACAGGGGTGCCCAAACCTGTCCAGAAAGGGCTGCTGAGGGTGCAGGTTTTCATTCCAACCAAAAAGAAGCCGCACCTGAGTAACTGAAAACCAAGACCAACTGATTACAGAGGTGGAATCAGGTGTCCTCCTGCTTGGTTGGAACGCAAACCTCCACCCACAGTGACCTTTTCTGGACAGGTTTGGGCACCCCTGGTTTAGTACATTATGGAAGAATGCCAGAGAACTAGTTCTGACTGGTCTAAAAGGAATATTTGACGAATGCAGATAACAAATTATCTATTAATAACAAATTAGCTCTATTAATGAGCTTCCTTGTCCTAATTAATATAGACGGTTTTTTTCTTTGCTTTGGGGGTGATCAGCAAAGTGTAAATAAAGAAACATATAAAGTGGTTGCACACAAATAAAATTCATATTGTGACTATATAGCTTTGCTATTTACAATACAGCTGTGTTGATGTAACATTTTTTATGTATATACATTTAAAGCACCATTTTTAGTGTTTTCAAGAACCTATCTATTTGCTTCGACTTGTTGCCCACACAGATCTGTCCTACCCCGATGTGTGTGTGTGAGTGAGTGCATTCGTGTGTGTGTGGAGGTGGTGCTAGTGTAACTTGTTTGCTTCCTTTATGGTGCTATGACTGGAAACAGAGCATGACCTTTCATCAGTCAGCACCGTCTATATCTTATATTACATTTACCGTATGATCTGATCCCAAACTGTGTATAATAGCATCAAAGTCAGTGACCTCAGACAATGGGTAAAAGCTGTTTAAAAGGGGATTGCACTGATTTTTCAAAATGTCTGCATAATTCAGTTGGTTTGATGTAAACTCTTCGGTTGAAAAGAGAAAAATAATGCAGCTAATGGTCCAGAAAAAGGCAAATCTAAAAGGTAAAAGTATCTCTTGGCCATGCATGGCTTTAAAAATTATATTTTGTTTTAAAAACATCCCAAAACTCTCACACAAAAATGTCTCAGACATCACAGTGTATTTGTGACCATTTCATGTAATAGCTTTTAGAGGCATCAAACTCCTAAGATGTCTGGTTCCCATCACCACTGCTTGGAAAAAGTCTTATTTGGTAAGTTTACCAAATGGAGAACAGAGCCGTTCACACCAAACCAATCTAAATGACTCTGTTACATCTTAAGCATTCAATTATGCAGAAATATTGAACGAATATTCAAGTGACCTTCTGCCCTGGCACAGAGAGTCTGATTGAGTAACTTCATTTTCATGAAAATTCTGCCAAACTTGTTCTGGGTCTTTTCCTTTCACTGCCAAAACAAACCCCTCTTCATTCATTAGCCTTGGTATTGCATCACTGCTCCTGAGGTAACTGAAGGTCAGTCACTGAATGAGTAAGCATTTCAAGGCTGTTCGATCCTGAATCTTTTATACTAATACTGTGGTCTATAATGGTGTTAAGTGAGGCATTTCTAGCATTTCTTAAATGTTGCTATATGTGAGCTGAAGAGACATAAGTATTACTCTGTGTGAGCTGAATCAAAATGATGGATGTGTATTATAAGAACAGACAGACAAACTGATGTGTGGAGGGGGAGTGTCAACTTGTTCAAAAGTCTGCAAATTGATGCAGACACGGTTATTTCGTTACAACTCTGTGGTGTTTGAAATACATAAACATGTAATAGCAATGAGAGGAACCTGTATCATACTGCATCATTTTTAACTACAGTGTAGAAAAAGAAATACCAGCATGACAAAATTAAACATATACTGTATGTTCAGATGAACATGTGCATAAAAAAAGCATTAAAACTGAACTAATTGGAAAAAGGAGCTACTCATTTCATTTATTTGAGGTGTTTTGGTAATAAAACTGCCTGCTGTGTGGAGGCTGTACTCCAGCCTGCCTCTTGCTGTGCGCTGTTTACCTCTTTCCAAATGGTGATGAGTTACAGCCACCAAAGGGGCCATTCAAATTATGAGTGAATTGTGTGACTCATCCTACACACTCAGAAAGATATTTTAAAAAATGATACTAAATTTTAATTTTACAAAAAATGGTCTTCAGGGAAAAATGTACATTATGTGGACAAAAAGTATTGGGACGCTTGACAGGGCCTTCACATCAACAGGGACTTTAATGGCATGGCATTTAAATACAGTACATTGAATTTGCTGCTATAACAGCCTCAACTCTTCTTGGAAGGCTTTCCACAAGATTTTGGAGAGTTTCTGTGAGAATTTGCACGCATTCATTTTGTAGAGTGTTTATGAGGTCAGGTAATGATGCTGACCGAAAAGACCTGCCTCGCAATCTCCGTTCCAGCTCATCCGGGCCAGTCAAGTTCTTCCAAACTGAACTCATCTAACCATCTCTTTATGGACCTTGCTTTGAGCACTGAGGCACAGTCATGCTGGAATAGAAAAGAGTCGACCCTAAACTGTGTCCAGAGTTGGAAGCATGATGACGTTGTCCAAAATGTCTTGGTATGCTGAAGCATTAAGACTGCCCTTCACTGGAAGTAAGTGTCCCAATACTTTTGTCCATACACTGTGCATGAACTATAACTGTTAGTCTATTATGTCCTGCTCTCCCTAGCCGTACCCCCCTGGCTCACTTCTCTGAACCACTTTACCACCTTTTATAAAACCTTCATAATCTAATCAATTAAGGCAGGAAAAACCAGTCGGCAAAATCATGTGAAAGCAGTCAGACCTATACGTCTGTTTCCCGTTCAACTGCATCGATACTCGCTCGCAACTGTTTTGAACTTGTGTTGCTAGGAGACCTACGGACATGGCCCCGCCCCCCTCTTTCAGCACACTTTCAGTTGTGTAATTCGGCTGAAGGCCACTTGCGGTGCAGCCAGTTTCAAACACTGCCTGAATAAATCTCGCCCCTCTGCTGTCGGAGACCTCTTTCACACACCAGGAGGGTCTCAGGGACGCGAGAGGGTATGTGGAGTTCTGCTTGCTTCTACCTGGCTCCGTGCTACATGGACATTTCATTGGTGACTTGTTGCAACTTGGCTGAAACTCTAATGGCATTGGGGGTCTGCACTTCACTTTATGCACAAAAAAGGAAAGCACAAATGAAATGCACGAGTGCTTTCATTTTATTGTGCATGAAGCATGTCTGGAACTCTAGTGGGGTCTGCATTGCAATTTATGCACAAAAATGTCAGATCACCGAGTAAAACAAAGAAGTGATTTGACCAGCAGAGGAATGAATGAGTAGCTACACGAAGCGTCAGTGAGCTGCACATTATAAATGCAAGGAAAGGGAGAGCATGAGTGGAAGGTGGAAACGGTTAAAATGGGCTGGGTTTGACACCTTTGCTTCTTTGTTGCAAACTTCGAAGTGTCGCTGTACTTGCTACGTACAAACGTTTCAACACTCACTCCTGTGCGCCTGAGCAGACCCCTTCCTCTGATTGGAGCTATTTAAAGACCACCCCATGGTCTTCTCGTGTAGCCGTCTGGCGCAGTCAAACTCTCGAGAAGAATGGCTCTAAAATGTTATAGTAGTGAAATAATGTCGTTAAAGGAGCTTGTCTAGTTCATTAAAAATGGAGATATGTGTTGCACATGCAGGGTGGATTCAGGCAAAGTGTATTCTGGGCCATAGAAGACACTAAAACTAGCTTATTCTTTGGAAACGAGCAAAAGGGAATATTGCAACTTGGCCTGTTATAATACAGTCATTTGTAATGGGAAGGTGATGGGAAGCTACATTAACCTGCATACTGTAACCCGTATTAACCCCCTCTTGTCTGTTCTGTTCAGTGATCATCCAGGATGAAGATCGCTGTGATTGGCCAGAGCCTTTTTGGACAGGAGGTGTATAAAGAACTGAAGAAGGACGGCCACACCATTGTCGGTGTGTTCACAATACCTGACAAAGATGGCAAAGCCGACCCACTAGGTGATCCCTTGATTCCTCTCATGTTCTTCGTCATGCCTTTTGTAATGACTTATGCAATAATTTTGACTTCAGAGCTGGACTTGGATCCAGCGCCTTAGGATAGCAGGTAGAAGCAAGAACCTTACTGTGTGTTATTTGCTAAGCCTTGGTCTGTTGATAGGCTGAAGGTCAGCGGAAGGTGAAAAAGCTATTGACCGTGTAGTCTCAGTTAGAAAAAAGCACCCTGTGGTCAAAGGGAGAATTTTTGAAGCATGTCCATAAAACTTGCTTTGTCTCTCAAGAGTCTATGCTATGGTAACGACTGTAGTGTTATTTCACTCATAGCACTCTTTCCTAGTTTCTGTGGCCCTCTGCTTCACATTGTTATTAATGGGTTGCCTAAAGCAATTACTCCTTTCATGTCTGTGCGAAAAGGGTCTATTTCTGCCTTTTGTTTTCCTTTCTCAGTTACTAGCATAATTAATGAATGGTTGCATTTATTTCAAGCATTAAACCTTCATATTGTTGAATGGAAAGAGTAGAAATACACATCTTGCATTTGTTATCCACTTCTAATCTATAGATTTTTGTTTGATTTGTGTCACAAATCATTTTAAGCAAGCAGACACATGAATTCAATTGTACTTCACACTTAAATTGCATTTGAACGCTACTTTAATGAACCAGTGGAGTATTCTGTACTGAATGTGCACACATGCTCACAGACTTTCATGGTGCATCCAGCTACACACAGACTTTCATGGTGCATCCAACTTCATGGTGCAGCATGAGACTTCTTTTATATACAGATAGAAAATACAGAATGCTTCATTTCCACATTTCAAGTTTAAGGGGACAAATCCAGAGCCTTTGAAATGATAATTGATGAGATATATTAAGTTTGATAGGGTTAACCCCTAACATTTCTGCCTCATTCAATTATAAATATTCATATTTAGTAATCAGTGAGTATTATTTAGAAGCTCTGAATCTAATTTCTAATTTATGTGGTTATGAGAGTGAGGAAGTGAATTGTAAGCCCTCGTATGAGGTTAAGAAAGAATATTAGTGCTGTTCAGTTCTGAATGCTAATGTTTGCTTGGTTGAATGTCGATTCTAGGTGCTGAAGCGGAGAAGGATGGTGTGGCAGTGTTTAAGTTCCCGCGCTGGCGGCTGAAGGGAAAGGCCATCAATGAGGTGGTGGATCAATATAAGGCTGTGGGAGCTGAGCTGAACGTTCTGCCTTTCTGCTCTCAGTTCATCCCTATGGAAGTGATAGACCACCCACAGCATGGCTCCATCATCTATCACCCCTCACTGCTGCCTCGCCACAGAGGGGCCTCTGCCATAAATTGGTCAGTGTGTGGGCATGTGTGTTCATATTATTCAGTTATTAAGCTCAAGGCTTATTTTCAGTAACGGTTATACATTGTTTGAATCCAGTGTGTAAGTTAAGTAAAAATGTCATTGCACTGTTTATAGGACTCTCATCCAAGGTGACAAAAAAGGCGGATACACTGTATTTTGGGCAGACGATGGACTGGACACTGGACCGATCCTGTTGCAGAAGGAGTGTGATGTGGAACCAGATGACACAGTGAACACCATCTACAAGCGCTTTCTGTTTCCAGAAGGAGTCAAAGGGATGGTGAGGATTTTTGCAGGAAGTCAATAGGTCCATATCACTAAGCATACACTCATTCACCATGGATGGTTCTTGTAGGAATGGTTCAGTAAAACATCAACTTTCAGCCCAGATGCAGTCAATCAGTCAAACTTCTTTGGAGTCCAAATGTTGAACTGGAGCTGCAAGTCTCATGATTCAATCATAAGGAGTCAATAGTCATTTCCATAAATACATTTCTTCACCTCCTCAAACCACATCCAGGTCCCCATTAAGGTGGCACAGACTCATCGATGTGGCTTAGGACACAGTATGACTTACTGTGAGCTATAAAAATAAATAAAACATCAACTGTGGGGGGGGCTGAGTGTGACTTTTGACTTGTAATGTTTGTTAGCCAGCTCTAGCGCTAAATTATAGGAGCAAAATTTGAACACCAAATTTTTGGCTGATATCTATTTAGGAAAAAGTGGAAAACTGTACATTAGATTTTTGCTTAAGTATTATTTTAACAGTGAATACTGGAGTACCACTCAAGACTGGTTAATGCTTGCACTGCAAGAGGCTTACATTCTAGTTCTTATGCATTTCATTGACCTCTTTATATCATACTGATTCTCATGTGTGTTTATTCAAGGTGGAAGCAGTCAGGTTAATTCAGACAGGGAAAGCTCCCAGAATCAAGCAGCCCGAAGAGGGAGCTACATATGAGTGCATTCAGAAAAAAGATAATGCAAAGGTAGGTGTGGTGCATTACTTTGATTGTTGGTTTTGTGACCTTTTGGAACCTATCCTTATTAAGCAATCGCAGTAACCTATGCATTTGCTACCATATTGCCTCAAGGATGCTCTTAGCCAATCAGATTACTTACAGAGCACCTCTAATTGTACATGAAGGGAATAGCTCACCCGAGAATTCAATTGAGTGCTCAGTATCCTGGCAAAGATGTGTGTGTTTGTGTGTGATTGCGTGTGTAGATTGACTGGAATCAACCTGCAGAGGCCATCCATAACTGGATCAGAGGAAATGATAAGGTTCCTGGAGCCTGGGCAGAAGTTGATGGAAAGGTTTGTGCTTTTTATTGAGGCCACAGCGTAGCTACGGGCACTACAGACCAATTATTTCTCAAAGATAATCTAACTTGTCATGTGTTAGATAAAATTACAGCATGATTAATCATTTTATTCACAGTTCCACCCTTTCATCACACATACATGTACACAACACATCCACATACATTGAAACACATTCACCCACTCAAAGCCTTAAAATGCATGTGTTTTGTGGATTAGTTAAATACCATTCAACTTTAGCTTAAACAGTTCTAAAAAGTAATTCGGACTGTGTTTACTGTCTTTTTTCTCCTTTCTAACAGAATGTGACATTCTATGGTTCAACGCTAGTGGACAATGGTTCCATAGCTAATGGTCAGCCTCTGGAGATCCCTGGAGCAAGTCGGCCAGGCCTGGTCACCAAGAACGGCCTGATTCTGTTTGGCAATGATGGCAAGACGGTAAGGGCACATAAACCCAAGCTGGAGGAACATCTACATATAAAGAGCATTTCTACATCGAGCATCTTAACACCTTCACTTTGTTTTTCCAACTGCCACAAAAGAACCATTGAGCATGGTTATTGGTTGGTGGGCCTAATCACCTAATCATGCCCCCCCAGGGTATTATAAACATTAAATTATTCAGTAACTACTGTTCTTTTTGTAGTTTTGAGAGTGAGGATCAAACATGGGCACTTAGGTGTTAAAAGAATTAATTGTCCTTAACTGTCTGAGAGCAGTGTGCATTTTTTTCACATTTCTGATAATATAGTAAAAATGCTTTTGAGAATTAAGGAAGGTTTAAGACAGCGAATGAGATCATCTCAGATACCTCAGTTTCTCCAACATTCAGGCTCAGATTCAGACCTTAAAATGCAGTTTCACTCAAAAGAGAGCAGTATTGTGTTCTCTTTTTTCCTGAAGAGGAGATCACTGAATTGCCGCAGCATCTCTCCATAATAAAACCCCATTCAGGCCTTTCTGGCCAGCTTTGCTGAGTGAAGGGGTAAGTACATGAACTGGCTGCGACCAACTTCACTTCTGCCCCGGCAGAAAAGGCCCTTTGTCTGTAGATTATATAATCACTGATAGACAGACAGTCTATGAATAGAGAAAAGGAGCAGAGAGAAAGAGTGGTAGGAATGAAAAACAGGAGAGAGGACAAAAGATGGAGGAACTCAACTGGAAAGAGAAGATAAGTAAACGGGAATGTAGAGTGAAAGAAAAGTGTTTTGTTTTTTTTTTAATCGAAAGAGGCATACATTATATACCGATCAGCCATAACATTAAAACCAAAGAGAGATTAAGTGAATGACATTGATTATCTTATTATACAAGCACCTTTCAAAGGTTAGGATATATTAGGCAGGAAGTGGACAATCTGTTCTTTAAACTGAACTGTAAGGATTTCAGCAATAATTTATGAGTGTGTCAGAGCATCTTCAAAAAAGATCTGCAAAAAAGTCACCCATAGAGACCCCGGTGGCCTTTTTCGGCACCCCCCTACTTCAGGAATGGTTTGAGGAACGTGACAAACTGTTAAATCTGGGGGATGCGTTGGACGAACTTGGCCTATCCATGTATGCACCACCCTTATGATCTGCTACTAACGTTTTGGTGCCAAAGACCACAGGAACCTTGTGGAGTTCATGCCTCGATAGGTGAGAGCTCTCATAACACCATGAGGGGGACCTACACATTATTAGTCAGGTGGTTGTAATGTTCTGGCTGATTGGCATATGTGTTCATGCAGGGGATGCAGCTAGTTAGACACATCGCATTCTTTTAGTATGCAGCACACATTCACACGAATCCTCAGTATACAAGTTTTATTGCCAATGTGTGTGTGTCAGTGCCTTTTTGTGTTTGTACAGTTGCTGGTGAAGAACCTGCAGTTTGATGATGGGAAGATGATTGCAGCTGCTCAGTATTTTAAGGCCGGCTCCAGCACTGCGGTGGAGCTGACAGAGGAGGAGAAGAATTTTGCTGAACAGATGAGGGCAAGACATCACTATCATTTTACTAACCTTGACCTCATCCTGTAATAAATTGCTCTTCACTCTATGTCAGCTGTACTGGAAGACTAATGTTTCTTACATTTAGTGCAGTAAATAAATGCTAGTTGACAAGCGTTTGTAAATTGTGTAGACATAATGGTCCAAGCACAATGTTGTTTGGGCACGTTAACTTGCACACATTATGTGTATTTATTGATTACCTTGGTATGAATTCAGATGGCTCAGCTAAATCCGTAACTGTTTTGTAGTCTGTATTTTATAATCCATCTTGATTATACCATTTGGTGGCCGACTATAATCTTTCAATTATAGATTCATCCAGTGCATACACCACACTTGACCATGGTCATGACTATGAACATGATCTGTATAATCATCATCAGACAAAATGGTGGTCTATGTTATCTTTCCCCATTACATTCATGCTATCAGATGAAGGGAAATATGATGTCATTGACCTAGATATCCTTGACACATACACTGTATAATGCCTGGAATTCTGTGGCACCACAGATGCCGGTTGGAGGAGGAGATAAGGGTAGTAGCATATAAGTCGTTGCCTTCAGGATGTTTAATATAGGTCACTGTCTCTCGTAAGATAACTGTAGGTGTGTGTGTATCCAGGTGGTGTGGAAGAGTATTTTGACAAATGTGGACAAGATTGATGACTCTACTGACTTCTTTAAGTCAGGTGCCGCATCTATGGATGTCGTAAGGTAAACAGACACACTTTCACATTTAGATATCTTTTTGAAATGACTGTTCACAAAATGTCCCTGTTGTCCTGAATTGCATATTGCAACAGCTGACATATAATGTAACAACATTTTATTTACTTCCCTAATAAAAATCAAATTGCAGCACTGGGAGACGGAGTGTTAGAGAGCAAGAGAAAGAGAGAGAGCATGAGAGCATTGAAACTAAGAACTACCAAGCCGCAGAAGATAAAAGGGAAAAAAATAATGCAAACCAACTAAAAAGAAATAAAACAATTGGGAGTAGACTGGTCTAGGAGAGACTTGGAACTAAACAAAGATAATAGTGTTCTTAAAAACCTAAGGATGATAGCAGAACCCAGTCACCATTTAGAACAGCAGGCCAGAGTAAAAGATACATTACACATGTGCAGAGGAATCCAAATCAAGCCAGTGTGGATAAAATAGTCTGCCAATTGAATGTTATGTCATGTTAATGCTACCATGAGATTATGAGATTATGCTGCCCCCACTGGTTGTTGCAAGGTACAGCGGCTCCAGATCCTACATTGTGTATAGGTGAATCTCATTCCAGACAACATGTATAACATAAAGAAAATCTTGAAAGTGGTCTATTTTAGTGTGTAAAGTTTGCTTTTCAGCTTTGCACCAGAGGTTACAAGTAGATGCATACACACCACTAATTACCATCATTCAAACTGAGACCTTAAATCACTACAGACTTCACTGAAATGGCATCAAGCTGTCAGCATGAATCAGAGTGGCTTTCTGAGAGATCTTTCTGACCCAGCTTAGTGTTTTCACTCAGTGACGGGTGAGAGTAGTGGGAGGAGGTGAAACCTGACAATTATGGTACATTTGCAATTCAGGTAGCTGTTTATTGAACAAAACAAGGTTCCTCCAGGGGCATGGTGCTCCAGAGAACAAAAACAACACTAGGCTGTAGACAGGATTACACAGGAGTGCAAAAAGAAAGTGCAAACAACACCAGAGCGAACAATACAAGACAGGACAGCATACAGCATAGCTGACAAAAGCAGTAAAGCGCTACTGTGAATGAATACAGTATTATAAAAATACGATATTCTTGCAGCAGAGTCATTATATATGCAAAATGCAAAGATAACTAACAGTAACAGTAAAAAATGTAACTAGCAGTAACAGAGTATGTAAATAAAGGGAAATTGTATGGTGAGTTTGTTTATAGAGAAGTGGCAATTTGAGGATGATTATGTACTTGTGTATATGTGTATGTGTTCAGTTCAGAAATACGTGTGTGCTTGTGTGTAAAGAACAGTTCTGATTCACTCCTGATTTAGAAGCCTGATAGCCTGAAGGAAGAAACTGTTTCCCATTCTAGCAATAAAACACCATATGCTACAGCGTCTTTTGCCAGATGGGAGGAGGAAGAAGAGGGTGTGGGAGGGGTGTGTGGTGTCTTCTACAATGCTGGTGGCTTTGCGGATGTAGCATGTGGCATTTATGTTTGTGACAGAGGGGAAAGAGACCCTGATGATCTTTTAAGTTGTCTTCACTATCCGCTGAAGGGTCTTATAGTCCTAAATGATGCAGTTGTCTAACCAGGCTGTGATGCAGCGGCACAGATTACTCTCTATAGTCCCTCTGTAGTGTGTTGTGAGGATAGGGCGGTTGAGCTCTCCTCAGTCTGTGCAAGAAACAGACACATTGCTTTTTTGCCCTATTTGCTGGTACATAATGAAAGTCAGTGCACTTTAAGCAAATGCTAAGGAAAAACAATTCAGTTTTACATGTTATACAGTGTGTTATACAAACTATCCTATGCCCTCTCTCTGTCTCTCTGCAGGCTGGTGGAGGAGGTGAAATTGAGGGCGAGTCAGCTGCAGTTGCAGAATGAAGATGTTTACATGGCGACAACCTTCCAGGAGTTCATCCAGATGTGTGTGAGAAAGCTGAGAGGGGAGGATGCTGAGGAAGAGCTCATTGTTGACTATGTGAGGGTTTAACATTTGTATAGTGACTAAAACAGAGGACTAAAAGCAGTTTTTGTGTTGTATTTAACCTGTGGGTGGTGGCTGCTTGGAGAACTACTTAAAAGCACCTTTTTTAATACTAAATGAGTGCCCACTCTTCACCTTTAGTTCTAAACCCACATGTTCCAGGTGGAGATGAATGTGAACAACATGACTATCCGAATGCCCCACCAGCTCTTTATAAATGGTGAGTTTTTGGATGCAGAGGGAGGGAAGACCTACAAGACCATCAACCCCACCAATGGACAGGTACTGAGAGAGTGTGTGTAGATTTACTGTTTGACATTAAACTTCCATAACAGAGGAGCTGATGAAATTGTTGAGCTTGTGCACAGAGACTGTGGTTTTTATATCTTTGACTTGCATTTCATAAAAGTTCCAATTTCACTCTAGATAAAGTTTAGTGACACAGTCATTCAGTAAAAATGTCTTTGTCTACTGACTTTGGCCTTTTAGTCACAAATGGGATGGCTTGAACTGATAGCGTTTGATAGGAAATGAATCGGATCATGCTCTTTCTCTCTGTTTGCACATTCTTTTTCTTTCATATGATTCATATTAGAAATTTTCAGCTCACTACTTCCCACAGTCATTGTACATTATTATTACTGTCACAGTTCATATTTCGTAACTGAACACATTCCCCTCTCTCCCCCCCCTCCCCCCAGGCAATCTGTGATGTATCTCTGGCTCAGATCTCGGATGTGGAGAAAGCTGTGACAGCAGCTAAAGAGGCTTTTGAGGAAGGGGAGTGGGGCAAGATGAACCCCAGAGACAGAGGCAGGCTCATCTACAAGTAAGAGAATACACACTTAATTTACTCTTAAAATGAACAAATATTTATACACAACATTAGTTGTATTACATTTAGTTGTATTATAATTACATGTCCTGATTTTCTCTGTGAAAATATTTTTACATATCTGCTACTGGCAACACATTTGATGCCCCTGTATAGCATATGTTATTTAGCTGGCACTCAAATCACATTTAGTTTTGTGATTTGAGTGCCATTTCTGTTTATTTGTTAGGTCATATCTATTTTAATTTGCAAAAGTTATAGCTCTTTATGTTCCACCAGACTGGCAGATTTAATGGAACAGCACCAGGAAGAACTGGCCACTATTGAGGCCTTAGACTCTGGAGCGGTCTATACACTGGCCCTCAAGACTCACGTCGGCATGTCCATTCAGACATTCAGATACTTTGCTGGCTGGTGTGACAAGATTCAGGTGTGTGTGTGTGTGTTTGTGTGTGTGTGTGCGTGTGTGTGTGTGTGTATAAATCGAAATAGATAATAAATAAATAATAGCTGCATGCGGCTATTATTAGTTGCAGGCAAGCACACGTTTAACTGTCTAAAATCTGTTTATTTTGGTGTGTAAATGGCCATCAGTTTTGCATTGTCACATCTGTGTATAAATCTGTAACTTATTTTATTTCTACTTTTGCAGGGCTGCACCATCCCAATCAACCAAGCTCGCCCCAATCGCAACCTCACTTTCACCAAGAAAGAGCCAATTGGGTAAAGTGTACTCTCACTCTCACACTGACCAGTAACAGAATCTTGTATGCTATGCTGTACCAAATATAGGCTTAATATTCATTTACTCACATTAAGACAAGGACTATATTTAGCAAGGACCATGGATTCTTCATCATTTTTCTAAAATATTTTTATAATTATGTGAAACCTATAATAGGCATTTATATGAACATTATATTATTTTTGTCTGTGTTAAGTTTGTGTGCCATTGTGATTCCGTGGAACTATCCTCTGATGATGCTGGCTTGGAAAACTGCAGCTTGTCTGGCAGCTGGGAACACCGTGGTCCTGAAACCTGCACAGGTCAGGAGCTAAAGAATGAATCTAACCTCCTAGTGGCAGCTTGTTGGAGTCTTCATTACATGCACACAAACATACACATACTGACACAGTGACAAAACTGGTTAAAGCTGTATGTGTCTCTGTCTCTGTGTTAAATATTGAACTCTAGGTGACCCCTCTGACTGCTGTGAAGTTTGCTGAGTTGAGTGCGAGGGCAGGGTTCCCCAAGGGAGTGATCAACATTCTGCCTGGATCAGGTATGCTTTTGGGCTGTTTTAACCAATGTTCCAGTTCATGTTGGTCATTTAATGGGTTTAGTATTCCTGCTACTGATATATTACAGTTAAACAAGTCATTAGACAACAGTTAATAATTCTTTTACAAAAGACATTTTTTTTTAAACGTTTTTAAAAACGTTTTTTTTTTTTGTAATTTGCACACAAAGAACTACTATTAAAAAGTTAGGTATGAATATTTCCAGTAATATATTGTTTCAGACAAATGTATTAAATGATTTGTATGTGCTAGTCCTGTGCCACTTCACAGGTTTCAAATAACGAAAATGTATCCAGACTGATGAACAGTACTGAGCACAGAACCAAGAAAGAAGTTATAATAAAATGTAGATCCAGAATGCTTTGCATTTCAATAGTGATGAAATCTCAAGGCAGATCAAATGAGAGAAAATGACAGAAAAAGAGTAACTTTATCATAAACACAGTATTTACTGTTACTGTGTTGTGGTCAAAACAATTGAAATATTGAGTAACAAATCCAGAAACAACTTTGTCATATCATATTTAACTCTGCATTTTATCATATTTAACTCTGCATTTTATCATATTTAACTCTGCATTTTGTAAGTTTTTATTTTATCACTTATTACTGAAAAACGGTGTCCATATTTGTAACTATTATGTGTCTGTTTATTATTTTACTGTTTGTTAGGTAGCAATGATATCATTTTGACAAATGGGTCCAAACTTTTGGATGATTGTGCACGTACATGCATGTTTCAGGCTCTCTGGTTGGCCAGCGGCTGTCGGACCACCCTGACGTGCGTAAACTGGGCTTCACTGGCTCCACTGAGATTGGCAAACAGATCATGAAGAGGTGAGAGAACTTTGACCCTTGCCTAGAAAGAGTGTGTCTGACAGTGCTGAGTTAATGACAGTTTACTTACTGTTGTGTGCATTTGTGTCCTGCAGCTGTGCGATCAGTAATGTGAAGAAGGTCTCTCTGGAATTGGGGGGTAAATCCCCCCTCATTATCTTCAGCGACTGTGACCTGGACAAAGCAGTCAGAATGGTCTGCCTTTCGTTTAACTTCCACACTGATATAAACTCATTTTCTTAAGTGGCTTGAGATTCTGTTGTGTTTTCACGAAACAATGTATCAATTGTCTTACCGCAGGGTAACGAGTGCAATTCTAATGCATTATATTCTATAGTAGTGTGATGATAGCTATGTTTAGAATTGCCTGAAGCCCATAAGCCAGACTCTTTACACTGTCACTGATTGTTTGCAGGGGATGAGTTCAGTGTTCTTCAATAAAGGCGAGAACTGCATCGCCGCAGGCAGACTGTTTGTGGAAGAATCCCTGCATGATACTTTTGTCCAGAGAGTGGTAAGATACACAGCAATTTGCATTTACAGTTTCGTGGTGCAAAAACATAATCAAATGAAACATATCAGGCTTTCTTTCACTGCATGAAACAAATGGTTCCTAGTCACATATTGGTGTTTTTTCCTGAATAAACTATTTCTGAATCAGCTAATATACAAGCTCTTCCTGAGTTAAAGTGGATGTGGTAGTGCAGCGAAACTTTCAGTTTTATTTTTTTTTTTGAATGCCTTCATTGTCATTGAAGCAGAGCTTACAACGAAATTGGGAGTGCTGCTCCCCCATATGGTGCAAACAGTAAAATGCAATCACACAACATTCACACACACATAAGAAGATAATAAAGTATAAATAATGATTTAGCATGATGAAAGAATATAAAATTTTCCAAATGCTATAAAGTGCACTGTAGTGTAAGGATTAAAAGTGGCTCTACAACTCAGGAGCTTAGTGACTACATATGTGAACTTAAGATTATTATAGCTTTGGGAAAGAAACTGTCTCTGAATCTGGATGTGTGGTTAGAGGTAATGCAGGGCAGAGGTAGTTGGAAATCCTTAGTTGAAACAATAGAGTTGGACCAACTGAGGGGCCTTTCTTCTTGGGTGTCAAACTTGTCAATGACCACTAGGAGACACTTTTGTTTTATTGTAATGACTGTAAGCATCCAGGAGGTCAGACTCCAGCAGAATGCTTTATCTCTGTAGCTTGAAGAAGTGAAGAAGATGAAGATAGGTGACCCACTGGACCGCTCCACAGACCATGGTCCTCAAAACCATAAAGCCCACCTGGACAAACTGGTGGAATATTGCGAGAGAGGGGTCAAAGAAGGCGCCAAACTCCTGTGTGGAGGGAAACAAGTTAACCGGCCAGGTGAGCATACTGACCCTGTGTGTGTGTGTGTGTGTGTTTTAATATATTTTTAAGTCAAAACCCTGTTGGTGGATTGTATATTACTCTAAAGAAAAACAGGACTAACCAATAAAATGGTCCTACCTTCTTGAAATGTGTAACAGTTTCACATACTGTTTCACATACAGTTTAAAGAAGCTTTAGATTTTTTTCCCCATTGTAGGCTTTTTCTTTGACCCTGCTGTGTTCACTGATGTGCAAGATCACATGTACATTGCTAGTGAGGAGTCATTTGGTCCTGTCATGATCATCTCCAAGTTTAAGGATGGGTGAGTATGGTGCTGTTCTCTGCCACAAGCTGCACTATTATCCTCCATTTTCTCTCTCTCTCTCTCTCTCTCTCTCTCTCTCTCTCTCTCTCTCTCTCTCTCTCTCTTTCTCTCCCTCTCTCTCTCT
>JBBIGA010000106.1:18884778-18896267 GCA_037576975.1 Alestes dentex | reverse complement strand
AATAGTACATAACTGTCTGTGTTTTATTACACGCTATTTATGTGCAGTATGTCTAAATTATTTAACATTTCAAAAATATAGTGGGAAATTATGCCATTTCTCTTTCATCTCTTAATCACATCAATTATCTTTATTCTGCCATTTATTTGATATTCCAATAATATGATCTAACAAAGATAACCATTCAAAGACTTCATTTGTCTGGCAGGCTCTGTTTTTGTCAAGAAAAAAATGCATGTCCCACTACTTTAGTTAAACACAGTCAATAAAAAAGCTTCACACTTGGAAAAACATCACATTGCATCCAACATCTCATTTACGAAATGGAGATCCATTGAAAGGTTCAAGGAAGCAAAAGTGGTCCCTCGACGGCATCGCTCCTGAGAAAACGCTTTGGCATCTTTATTTTTGTTGACACCTTGCAAAATTCAATGCTAGCCATGTTCTCGATTATTTCAATAAAGAACTGAATTCAGTGCTGAAGAAGCACTGAAAGTGATTTTTCTGAGACTAAAATAAATGACACTGCTCATTTCAAAAAGCACTACAAATATGCATCAGCAGGTGGCAATAGAGGACCAGTCATATTTGCCTGGGATAGGACGCTGTAAACTAACCCAGTCCTAGGGAAGAAGGAAGTTACGCAATATTCCAAAGAACTCTTGGGGAAAGCGTCATTTTCACAAGTCATGCTTTCAGCACACATCTTGGTTAAATTTCAAACAAGTGTGTCATTGTGCAATTTCCCTGAACCTGATACCTAACAGGAAACTATGATTAATTGAATAGTCTAGTGTGTTGTTTATGGCTTACAAAAACTGGCCTAAAAATGCTTTTAGGACATTTAGATATGTCACATTATGTCCTCTCCAACATTGATATCAACTGTATATCAGCTGCAGTTGGAAGAAAACATGGGCCCAAAGTGGGGATTGTATATCCCATTAGTGGAGTAGATAATCATTTCGACACTGTTGGCACATTAATGCAGTGTCATTGTGATACATTCTGAAATGCAGAGGCTGGTGCAAGATCTTGGACTGATAACTAAAATAACAGGGAAATTAAAGTGTTCTGCTCACAATGACCATGCATGCAGCACTCGGGATCATATGAGGACAGAACATCAAGGGAATGACCAACAAAAACGTGACAGAAATTTCCATTTATAATTACCATTACTCTCACACACCCATGAGCTGAGGGCTTGGAAGGTGACAGCGTGGGTTAAGGTCTGGGATGGAGTGAGGCAGGTGAGGTGTACAGAAATAAAAATGTGAAGTTTTATTTCACACCAGGCTTTTTAGGAGCACCCATTTAAGACTTGTTCCTAGGTGAGTCATCAAATGCGAAAATCTTTTGAATCACTTCAAAGTACAGTGAGGATTAACTCTCCAAATGCAATCAGCTTTAGGCAGAACTGAACAAGTTCAACAAAACGGGCTGTAATTAGGACCTTATGCTTTTAATTTGACTAACTTTGTGAAATTATTTGGTTCACTTACAGATACATACACAGAAAGTTATGCTAACCATAATACACTTGTATTAATATGTAATACCTTTCACAATTCAGGTTTAAAATGATATAAGCTAAACACAAACACAAAAATGTATGTTTATTCACAATTTAATTGTGATTACAGAACCATCTGAAGCCTGATGAAGGTTCCCATGGCAAAGTCGGGGATTTTTGCTATCCATTTGGAAGCCTAATCCCCGTGAAGATAGAAAAACCAAAATATTACACCCTCACCCACACACAAACCCACACAAAAGCTTCACACCAGTCAGGCCTCGTCTGATCTTCAGGCCTATGAGCACCGTCACAATTAACTCATTGAATGAAAGCAGATTAAAAGGAGGCGTGACATTATTAGACTGCCAGGTCTCCTCTGATGTGTATAAATGAACACAGCTCTACTTCACAGAGACAGGTGCATGAGGCTTTGTTACTGTCCTGGAATTGAATAAAGTGTTTGAAATCTGGTAATATAATTGGATGTACATTAATATTCATAATCAAGGCACTTGTTTAGGATGAAAACAAGTCTCTGAACAAATACTGCAGGGTATGTTCTCCAGCCTGGTAAAAAAAAACAGCTGCAGTTAAAAAAAAATGTCTGATTCTGCAATCAATACATTTCATCTGCAGACATATAACACATCGTGACTAATGCCTTATTCAGATCGTCTAGTTTCAGGAACAGTAGAAAATCAGTGTTAACCGTTAACTTCTGCTTCCCATCAGGGGCAGAAGCAGAAATATTGCATTACTAAACACCAACGATAAGTTTCACCATAGTAATGATCCCCACTGCCATCTTACCAGTTACATTTTTAAAAAGAAAGGCTTTAAGAAGAGAATTGCTTAACCTGGTGTATTTTAAGACATGTGTACATACCACAAACAGATGTTACCTGTAAAGTATGTTATTTACACTCAGTCTACACAAGATAAGGTTGTGTATACAGCTTTATTAAAGTTCTTGTAATTACTCAGAAAAACAAAGATACCATGGAAACCCTGGGTTGTGCATTTGCCTGGCACTGTTGCTAAGTGACAGCACATCTGCAGGATTTCAGACTTAATAAAGTCCATAGCAACCAGATGGGTCTACAATGTACATGCTTCAGCGAGCAAGTAAATGGAGAGATCAAACAGATACATACGAGCATTTGTCTACAAACTCAATTTTAAATAGTAACATTCATGCTGACAAAAATTTGGAAATAAGTGCATTGAAAGGCATCACAAACCAGGGAGCTTAAAATACATGAATATTTGTAATTTGTCTTGAATATGTACTGAGGACATTATCAGATTATTTTTTTAAAAGCTCATATCTACATGCCGCTTTTGGTTTAAACTTTGGTAGAGTCTGAACTTTCAACTGGCTGTTCGGTCAAGTGCTTCCAAATAGACATTTAACTGACAAACAGGAAACAGAACAATCTAAATTATTCTGAAAATAATCCAAGGCTGGAATGTAGATGATGAGAAAAGAGCTAATGACAATGCAAAGGTAACGCACACCTAGAGAAAAAAAAATATATACTTCTATCATTATATTGTATAGTAAAACGTATAAAAGTGTGGCTCGAGTTCCCAAAAATATTGCAGTTTGTAGAGTGTAATGCAGCATACATGGAATTTCAACAAGAAAGTGAAAAGGTGGTTAAGGGCGCACATAGAAGGCAAGTGCTGGATTATAAATTATTTTCAGGAGAACCACCATCTAGTAGTCAGAAGGACGTCCACACTACAATATTTCTGGGAAATCGCTGGGCTCTATAAAGGCCCTGGTTGTGAGCCTTGAGTTGAGTATGTTGGACTGGAGATTGTGTTTGGGGACGATAAAGAGTTTACCTCAAGTCTATGCAGAGAACATCAGTTTTAGCCCACCTCAGCATTTAGGTTAAGAGCTAAAACGTCACATAGCACTAGGACTATGAATGTGTATGAGTGAAACATCCATTCCTAGCACACTTCTGACACAAACAGAGGATTTGGAGCAGCAGAGTAACCCCGCTGTTTAACAGGCTGTTCAACAATATTCAGCTTTTCCTGTTCTCTCCATACAACAGGCCCTAGCCTGGTCCTGACAAACTCACATTCTGAAAGTTCTCCTGAAGTCGGCCACTAAAACCACTTTCTCCAAAAAAGTAGTATTCAGTAGATAAACATACAGGAAAAATACAGATATAAGCCTCCAAGACCAGAGTTGGCCCCTGCCACTATTGCTCTAATCCAATTCAGTCATTTATTTGCTTTTAGGTCTGGAGAAGTGGCTGAGCCTTGAGCTCAAGTGGAGAGTTTACTGGCTAGGGAGCTACAGGAAGCCAAGTGATTACTGTTTTGTGTAACAGAGAGAAGAAAGAGCTGAATGACTGGCCAAAGGATGGTTGGGACCAGTGTAATCAGTATAAACTAGCATTAACCAGTTTATATGGTGTTATGACAGCCTATTAAACAAGCAGGGTTTAACCTCAGCAACCAGACTGAGTGATGTCGCCACCTGACCGCTTGGTCACCTCCATTGTGGTGAAGATCTGAAAAGAAAGAGGAAAGGAATTTAGTTGCTATGTCCATGAAATTTATCCTCATGGCCTCATCACCTGTTACGATACAATACACCAACATCAGTTTTGAGATTTATTACCAACCACATACACTCACCTCAGCACAGGTCGGGTGAATGCCGATGGTACTGTCTAACTGCTCCTTGGTGACCCCACACTTCATGGCAGTACCGAAACCCTGAGTGACCTCACCAGCATTGGGGCCCAGGTAATGAAACCCTATCACACGGTCCTACACAAACACCCACAGGCAAGAAGAAGGGGAAAAGTTCCTTCAGTGCAATATTTTACAAACGTAGCATCGACAAATTGCACTCAAACCCTAATAGTGACGTTTGCAACAAATGACATTTTGAAGCATAAACTTAGTTATTCTGAAATGACAGACTCAAGTGGAACTCAAAAGGAGCTTTTGTCCTCAAGGCATAACCAGGACATGTCTCATTTTTTTGCACTCAACAGCACACCTCATACTATAACTGCATTTAGTTTTTTTTTTGTTTTCCAAATTCAAAGAATTTGTCCCTGAGGGGCAATTTAAAAGGCACAGTGGAGCAGTGCACACATATGACAGTAGTAACATTTGAAACACAACGGATGACACACAAAACAGGGAACAAGCAGTGATCAGCAAGGGATGAGAAAGTGACTCGATTGAGATTACATAGCTGTATATTTACACATATATTCTGAGTATTGCACTATGAACAATAATAGCACACTGTACATGTATAACTATGTGAAAAAATTAACTCTTGAACGTTGCGTTCAGGCCAATAAAGTTGCACAATTCACTGACCAACGATTTTTCCTTTACAGATCTGTTTGTAGAATGGTCAAATATTGTCAGTGACAAATGCTGTTCTAAAAACATATCCAAACCCTATTGGAGAGGTTAAAGCACAAAATTAATTTTGAAAACATATTTTGAAAAAATACGTTTTCAGAATCTCTGTCCCATTAGGGTCCAGGTTTAGCACCAGGCCTTGGAACAACCACTGAAGTACTATACGCAAGAAATGTACTAACATGCTTGCCAACACACAATAATGATTGAAAAACAAATAGAAACGGTGATGACTTACGTTGTCCAACTTGTTGCAAAGGATCTTAGCATAGCATCTGTTATTGTCCCTGCTGGGCACAGTGTACTCCAGAGGCCAAAACAGGCTGTGATAAATCTAAACACATACACACAAAAAAAAATCTCCATGTTAAAGATGACTGATATGAACCATCTTACAGACAGACAAAGGAAAATTTAGCATACACACCTCCAAGTTTTCCTGCCCATACAGCTCTATAGCTTTTTCCTCAGCGTAACCGCAGCTGCCGTACTCCAGAGGCGTGAACACAGTGGTCGGAACATTCACGTAGTCACACTGAGAATGTGAAACAAGTTCAAAAACAAGTTTAATGTTATTGGTAGCCTTCTAGGGTATCAGTCATGCAAAAAGCATTGCTGAGGCAGATTTATGAATGCTAATAACAGCTTAATACCATGTTTTAATGTTTAATCACCTTTACAGTGGAGCCTGCGTACAGCCTTCGAGCCAGCAGTTTGCCCGCCTGAATAGCTACAGGTGTCAGCTCCCACTTGCCCTCCAGGATGTCCCCGATTGCGTAGATGTGTGGAATGTTGGTCTGCTCCTCATCATTCACTGGTATCTTCCCAGTCCTCAAGAAACCACAAAAGAAAATTAAGTAACAGACAGACCCACACACACCCCAATGCAAATTACATAGTCACAACACCTAGAAGAATGTGTAGGTGTTGCCATTATGACAAAAAGAAACTGAGTCACTGATCACAAGAACATTACTATACTGTAGCCAGCCAATAGCAGGATTAAAATCGGCTTTAACCTACTCCAATGACACAAAAGGTAAAACTGAAAAACAGGTGTGTGGTAAGTTCACATGTCTATTTGTGTGCGTGTATGAAGTAGTGAACTCAGAGACAGACTTGAGTGGTCATATGGAGTCATATGACTGCTCAAGAGGAATCTTAAGCCTCATGTGCTCAACAAATCTCACCATGGAAGCACACTGAACTATCTGCAGATGTCTGAGTCATGCACTTAAACACTCCTGGGGAATTCAAAACGCACACACATTTAAAACATAAGAACTCAACTGCTCAGCTGCGTAAGTGTATGTGGTATTTCAGAAAACGGACCCATTTTCTGCCACCTATACCCACCCCATGTAAACAACTTAATTCAGCAAATCACTTTAAAATACACAGCAGATTTCAATTCTTCCCACATGGACATATATCCCACAGCAATACTGCTGAATCACAATGACTGTGTTGCTCCAAGTGCCCCAGTTCCAAGGTTTCAACCCCCCTGCACAAATAACCATGGCAACAAAACCCTTATGAATGAACAGAGGAAAGGAAGGGGTATAAAAACAAAACGGCTAGTAAAGGGAAGCAACATGCAGATAACAGAGAGGAAGACATACTTTGGGTTGACCTTCACCCCAACTTTATCCAGACCAATATTTCCAGTGCAGGCATCACGACCCACAGCTATCAACACCTAAAAGAAAGAGGGAGGAAGTTTACACACACACCAAAAATTACAGTAATTTAAAAAAAAAAATATATATATATATATATATAATTTTTTTTTGTTGTACTTTTTTTTTTCCTCTCCATACTCACAGTGTTGTATTCTCCTTCAAAGATCTCATCAGTTTCTGTAGACTTGGCAGTCACTTTCAGTCTACCTGGAGTGCCTGCCTCAAGTTCTTCCACCTGAAACAACACATCACAGCACTTTATCTCTGGTCGGTCCCAACCCCACCCCAATTTATTACATCATTACAGTAGTGTTGACTTAAGGCTTAAAATGATCCTTTTAAGTCTCCTTCTCTTGCACACTGACACACCTTAATAGGAACAAATTTCCTAAGGAACTTGACCCCATGTGTCTCCATGTGGTCCCCTGCACGGTTGGCCATGTCTTGGTCAAAGCCTCTCAGCAGAATGGAGCGTACCATTACAGTCACATCCAGCCCCAGACCAGCAAGGAACCCCCCACATTCAAGAGCAACATAGGATGCTCCGACCACTAGGGTCTTACCAGGACAGTATTGTAAGTAGAATAAGTCATCACTATAGAGAGATGAAAGACAAAGAGACATTTTAGTACACAAGCTCACAAAAGACTAAAACAATGGCATGTGCACACAAGCTATTCACATTCATTTTGTCCTTTTTCTTTGCTGAAGGAACAAAACAATTGAATTAAGGGTGTGCACAGAAGCCTGCCTGCCATCAGACCTCTTGGCTTGAGAAATGTATCAGGTAAACTTGAGCTTAAGCAACATGATAGCACACATCCATTTTTCAGATGACTGGCATTCCAATGACACCACAAGAGAGATTACAAATCCTGTCTCAGCTACCAATCTTATCCATTTCAACATGTCCTGAAAAGGCATACTGATATCTTTTTTGTGTACTGTTAAGACAATTATGTACTGCTCTCTCATATCTGTACACTTCTACACAAAGTGTGTGTGTGTGTGTGTGTGTGTGTGTGTGTGTGTGTGTGTACTAAGCCCTTTCATGCTCACCTGTAGGGGCTCCCATAGTCAGTCTCCCTAGGGCCAGGAGAGTTTAACTAAGCTCTGGGCTTTGATGTCCTATTCTAAGCTAGGTTCCCCAGAGACAGCAGTTTATCTGTGTGTGCACATTATTAGACTCCTCCTGCAGTTTCTGCTCTTTAACAAGAAACACTCACCTGGTGATGCAGTACTCTTTATCTCCAGGGATGCCCAGGTACCGCGGCCTTTCACCTGTTGCCAGCACAAACCTGGCTGCTGTGTAAAATGTCTCCTTTCCACGTTTATTTGTGGCATGTTGTGAGTGTGTGTGTGTGGGGGGGGGGGGGTTAGAATCATCAATTTCCAGAAAAATGTCAAAGACAAATAATTGCATTTTAAAATTACATTATTAAAGCTGCAACATAAGTTCTGAAAGCTTTTAAATTTGTATTACATCTGTACTTTTTCTATAATTCAATGCTTGGCCAGGTATTGGGTAACAACCAACTCAGGTCTTTAAAGCTACTGTCAAAGCTTCAGAGGCAGTCATGTTTAAACATGACGTAAAATTAAAGCCCACAAATATGAACTGTTGAAGTTCTGACCTGTGCTTTATCCAGTCTATTTGTGTCAAGGTTAGAGTTGAAATAGAACGGAAATACTGGTTCTAGAATGTTAAGTCGAATAACCAACGCACTAACCTTAATTTTGTGAGGTCCCACAAACTCTGCATACGCATTGACATAGTTGACGTTCTTGTCTCGTAGAGATACTCTGTAGCCCCAGTTCAAAGAACCGATGTAGTTATTCACTGCAGTCCTCATTGTCTCCCAGTTGTGACTCACTAAATTGAACAATAAGAGAAAAAAAAAAAACTAAATTAAGTTTATTTTCTGCTGGTTTTGAAATAAAACACTGTTTACACCAATGACCAATTAACACACAAATTCGCATGACACATAGATACTAAACACCTACAATATAAATTATTTCACACTGTTTCAAGACTATCAGAATTGCTTTCCAGCAAAATGGCATTCATGTAGCTGTTACTTTGATTCATAAACAGTGTTGCAGACAAAGAACACCCATACATGGCACTGTAAGTATGTCTTGAGATTAACACAACTGAGATTTCAATAATTTCAAGAGCAAACAGCTCACCGTTAACACATCAGATTATTGCTACACGATTTTCATGTCAGGATGAAGCTAAACAATCTGTAGGCTTAGTGTGCTTTAATGTACAGTTCAGCAAACAGCTAACATTAGCTGGTTCTGTAGCTATACTAACAAAACACACCGTCCTCAAGCTCACAAGATCTGTTTACATATAACCCCCCCACAACCAAAAGCAAATCAATTTTTGCTTTTATCATTTCTTATTTAGGAAAAAAGAAATTTCATATTCATGTTCAGTAACTCTACCTGTATTGGATCCACTGCTATAAAAACATGACCGACCAAAGTGCAGTCATATCGCACACAATCTTAACAGTCCACGCATCACCACTCACCTTGCTCACTGAACTCCCAGCCAAACTTGCGGGCGTCCTCCATGGCCGTGCTCAGCAGAGCAGTCTGATGCATTAACTTCTTTGGAATACAGCCTACATTCACACATGTGCCACCCAGACCTACACACATCAGTCAGACATTGTTATACTCAAAGAATAAAAAGAGAAACAGAGAGAAACATTTTGTAAGCTTTGACCCATTTTGGCCATGAATGCTAACCCCAGGTTGTGCCCTTCGGTGTGGGGACGACGTAATCCAGAACCATGACTTTCTTTCCCAAGACAGCTGCTTCCTATTGAACAGATTGTCAAGAATATAATAAATACAAGCCATATAGATGCATCAAACTTCTCCAATAAAGCTAACATAGAAATCAAAGGTTTTGTAAAGGAAACATGTTTCTGTTTTCTGTAACCACTTTTATACTTTAAAGCACTTTTAAGTTTCTCACCTTTGAGCAGGCAAGGCCACCGGAGCCACCTCCTATGACAATCAAGTCATAATCGTACACCTCACTGTCTGCTCCCAGCAGCTGCTGGAGGAGGCCATCTTTATGCGCCTGTTACCATGACAACCAGGGAAATAATTACCATAGGCACAAAACATGGTGATAAGAGGTAATCATAATAGGGGCACTCATGTATCATTCATTCCTATTACAATGGTCTTTCTTCAAAAAGTAGCATTTTTAAAAGGGCACATATCTGCACTGTTGGCTGGTAAAGCTGTAGGACAGAGGACTGAGATAAAAGGGTGGAAAATGGGTCTCTCTCTCTCAAAAGCAGTAGCATGAGGCTTTCTTAAAAGCTACAGACCACATGAAAACCGAAGGCCTGTTTTCTTATTGGTTTTACTTTTAAATGTACAACTATCAAAAATCATCAAGAGGCAGTGCTAGAAAAGGTCTTGCAGTATATTTAAGCATTTGCAAAACATTAAAATGAGGCGTAAATGCAACATTTTTAATTGAAAGGAAGGGCGGTTGTTAGGGTTAAGAAGTGTTACCACCTTCCATTAACCAGAACGCTAAATACCACATTATTCAACAAATGTGGTCCTATTATTTTATTTCTACCATTTATTTTTATATTTTAATAAATGTTTTAGTAGAAGTAACACACAAAGCATTGAAACTAAAGTTCATTCTTATCATGCTTATTTCTGTACGCGCGATTACCTGCATGGTCTTGTCACAGCCTCCGACGTGGGTCTTGTTGATGAAGACGCTGGGGACGGTTTTCTGTCCAGTCATCTCTATCAGCAGATCCTGGTAGTTGGAGCCATTCTCTACAACAGTTGCCAAACACAGTGTGATATCTCCGCTCAAATTACTGCACTTCATTTAGTGTGTCTGAACAATGCTACTGTAACAAGCCAAATGTAAGGTAGGACACTGTTGCCAGTATCACCTGAGACACTGGGTCAGAGCCCAGACACTGTGTTCTGATAGCGTTCAAGAACATCTTGTGTTTCCTACCTTTTCCCCTGATATCACAAGTCAGTGAATATGTTATTTGCGCAATTTCGGTCAACACTGTTGTATGAAACTGAGAATTTGGCCAGCACCACAGTATTATGCTGTACATGTGTGCACAGGTTAGCTGAAAGGCACATAATTTCCTGGAGAAAGACTGGGGATTTCATTCTGGAGAGATCAATAAATACTGTAGCATATTCTCTAAATATGAGGCGTACTGAGTAAATGCTGCACCAGTCATCCCAGCACCATAGAGACTGACTTGCAATCGTGTCATGATGTGCTGTGTGTTAAATAGAATTTTTTTTTTTTTTTTTTTTTTAAATCAAGAATTAAGAAAACAAAGGCATACAAGAGACAGATATGGAGACACATGGATCAGTGGATAAAAAGAAAGAGGAAAAAGTCAATGACTGGAGGTCACAAGGTATAGTGGAGAGAGGGAGAAGAAAACATGGCATACTGCCAAACAGAAAGCTGGACAATGACTCAGCGAGATTTTCGGTCAGCTGCAGTACTAAGAGCTGACACTTATCCTGCCCTGTTAAACATTAGCGCACAGGCCCTACACTCAACACAATGTTCAGGGTTTAGAACATGCCTAGGTCATTTACTCCATGGCCAGATACCAACTCTCAAATCAAATGACAAGAGAAAATGACAAATGTCAAAGAAATTAAGCTGTGAAAAATTCCTACAAATTTAAAGTAGATAAATGATACAAACAAATTAACTAATACATATACATACAGACGTTTTATTTGTATATATATATATATATATATATATATATATATACACATATATACACATATACATACATATATATATATACATATACATACATATACAT
>JBBIGA010000106.1:18856545-18874423 GCA_037576975.1 Alestes dentex | reverse complement strand
ACACACACACACACACACACACACACACACACACACACACACACACACACACACACACACACACACACACACAAGTACACACATACACACACACACAAGTACACACATACACACACATGCACACGCTGTAAATTTCAATAAGTTTACTTATTGAAAAAATCATGCAAACTCATTGCCTTTAATCAATCTTTATTAAGTAATGAAGTTACCTAATAAATGTGCCTTAAGCTTTAAACAAACTAACTTTAATAAGTAACTTCATATGAATGATTCAAGATATTAAGCTGGCATGGTTATTAGCCTTTTGGAATTTACAGTGCAGTTCTATTAAACATACTGTGCAGCAGCTAGGGACCTAAAAATCAGCTAACTGCCAACACACCTCCAACGCCACTGTACTCACGTATTGTGGAGAACATTTCATTGTGCATTAGGGACTAGAACTACAGCATGAAGTACAGAAATCACTCCTTCTTCCAGGGGGCACTGTATTATATCCGCTACACTGAACATCTATATACAGCCTGTGTACCCCTTGGGGACGATCACAGGGAAAGGGGCCGTAGATCAATGGCTGATCCATCTCACTAACTTACCTGCCACATGCTGAATGATAATGGGCCCCACGAATGAAAACCAAACGAATCATGTTGAGTCGCGCTGCGGTTATTCATAATTGTGGCCTCTTCACATAGTTACAGTTTGTTGTTCACTACAAAAGGCAAAGCAAAGACATTTTACTCATTCTCTCTCCCTCTCCCTCCCTCTCTCTCTCTCTCTCTCTCTCTCTCTCTCTCCTTCTCTTTTTCTCACTCTCTCCTTCTTTCCTTCTCCCTCTCTCTCTCTCTCTTTCACACTCTAATGGTCTCAGTGAGGAATGCCTGGCCCATTGGTAAACCATTGACTTTTCCTCCCCTCTCCCTCCATCCCTCCCTCCTTGTCTCAGAATCGAGCTCCTGGCCTGCGAGGGTTCCTCCGACCGGGTCGATATCTTGTTACTGCGGCAAAATCAATTACCCCAATAATGCCCAGGGAAATGGGGGCCATGATGACAGGACGCTTCTCCTCTTTCTCAGCGCGGGTGACAGTTATTAAACATGAACATGTCTCTGCCTCCGCTTTCTTTAACAGCGGGGATGTATTTGCTCTTTGCATCGGTTTTCCAGGTGGTAATTGGGCGCAGTAAATTTTAACAGCTTTGACTCTTGTGGATGTAGGGTAAAGGATTTAAACGTCTCATCCATAAGCCCCACCTTCTCCATTGTTCTCATCCTGTACAGAGCTATTCCACGGAGGGATAAAGAGCCGAGACCACATGAGGAGAGTGGAAGAGAGGAAAGCTATATAATAGCCAGGGGGGCGATCCAGAGGATGTATTGTCCGTACCAGAGATATCAATATTACAGAAAGGCGATATGTATACTGTTCGCATTATAGAAAAGAGCACCAGTAGTGTGGCTCCTGTTTCATCTGCTGTTCCAAACACACACAACCTCACACACACACACACACACACACATCTTCTGCATAATTAAATACTTCAGATGTGAACTAAGTCACCCAGAGTGTTTTGGTGTTAAATGTATGGTTCTAAAGAAACTTACTGAGTCAGAATTGTTCATAATGGAGGTGATAGGACCCAGATGTCTGAAGATTTTAATGTTTTGAAAAGCTACATGACAAAGTTATTAGATCAAATGGTGATGGATGTGTTACCTGATCTCTGACACACTGTCCTGAGCTAAGGCCTAAAATGTATTTTGGCCTGAAACACATCTATGACTTTGTTTACTCTAAACAATTAATCCAAAAACGAGTGAATCAAAACAAAGGGGTTCACTCTTTCAGTTAAAAAATCAAACTAAATATAAGTTTTAAAAATAAACAAATACATGAAAATACTGGTGTATTTGTCTTTGTATGTTATTACTGTTTTTCTCTCGTTTTCTGAGACAGTCGGGACATTGTTGCCCTGAAAATGTACAAAAACAAACAAACACACACAGAGCCGGCTTGGACAGCATCATTATACACAGTGTGCACTCTAACAGGCTGGTCAGGCCTGCAGGGGAGCAGACTGATGGAGGAAACAAACAGAGAGAGAAGACAGCACAGCCAAAGGTGCATATCAGGATAAGGCCTATTATTCTACAAACTTTATAAAGAGGAAGAGGGTGACAGCTTCATTAAGTTTTAAGGCTGCTACAAATGCTGTTTAGTCAGAACTGTCAATGGAATGAAGATTCCCTCCATATTCCTCAATAGTGGTACATCCAAACTCATAACTGCTGTAACACATCCAGTAAAAAAGTGGAGGTTTTAGAAGAACACAGCAAAGGACAAATTTGATATAATCACATAACCAGTGTTACTATAAGATTTAGGTGAAATGCAATGACAATTCATACAAAAGTGTCAGGGTTTTCCTGTCGATTTCACCGAAAAGCTGCATTTGGTCATTACGTTGATTAAACATACATTTCTGCTGGTATAAATTGTTCCTTTCTCGACCATCTCTGAAAGGCAAAGCTTATCAGGAGGTCGGGCAGGCTGTAAATAACCATTAAGCAGTTTCATCTGCCAAGGTTTATAACATTAAACTCACACTCACCGATGGGAAATAAAGTGGATTCACCATCCATCTGTTCACATGTTTAAAAGACATCTTTTCCTCTGCAATGACCTCGGTGGTTATTAATACACCATTAAGTATGCCATGTTATTACAATAAACAGCATCTATCGAACCCGCCACGTCCTCCTCCAAGCTCTTAACATCACAGTGGCTTTGTGATAAAAGGATTTCTAGATTTTCTAAAGTGGAGTGTGTTTGCTGTTGTGTCTTATTTGAGCTCTTTCTGTGTCTTTCCTTGTTGTGTTTGGTCTATTCAGGCAGAATAAAGGGGAGTAATGAGGAGAGAAGAAGGTATAATCTTCCCAAAGAGTCACCGCACTCACGCTGCTTCTGAGAGCAAGTACTGCAGACTGCTAAACACACACAGCTGTTGTCTCTCTCGTTCTTCTATTCTCTCTCTCACACAAAAAAAGAAAAAGGGGGGAAAAAAACACACTAACAGCACTGAAACAAAAATGAAAAAATGTGAAATAAAATGTAAGATAATTTTGGAGTCGGAGTTATTCTCTTTTATTCTTGCATTTTGCTCTGAAAAAAAAAAGAAATCCCAAACAAAAACTCCCGAAATGGGCTGAGGACGATGAGGAAAGCACGAGAAATGGCTCTTTTCAGCCCATTTTATCGGAGATAGACAGAAAAGAGCTAAGTGGAGCCCATATTTCATGGCAGTTATCTCATGTGTAGGGTGCCTAGCAAAGCATTAAATCAATTGCAGTAAAAGACTTCACGCTGAGTATTTGAATACAGAAAAATCTCCAAACTCAAGAAAATGCTTTTGGAACTTTGAGCGAATACAAAGCCATTTGAATGGCAGTCTGAAAGCATGGGGGAAGGCAGGAAGTTCTCCAGTAGGTCAGGCAGACAGCCTGTGTTTTTTTTAAATACCACTGGAAAAAAAATGGAAAGCACCCCTGCTCACATGAATTCCTGCACACTGTATGCTAATAGGCCGGCTAGCCGCAGCGCTCAGTGTCGGTTAAGCCAGGCATTAAGTCTGTTTGCTTCCATGTGACCACTGAGTTGCACCCCAGTGTATCCACACTTCACATTGGGTCACCTGGTCCATTACACACACACATAGAGAGCTGCCCTTGATAATTAAGGGTGTTTGCTAGGACGGAGTGATATTTAATGGGGTTGCGTATTTTGTGCTGGATCATTTCCCTCTGTGTGTTTTTGAAGACGAAGAAACAGCTGTGTGTGAATAACCTTCACCCTTCCCTCACGGGTCCCTTCTTCTTACCGGACACCTTCACACCACGGCAAATAATTACATGCACCCGGAGAGAGTTAAAAGGGTCAAAACATGGAAACTATTTATTCATACATTATTTTAATTCTGATCTAAAAAGGTAGTGCTTCACCGATTCAATAAAAGAGCCCATAATCCATATTCTCCATTCAACGATCACAATTCATTTTACATGAATATTCAATTATGAATAGACAATGCGAAAAATTTGGTTTTCTATGACATGAGACCTTAAAAGAGATTCTAACCGCCAAACTGCAAGGTCCTTTATGCAACAGCATGTCAAATGTGTATGTCAAAAGTCCATTTGTCATACGTGAATACACCTGACAAACTGTACAAGTAATCACATTTGAACAATTTGCTCCCTAGCTCAAATTAAATTAATCATCTAAGCTGTGACAAACTTGGACTCTTTAGGTTTGTGCTGGCGCTACAAAGCTAATTTAGCTAACAGGTAAATAGAGCTTACTCTACTAATCAGCATTATGCATTTTTGTACTAAACATAAGGTGAAGGAAACCACAGGCAAAATTCATTCTCAGTGGCTGCTACAACTGTTTATAGCTATGTAACATACTTGCCACTCCACCCCACCTTCATTTTTAAGGGTAATAGTAAGTGTCAGAATCCACATAAGAAAGTCTATTTGAGACTGCCTAACAACTCATTGCAGCTTAAGGCAGGTATGTGATTATTTAGGCATGCAGTTTGCACGGCGCTCAAGATTTTCCTTGTTAGCAACACTGGCCTCCATGCAAAACTAAAGAAGCAAACTGAAGATTGGCTGAATGAATGCACTGGGGGTAAAACTGTGTACATTTCATGTAAAATTACTCACTTGTTCATTTTTGTGCAGTGTGTTTTAGCCTATGCTATGGAAAGAAAAAAAAACAAACAAACTAAGCAAGGCACCAGGACCTTGTATGCACTGCCTGCTGAGTTAGTCTTACAGTACATCTCACCTACAATAACTGCTAACATAATGTTTGACATGTACTCTGTATTCAGGGACATCACTCAATAGCCTGAATTGTGTATGCACAAGGACGCAGCGCTAAATTCCAGAGCACTTTGAGATGGCCTAAATCACTGCCGGATCAGAGGAGCTGTCAGAGAGGCCAGTCAATTACTGGTAAAGTGGAAAGGTGCCACCGCGGCTCTGCGGGCACATGGCACAAATAGGAAATTTGAGGGAATGTTTATGTGCGGGTCAGTGGGGGTGTTAATGAGAGAGAGAGTGAGGGTGAGGGCGAGAGAGAGAGAGAGAGAGAGAGAGAAGAGAGAGAGAGAGAGAGAGAGAGGGAGTGTGTGTAAAAGAATGTCTTTGCTGTAGAGCTGCAGATCTGATGCATTAGATATGACAGTCCCTCACAGAGTAAGAACATTTACAATGACAGGTTGCCTGCCATCCGAAAGGAAAGTCAAGCCCACCCGGAGCCTTACACACTCATATACACACACACACACACACACACACACACACACACACACACACACACATACACACACACACACACACACACACACACAAGAGACTGTGGTGACTCCGAGCTGACAACTCCTCAATGTATTATTTATGGGCTCCCCCACACTGTGCAGAAAGACTGCTGAAATCATCCATCCCCGACCCGTACACACAAACCACCAATTCTCAATCAATTACTATAGTTAATCAATGACATTTCAGTCTTGTCAGAGCTCCACGTGCACATTTAAAAACAAATCTTTCATGCTTCTCTTCATAAAAATGTATTAAAGAGGCCTACACTTTCTAATCCTTCTACATTATATATGAATACATAATACAGGAATACAGTATATAGGTCAAAGCCACTAGCTTGACATGAATTGTAAAAGTTGTTATACAGTTAGTTACACAATGAAGTAAAAGTAACCAAGGCCTAAGTCAAGAGTATACCGTTCATATTTGGCATTGTTTTTATTTTATTCTTGCCTTTTGTGAAAGTTGTTGTAAAATTTCACTAAAATTAGAATTGTTAAAACTGTATGCCTCAGCCTCTTTAGTTTAAGGTATTATCATCAAAGAAGTTATCATCAAATAACAGTAACGGTTAATATGACAAGTGATTCCAAACTTTTGAACAGTAGTGAAAATGGACACATGGCCTAAGGTTTTGTATGAAATGGTTCATGTTTCTGTGTCGTCCATAGCTCAGCTATAGTTTAGTTTTATAAAATTTATATTTATATTTTGCTCTTAATTGTTGTATTCAATTAAGGCTGTGTAGTTATAGAATAAAGACCCTTTTAATACCATGATCTCAGTGTTGAAAACTGTACCAAAGCTGAAAATGTGTAGCTGCACCCCTAGTGTTTACAATTACTGTCCAAAGAAAGAGTCTTCGTGCTCTTTGGTAAAACTTTACCAGCCCTCAAAGAAGACCAGAGGGGCTGAAGTGCAAGTTTACACTTCCTCATACTGACACTAGAGGACACTGTTGTCCTGCAGCCCGTTGTCCATCGCCTCAGTAGGCAGAACCATGGAGATGCTCCCACAACTCCTTCACCACATGACAATTCCTCTTCACCCACCACATCCAGAAATAAAAGACTCTCTTGGTAGATGTGGTAGCTTCTTAAAGAAGTTTTGAAAGAATGCATCAGGGTGCATTGGATGTTTGAGGAGCTCTGAGGAGCTTTACTCTCTCTCTATTTCTCTCTCTCCTTATCTCTCGAGACTTTAAGTAAATATTACATGAATCAGATCATATTTCACTCATTCATAAATTTTTTATTATGCTGAATTAATACGGGGCTCACTAACAGGAAGAACAAGTGTGGGTCTTGCCATTTTCCTTGTGTGCGGTGTTCAGTGTCTGTAGAGAGAGAGAGAGTGGGAACTCACAAGAGTAATTAACATACATAAGCATTGACTGAGACTGTAAAGTCACCTGAACTAATTCCCTAATACAAAGCAAAGCAAATGTCTCCAGAACGTTCACTGAAATAATCAGTGTCCTATTCATGCAATGGAACGCATTCTTAAACCAACATTTCAGTACTTAAACCATTGAAATTATGCCTGAATTGCAATCGTGTCACAGAAAAGAAGGGATGAGCCAGTGTCACAAATCATGAGGGCACACGCCGAACAAGCGAAGTCTGTCTGATGCTGGAGAAACAGTCGTTAAGGATTGAGGCTCAGTGACAGAGACAGAGGTATAAATAGCTCTTTTTCTGAAACATCATGGACAGCAGGATTACTCCCCTTTACCTCATCAATCTGTGCCTAATTTTATTAATATTACAGTGCCAATATATTTGGACCCAGGTTGTAAGCACCCCTTTTCTCAACATCTGGAAGGAAGACAGACAGACAGACAGACAAACAGATAGATAGATAGATAGATAGATAGATAGGCAGATAGATAGATAGATATACATAAAACCACCAAATTGCCACAAGTGAGTTTGTGAAATTTCTGCCCTGCTAAATCTGCCCTGGTCAACTGTAAGTGCAAAAACTGTACAATGTCTACAAGCAACAATGACATAGCTTCAAAACGGCAGACGACACTAACTCACAGAGTGAGGCCACCGAGCGCCAAAGCAGTGTTTCTCAACCCTGGTCCTGGAAGCACACTGCCCTGCACATTTTTGTGTTTCCCCTGCCTTAACACACCCAGTTCAGCTCAGTGAGCGGTAATGAATGAGCTGAATAGTAGGATCAGGTGTGATGGAAGCAGTGAAAACAATCGTATGTGCAGGGCAGGGTGCCTGCAGAGCCAGGGCTAACTGTGCTAACGCATGCAGCATGTAAAAATCCTTTTACTTCAGACTTCCAAACTGCCTCTGGGAGCAACACCAGCGCAAGAACTCTGTGTCGAGAGCTTTATGAGACGGGTTTGCATGGATGAGTAGCTGCACACAAGCTCAAGATCGCTTTGCGCAATGCCATGTGTCAGCTGCAGTGATGTAAAGCATGCCGCCACTGGAGTGATGAATACCGCTACACTATCTGGATGAATCTGGGTTGATGCCAAGAGAATGCTACCTACTGGAATGCATAACACCGACAGTAAAGTTTGGTGGAGGAGGCATAATAATGATCTGGGCTGTTTTCAGGTTTTGGGTTGGTCCTCTTAGTTTCAGTGAAGGGTAAAGTTAATGCTACAGCATGCAAAGACATTATAGACAATTATATGCCGCCAACTTTTTGAGAAGAGCTTCTCTAAAGCCCTTTTCTACTCCAGCATTACTGTCCCTCTCTGCACAAAGTGTTTTGTATAGTTAAATGTAGTTGTAGCAGCCATCTTGAAAGCTGCTCTTTGTGTATATATTTGTCTACTGTCCATTTTATTGGCAGCAGTATCTGATGCTTGTGTGTGAAGATTTAGACATGCTGTTTGCACACTGCTAATGGATGCTTCCATCACTAAATTAGCTTTGTGGCTCCAGCGCAAAACCAAAGACACTATTGATATTGATTTATTGTATAGAATTGATTAATGGTAAAGGAAAATTGAATAAATTGAACATTTGCTTTCAGGCAAAAGCTAGGATAGAAAGTTATAACAGATGTTCAAGAGTTTCAGGGCTGCAGTGCATTCCGTAGCTTGTTGTGGGAGTGAGAATGTCTGTATTCAGTGTGTATAAGCCCAGAATGTGTGTCCTGCACACACGTCTCCCTTTCTGATGCTGCTCTGCAGACTCGTGCAGCAGCAGGAAGCATTGTGGACTCCACTGTGACAGACAGAGTTCATATAGAGCCACTCTGCTTAATATTACATGAAAGCTGTCAGGTGTGAACGATGAAGAGCAGATAATAGATGTCCCTGTCTCCTGTAATGTCCATTTGTGCAGAAATGGTCCCGGTTTAGGTAGGAGCGGCGCGTGGATGAAGTGTAATAGTGGTCTTTTACACTCTCAGCAGTCAGACCTGGGAGATGATGAATATGAGGTGTGTATGGAAATGAGTTTCAGCCGTGGAGGAGACGTGTACTTTCATGTGTGCCGTGCTGTAGCAGAGCAGCGCCTGAGAGATAGCACTGGGAAGGGAGCAGTAGTGCTGAGATTTTAGCGGCCAGGGCGGGTGGAGGGGTGAGGGGAAGTGAGCAAGTTGTTCTAAGTGTTATATTTCTATGAGCAACATAGAAAAACTGAATCAGTTGTGATTAAACACACATCTGCACGCGCACGCACATACACACACACACACACACACACACACACACACACACACACACACACACACACACACACACTGCTGTTCATTTTCCTTAAGAAAGGAAACTGCCTGATCCAGAAGTGGATCTTTGTTTATGAAGTGTGTCTAATTTCCCATTTTAATGCTCAGTAATAGAGCAGGTATTCACCATCAGATATGGGCTATGAAACACAGCGATGGTTGATAGATATTGACGCTTTTTAGCACGATAAAGCACGGGTGAGTGAAAGGACAAGAACTTCAAACAGGCCTACTTGTTTGAGGCAATATTTTTGTTAACTCCCCTTCCACTTATCCCAAACATAGTGATCAGACAGGTCTGGTGACTGAAGTTTGCTTCTTTTGTTTTTTCTGTAATTAAAAGGCTGCTGTGTCTGACAATGGAAGCTTATACCCTCTAAATTAACATCATGCACTAATATGCTGCACAGCTAAAATTGTAGCAGCACATCTTGAACAAAAAATGTTGTCCTTACCTTTGTCCGTTTCTACATGTAACACTATGTTGTACGGTATCAAAAACCACATAAATCTATCAGTAACAGTGCATGTCATCAGTTTCATTAGAACACTTTACCCCAGCATGTGTGTATATAGCTCAGAGTATTTTCTGTACAGTTAGTGGATTTTATTTAGACTTTTTTAGATTTTTATGTTGTTTATCTTCTCTTTGTGTGTCCTTGCAGCTGTAACATGAGCAATTTTCTCCGAGATCAATAAAGTTTTCTGATCCTGATTCAAATTCATACCAACGTGGCATTAAATTGCTCACATGCAAATTCATTTTTGAGTAAGAAAGAGAATAGTTTGCATTGCTGTTGAGAAATGTGAGCACGAGTGAAGTATTGCTGCAGGACAAAGACTAAACCACGATAATGCTCATGACCTGAAATGCAATAGTTATGGTAAGATCACACTCCATGACCTGTTTATCTTAGTGTTTCAGTGACTGTGAATTTTCAGTGACTGTGAAGTTTGATGAAGGGTTAAGATGATTCTGGTCTGGTTTTCCATGCAAGTGTTCAGCCTAATACTGAAGTAAAAATGTTTAAAAAAAGAGGATTGGTCCTAATTTGATCTGTTTAATATTCATGTTTTACTTGCATGTACTTGTGCCCGTACTTTCTTATAAGTACAATACTTTTTGCACTCTAATGTTCATTGGTGTTATGAGGCTGATTAGAGCTTTATTTAGTCTAGAAGAAGCACAGATCAATGTTCTGAACGATGTTTTACTCTGCAGTGCATGATTATTACTTGTTAAAGACTGAAGTGACACTAATTAAATCTTAACTTCTTGAACTGATATATCAAAATGTTTACATGGCAGAGAAAGTTGGGATTAAGTGTTCAGAGGAGCTTTAAATCTGCTGCTTTCAGTAGTCAGATCAGCTTCGCTTATTGTTTCACAGCTCTGAATATAAAGTATTTTCTTTCTTTACTTCACTTCATTTTCAATTCATTTCCCCTTTTTGAAGCAAGAACCAAGAACTCAAAATGTATGCCACGAGTCCTATAAAGTAGATGATGAAACTGTTTAAAGAGAAGGAAGAGTGAAAAGCAACAGGCTGCAGTCAGCCGCCTTCTCTCTGAGCCAGAAAGACTTTAACATTAAAAGAGAAAGAAGAGAGGGAGAAAGAGAGAGAGGGAGAGAGAGAGAGAGAGAGAGAACGGGGGAAGGAGGGGCTTTTATGTTGTGTGTTACAAAAGAAAAAAATATGCTTTATAGACAGTGCTCCAACTAATTAAACATTTCCAATCCACAGCACCCAAAAGATGTCCAATGTTGTTCAAAGCTTCCAGGAGAAACTGACAAACAGCTGTTTTTAAGAGAGAGAGAAAGCGAGAGAGAGAGAGAGAGAGAGAGAGAGAGAGAGAGAGAGAGAGAGAGAGGGTAATTGGAAAAGACACTCCTGTGTTTCACTGGAGTGCCCTCACTTGCATCATCATGTAAATCTGCACAGCATTTTTACTTAATTTGTCCATCAGTGGTTCATGCCAGTATAAAATAACTGCGTGAAACATTATCACATGCTTTACCTCATGATCTTTATTGGGTAATCTTAAACAGAGTTGTGTATATGCCTGCAGAATCCTCTCACCTTCACCCACATGTTTCTTGAAAAGCAATGAAAAAAAAAACACACACACATTGGTTTTTGAAATTTTAATATAGTCTAATCAGAAATCAACTTCGGACATTTTAGTTGAGCACATCCAAGAAGTAAAAACTGAGAAAGTCATATTTAAAGCTTTCACTGCATACTGTCAGTGATGTGTTTTATCAGAAGACAGGAAAGCACCATTTAGGTTTGTCTGAGAAGTAAACTTCATCTGACATCCAACAACCGGCCACACAGATGGTTTCTGACACTCTATGACATGCTGTTAAACATAAAAATGGACAAGATACTGTACGCTGTTCGATATAAAAAGTATGCTGCATAGCTCAAAAATAGAGAACCGTATGCCATACATTGTCAGAAACTACATGAGCAAGTCTATTTGAGATTACTTAACTGTCAACTGTATATAGAGTAAGAGGACGAGTTGTAAAGAATCTATTTTTGTTGAACTTTTCCTTTATGATGTTGTTGTAAAGCTGATTAGCTTAGATAAAGTAACTGCACAAAATGTTATCAAATGGGTTACTTTGTATGCAGTTGCACTGAGATGTTAATCACCCATTAAATCATCAGCCTATTAAATCATTCCCTTCATGACCAGCAGGGAAGAGGAGAGTATGATTTAATGTGAAGGGGGTTAGGGTACTAGTACATCACTTCGGTGTTCCCCAAGATTCAAAGTAAAATGTACTCTTTTCCAGTGGACACTGTGCTTGGGTTTATTCTTCCCCTGCTCCCAGACTGCTGATTCTGTGATTAACAGTACCTGATAATAGCCCGGCCTCGCATTGCTCCTTCTGGGGTTCCTTAATCAGCGCCCACTCATCAGGAATCAAAGTGTCTCCTCCTTCAGCAGACAGCTGATACCTGCTGAGAAGCGGCAGAGCAGCATGGGTACGTTTAGCACAGTTTTCTACTAGGCCGTCGTTAGCTAAACGATTGTCTGCCTTTCTCAAGTCAGTGCTGCCTGGAAGGCAAATTGGTCGTCCCGTGATTATTTGAAAAGGACTCCAGCCAGGCTTTCTGCTGGCAGTAGCTCTGATGCTACACAACACCAAAAGTGGGGCATGCGGCCAGGGTAGCTCCTCTTGATGATATTTGGAAAGTCTTTTTTCATCACTTGTTCCGCGTGCTCATTATGGCCTGCTCTGCTAACACGGCCTGCTCATGGTAAACTAAAATAAAATGTAGTCACGGGAGAATCAGCTACACATAATATACTACGCTATACTACAGTATAGTATACCAATGACTGAGTCTTTAAGTAACTCCTTATTAATGGTTTTTGGAACAATGCTCACATGTCCACATACTTTTGGCCATATAGTGTGCCCTCAGTTTACTTAAAGGCCCCATTCCATAAAAAACTAATTCATTCACTTTGCTGAAAAGCCTCAAAATGTATCATGCCCTCCCGATTCTACACAGTCCATTTATGGAAACTAGCTGCAAAAAGTCCATGTTTTATATTGTGTTTTTTGTGATATCATGACAACTAGCACATGTACGTATCTGCTAGATGAGACTAGATCTCGGTGGAGCCGGACATCAGGTTTGAGCCGTGTTATTTCGCATTCAACATCAGACTTATTTCATTTCTTATGTGGTAGACTGTTTGAAGGACTGTGCCAACATAAATTTTATACACTCACACAGTTTTTCTCACATGAATAGTCTTTCTCTAGGATTTTCAATAAAGCTGGTCTTACTAACTGTTCACTGCAGACAAAAGGAAAAGCGAGCTCTCTAAAGAAAAACTGTTTACTGACCTTTGATTTTAAATGAGTCAGGGACATCTTGTTTGTGGTCGTTACATTAGATAAAATAGCACACTGGTCACCAGGGGTTTAATTGGGCTGGGCCACACCGGGGAAGAGCACCTTTGGCTCATGTGAGTGGCAAACAGAGCTCAGCTTCATTACTGTAATTTGATGGAAGTATAATTTGTTTTGAATGCAGTCTTTCACCACAGATAAAGGTGCCGGGCCCCCTCGTATTATTTCCTGTTTTTCACAATTATGCACGGAACTATTTATTGAATCCATCCTGTTGTTTCAGGTTGTAACTGGCTAAATAGCATTTGTTCATTATCCCTGAACACATAGCCTAGATTACTTGCCATTACCTGTCCAGTTAAAGTAATTCCAAAGCTTTCTGTCTCCTAGGCAACAAGTCACGACAGAGGAAGCTAAATCAAACTGTTCGTACAGTCGGCCTGTTACACATAATTGAAATTGACAGCCTTGCATCTCTATGAACCGTTGTTGCTAAATGTACTCAGAATCACACATTTGATCATAGCTTGCTATTGAACAGTATTTGTAGATGAATATCTCTATCAATTATTCTAGAGTTCTCTTCATCTTATGTAGGATGGGTAGAGTTTTCTATAGTTTCAGAATTTCTGATTAGATGGAATTGAATATTTGTTTGTGGATAATCTGTATTGTTTCTCCTACCAGTCTCTTCAAAACAGGAAAAACTGCTCAGTAACTGCTTTAAACAGTTAAAAAGGACAGAAGGGGGTTCTTAATGTTAGATGGACACCAGGATTGTTTGGAACAGTTCATTTTTTAACGTACAGTAACCCCCCGTTTTTCACGGGGGTTATGTTCCAAGAGCACCTGCGTATAGTGAAAAACCGCGTTGTGGTGTTGTGGTAAAAAAAAATGTCTACAAATGCCTATTTTCATATTGTAAATACCCTAAATATGCCCCCAAAACACTTTAATTTCATTTTAAACTCATTAGCCTTAAAGAAAATGTAAAGATAAAACCGTATCCGTACTGTACAGTTTACACCCCGGACAGCAGCTGACTCCGAACCGGATCCGGCTACAAGCCGGCAGCTCTGGTTAACAGTCAGATCCGTTTTAGTGCTGGGATGCGCCCACACCCAGTCTGCCGATGGCAGGAAGGAGAAATATTGAAGTAATCAAAACAGATGCGGGCTGGAATCGTCGGAATGAGAGTTGTATTTGCGCATGCGTAAGGGTCCCTGAAAGACATTGGTGACTGCTGAGGCAACTTGGTGACCTCGAGCAACGGACAGTAACAGTGGAAAGTTTATTCAGAAAGGACTCCTAAAGTAAGTCACATATTGTAGTCAAACCTTGTTTGAATTCAAATGTATGTATTTTTGATTGTGAAGTTAATTGGTTGTATGTTGAGATGATTAGAGCGTATATTCGAGCCTAATTTTCTAGTTTGATAGCCAGCAACTGGATCGATAATGCTAACAAGTATAAAAACCGGTGTGGGTCACTTAATAGAAGATTGTTTAATGTCGTCACACCTTGAAATATACTTTTATTACTGTAGACTATCCGTCAGGTGAGAGTTTGTTATGATCTGGCGTTTAACAGCACGCCCCCTCGTCTTCCTGCAGGGTTTATCTTAGGGCGCAGTGCTTAGCAACCCAGCACGAGGACGAGGGGGCGTGGCGGACGAGGCCCGAACGTCACAAAAGCAAAAAAATGCAGAGGATATCTGCCTTTTCTGCACATGTGCAGGGGGTTCCACGAAAAATTATTAGTTTGATTCTCAGAAAGAATGCGCGTGAGCCCGAAATCGCGGATGCTGATCTGCGTATAAGTGGGGGGTTACTGTAAAGGCCTTTGTTGTACATTTTTGAAGATGTAACAAGTAAGCCCAAAAACAGTCAAGCAAATGAACTGGCATCATAAGGCCATTAAAACAGAAACAGATCATTTGTTAGTTTGGTCACATTTTCATGATTTCAGTGCTAAGAACTCCACATACCCTGGACAATACTGTTCCCACACTGATGAAACCCATTGAGAAACGGGGCTCCCACCGCCTCCAAAATCCTATGAGAGCAGGAGGACTTCTGCAACATATTTACTTTGGATGCAGCCATTAAGTAGCAGCTATAGCTAAACATCAGTGTTAGAGGACTTCCTTATCCAGTTAAGCCAGTGTGAGCTACAACAAAAACACAGCTCACAGAAGAGTAAGAAGTTTTCTTTTTTAGTATAGTTTCTGTCTATCACCTCAAGGGCTTAGTAACAAAGCACAGAATTGTAAAGCCGTGTCTCTGATAATCCATCTGTGTTTGTGTGTGTGAGTGGTTTCTGAGTGGGTTCAGGTTTTAATGTAGCAGTTGGTCCTGGTCAAGGTGGGTCTCAAAACAGTAAGACCCTTCTCAGAACCCCCAAGCTTAGGATGACAGTTTGTTTTCTCAGATCCTTGCAAACTGACCACAGCTCTAAACACTTTGTACTTATGAACAATTGTTTGGACTTACGATCCTGGATGCTGAAGGTGCTTGGAAATTGCTTCAAGTGATGTTCCTGACTTGTGTAAGTCTACAATCCTCTTTCAGAGATCAGTACTGAGCTCTTTGGACTTTCCTATTGAAATACATGTCAGTTAAACCAATAAGTGCTGTCAAATGAGTTCTTTTTATGAAAGCACTGAAGAGCTACCAGCTGTAGTCAGTCATGATCGCTAAAAGACAGTTAAGATGCCATGTCAAAAGACATTTTGGACCTTTTTGCATCACTAAAGAAATGATTTTGCATGTTTAATTCTATTAAGGGGTGAAGATTATAAATGGACTGCACTGAAAAAACCCCCCTGAAAACAAGAATAATGTATGATAAAGCCGCTTTAAAGGAATACTCCTACATTTTCAACCGTATCTCTAAGCATCACATCTGCCTTGTGCCATCAGTTACCATGAACAATAATTTTGACATGGTTCTGTGTACTAGAAAACCCACTGGCTGAAAATTCACTATTAGTTGAATTTTGTGAAGAAACATATATGTGACTATGTAATTTGAATGGGGGGATATATAGGTACTAAACAGTCTAAAAATATTTATCTGAGAGTGAGACTCCATTAATCATGTGGACATAACTATAAGGGAAAACCTCTGAGGGGTTGCTTTGCATGAATTTTAATATAACCATAAGCACATCATCAGTGACCCTCTCAGAAACGCCAGATTTGAAGAAAATCCATTAGCTAGTGTTATGAAGAGAAAGGTAACAAAAAAACTCCCTCTCAGTGAAGGTGAGGTCATGTGTCTTTCACACACCACTCACTTTTTTAATTAACACCTGCAATTTCACGGTTTAAAATAGACACGCTTTAAAACTGCCAGTGGTATGATAGCGTAAGACTGCAGACTGATAACAAAGGTGTCACTTGTGCTGTGAAGTTACGGGGCGGGTGTTCTCCTTTGAACAACAGCAGAAACAAAAAAGGAGTTTGAACTACCAGTTGCTCCCCAGTCAAATTAGACACACTAAATTCACTTGCGGGAATGCTCCTGTCTTTTGCAACCTATCTGGCACGACTGTATTGTGCTGTCAATTACCACAATCATTTTCACATTTGGAACAGAATTCATTGGAAATTCACTTAAAATAAAAGTTTTTGGGCGACTGCTGATTTTCATGTTTTAAATACATGAGTTTATAGTACACATTTAAAACTACAATTACACTCTGACAATAGAGGTCTTAGAACGAGACAAGCATGAGAGAATCTCAATAAAACTTTTATCCCATTTTGAACAATGGTTTTGATGAGTTTTGACCAGGCCTTCATCATACAGTTGATATATAAGAATAGACTGGATGATTGGAGCAGAGAAAAGTCTAAAAACATGGGCTGGGATGGCCAAAAGTCCTGAGCTGAGTCAGAGCTGAAAGAGGACTCAGGAAAACTGAGGAGATGAGGTGGTGGAATGATGACTCCATGGGAATTTACTGTGTTCTGCAGAAATAGTAGACAGAGACTAGGTCGAAAACCAGTTGAGTATTCTTTAAAGAAAGGGGTGTAAAGGAAAAAAAGCAATAGCGATGACTAGGTTCCTTGCTGAACAGGGTTGATTTATTTAATGGGAAGGTTGCTCTTACACCTTGCCATGACAACACCAAGGTCCCTCCCTCTGTTATTTTGGAAGTACTGGAAAAACAAAAGCATTTGAAAACGACCTAATTCGTTTACAACTGACCTCAGAGCAGCTATAGTTTGCCCATATACTTAATTGTCCATTATGTTCTTCTGTACCCAGAGCTTCATGTACTTTTATCACATACATGATAAAATACGACATAGCTATGATTTAAATGTTTAATTATTTATACTGTTGTTTTCATTTAACATGAACCAGCTTGTAAAATGCAAAGCTCAGAATTTGTGTATTATTTTAATGTTGTGATGTTGCTGGCTGACGCATACTTTAGTCAAGGCCAAGGTTTCAAGGCCAAACGTGCCAGAGAAACTTATAACTAGGTGAGTTTTGAGTGTGAGAGCATGAGAAAGTTCACTGTTACATACTGATGTTGATGGCTGAGCATAGTTCTGGAGGGGGTGGAGTGTTGGGGGCTGACTAAAAATAACGTCCCAAAAATAAGCTCACTAACGTCCAAAAGCAGTGTGAAATCATCCAAAATCACTTGGTTGAAATTGGATTCAACATGTATTTGAAGCTGAAAAGAAATAGGTAAATAAATACTTAAATAATTGAATAAATAAAATAAAACTAAGTCAAATCAGTTTATGAAGCAATTTGGAAAAATAGGAAGCATAAAATGAAAAACATTATGGATGGGTAAAAAAGGGAGCTATTAAATGCTAAAATACTTGGAGGAGATTGGAATTGGGAGATTCTACCATGCAGTTTCTTCACTTTGTGT
>JBBIGA010000106.1:18822958-18836479 GCA_037576975.1 Alestes dentex | reverse complement strand
AGAGAGAGAGAGAGAGAGAGAGAGAGAGAGAGAGAAGAGAGAGACAAAGAGAGAGAAGCTACACTGTGACAATGAAGGAACCCTCTTCAACTGACTTAGACTGAGTTAGACTGAATTAGACTTAGTAAGACCGATTTAGTCGGAATTAGACTGAATTTGACTAAGTCAGACCAAGTTAAACTGAGTTAGACAGAGGCAGTCTGACTTAGATACAGTTAGACTGAATTAAACTGAGTTAGACCAAAATAGACCAAATTTGACAAAGTTAGCCTGAATTTGACTAAGTTAGACTGAGTTAGACCAAGTTAAAGTGAATTAGACAGAGGCAGACTGACTTAGATTCAGTTCTACCGACTTGTTCTGAGTTAGACTGAGTTTAACTGAGTTAGACTGAATTAGACTGATCTAGACTGAATTAGATTGAATTAGAGTTAGAGTGGGCAAGAATAAATTAGACTGGGGTTGGCTGAACTTGACTAAGCTAGAACAAGTTAAACTGAGCTAGACCGAGTTAGTCTGACATAGTTTGAATGTAATTCACATGTTTTATTGAAACTCTTTGTTGAACTGGTGCCTGTGAGCAACATTATGAGAAAATTAAGGAACAGTAAGTTTGCATCTATTTGTTTACATATTATAAAGCCTTAGTAAAATGATATAACTGCTATTTTATAATATAACTTATTTTGTAACTGGCAAAACCAGGCCAACATGCTAATATTAGAAAAAGAACTATTGGTTTTTATATACTTATAACAAATGGAAGTAATTCTTATTTTGGATGCTAGCGTCTTATAGCTCTTTGAATTAGACTCAGAACAAAACTACCAATATTAATATTAATTGAATAAACTTCTAGCTTTTAAACGTTTGATTATTTATTTATTTAGAGAAGAAACAGGAAATTTTTTCTGTGATTTGGATGCCGTCAACATCTTGTATTAAAACCGAGTGTGTAATAAAAAGTAGGCAGGCGCTGTTAGACAAAGGCGTGTGTAGAAACGAGGTCAGAGATTCGGGGGGGATCTTTTGACATCTGAGGATATGTTTCATGTATTCGTGTAGCTTTGTGAGGCACAGTTCAAACAGAGGACGGACACGCACTCTGTTCTTTGCCTATTAACATATTCTGGTCTTTCTCTGCTCAAACGGCTCCCTGCAATATGAACAGTATCACTGCTAGACTCTCTCACTGACACCTTTTAAGCCTCTCTCGCTCTCTCTCGCTCTCACTCTCTTTTTCTATCTCCTGCATTTAATTATCAGCTTGTCCCTAAAAGCAACAGTGCGCAGGGGGTGGGGTGGGTGTTGGAGGTGGGGGGAAGAAAAAGAAGCGATTGGAAATTTCAGTGCAGCCCTTGGGTTCCATGGCAACGGTCGGGCTCTAATTCTGTGTCCTTTGTTGTGCGTCTGGGTGAATAGCAGTTGGAAATATGGCATTGAAAAGGCCTGTGATGGTAAAAAAGAGATGAATTTTAATAACCCCACACACTCGTGGTTTTTGTTCTCTCTCTCTCTCTCTCTCTCTCTCTCTCTCACACCCTCTCTCTTTCTCTCTCTCTCCATCTCTCTCTCTCTCGTTCTCTCTCTTTCTCTCTCTCTCTCTCTCTCTCCCTCTGTCTCTCCTGCTCTCTCTCTCTTTGATTAGGAAGCGAGGCATGAAGAATCGGTTGGTAAGTGGTTACATCAGATGGACATTCAGTGATTTTCAAAGGGAAGGTGAGAGGTGGATAATTCTAATGGAGCACTTTCTTCAAAGGAAATAGCAGGTTGTTTAAGACAGGCTCCAACTCCATCCACAGTCCAAATAAATGGGCAAGCACAGAACTGTGGCTTTTGTTTCTGTAACTCTGAGCCTACCAGGGAGGTGTGCACACACTGTAGCGGAGAGAAAACCGAACATGCAGTGAGGCAGTCATGAGAGGAGTCAGAGAAGAGCACTCAGCGGCCCTGAGAGAATGAAAGAGACACAGAACAAGGAAATACATTAACACATCACCATATAATGAGGCACCGGAGCCAGACACATTGATCAAAGTGAATAGCAGCCTGATTGCATTTTGTTTTTGTCTAAAAAAACAAGCCATATAATCTGGCCAAGCAACTTCAGTCATAGCTGAAGCAAAGTTTCTTTTTTATTATTACATTTCATAAAATTCTAATTACATGTATGCAAAAAAACCCCCACATAAGCCAATATTTGTTTAAAGAAGCGATCCTGAGATAAAAAACGAGGCAGAGGCAAACCTTAAAAAAAAGAATTAAATTAATATTCAAAAACTGTTTCTATGTATGAGATTAATATGTAGATGCAGAGCTTGTGAGCGATTAGAAATTTTGCATGGAGCAAGCACTCTCTCTCTCTCTTTCTCACACACACACACACACACACACATACACACATGTACACACACACACACACACACACAGAAATGTACCTTAGGCAACAATAATCAATTAAAATATTCATGGCAAGGCTGACTACACCATGTAAATGATTTGATACAAATTAGCCTTCACTAATTAAACAGTTTCATTTACAAAAATCAGTGTGTCGGAGAGTGTGCGCGGCTCACCAGCTTCATCACATGCTCCCTGACATACTGCCTCAGGTGCTGTAAGTCTGTGAAAATGATGAAAATGCTGGTGAATCCGTGCATTTTAAAACGACCATTTACAAAATGGAGTGTGAGCACATGTCTTTGTGTGGGCAAAGAAGTTGCACATTAAACTTTCTTTGTTTCATTAATTGCTCCTTTGTCAATTAATGTTTGGCCTATTTCTTAACTTTGTAACTTAACTTTTTCTGGTGTTGGACTGAATGTAAGTATATCAGCTATTTCTCTGAGTTTCGTCGCATTGGTAAATGGTTTGTCGTGTCGGTAAAACCAAGTAATGGTTTGGTGGAAATTCAAATTTATACAATTTTACATTTTTTCTCATATGAAGTCAATTACTGAGGACACTGGGTGCCTGATATTGGCTTCTTTAATTTTCTACTGGAGTTACAAGCCTTATCTAGGTAATAAGTATTGGAAACTTGTATCTAATTAACATCACACACTGCCTAAATTACACACTGCATGTCTAAATCCTCACACACTTTCTAACAGAGCTGTTAAGTAATTTAAAATAGATCTGCTTATGTGGTTTTTGACATAATAGAACACAGTTACATATAGAAAGTGACAAATTTAGTCAGTTTTTATTAGGACTGTAACGGTACATGTATTCGTACCTAACCGTCACGGTACATGGGTCACGGTTCGGTACATGATGTACGGAGAATCCACGGTACGACGGAGAAGACGCGATTCAAGCAATACGGAACTAAATTTACGGCAGGTCCCAAAATGAGATGATACGTGGAGCTAGGTCTGTGCTTTCCTCCCTCAGAACGGGAGAATGGATTTCCTTTCTTCTAAAAGAACCTTCGAGTGGCGAAAAGCACTCGCGAATGGAGCAGCCATGAAAAGAATCTCTGAAAAACTTCCACGCACTACTACACACACACCCCTGAAAAACTACATATCCCAGCATGCATGGATCCTTAAAGGAACAGGCTCTGTAACAGTTTCATATGGAAACATTAAACAGCGACCTTTAAAACGTTTAGCCATCTCACTAACTTTCTATTAGGTAAGACTAATATTAATTACTATTTTCTATTAACACAAGATGTTGTTGTTTTTTTTGTCACCTATACATGAAAATATAAGCAAGAGTGTGTGTTTACTGGTTAATACACTGCTGTTTATTTAAAATAAACGAAAACAAACCAAGCCTCATGCTTTAGAACTTTTTGTTACTTAACTTCGCTGTACCGAACCGTGACCCCAAAACCGAGTTACATACCGAACCGTGACATCTGTGTACCGTTACACCCCTAGTTTTTATAGATAACAGCACATCAGACAGTCAGCTCTGTTTGACTTTGCTTACCATTTCAGCAAGGTTTGAGGGAAATGTGTATTGACTTGCATCTTGGTGAGGTGCATTCACACAGACATTACACCTCCACAGTACACACTCCATCCACTGATGTGTGTATCTTTGTTCCCTGAGTTCTATATGGAAAGGGAGTGGGAGCAAGAGGACAGCAGAGTGGCAGTAAATGGAGCGAAGCTGCTATGCACCCAGATCCCTCGTTAATAGACTTGGGAAGAGCTATAGCATGCCTCTTTGTTTACCCTTCCATTTCATCTCAACTCTTGGGCTGTCCAGTTTTGCTTAGGTTCACTAGAGATACGAGTGGAGCCCCTCAGTTCACACTCACACACCTTAAATACCTCACTTAGCCATTAGGCTAGGAATCTTAGCTAGCCTCTAACCGTCCCTAAAGGATTTCCTGTGCGTCGGTGGGCGGCTGATGTTTGTAGCAGCTGTACAAATCAAATGTAGCTAAGAAACGCTAGAAGTCAATAGTCACTGAACTCTGGAAAACTTCTCCCAACTTGCTCAAACTGCATCGATGTCTGGTGGGTCAGGTTTATTTAGGACAAAGTTTGACTGTGAACTATAAAACAACAAAACTCTGCAGGCACCCCTATAAGACATTCATAAGCCTGTTCAGGAATAGGAGGGCTGATTGAGAATAGTTTTTGTGGCAATGACTGTCACAAACAGCGAGGAATCTTATCAAAGATCAGTCTTTCATAAGACTGCTTTGAGAACATCAGTTGAAGGGTTGCCTGTAGCAATGAGGATTTTTTCCTTTTTTAATTGCCAACAATAAGCCATAATGTGCTCTAAAAAAAAAACACTGACAAGTCCGTGCCATCTTAATCAGGACATGGATGCAGTTTAAGTGAGTTGAGAGAAGTTTTAACAATGTATTTTTATGGAAACAATCTTTGTGGTATTTGTTAGCTACATTTGTCCTCTAGCACCAGTGCTAAACTAAAACAGCAGAATTCGAGCTCCAAACATGTCTTGGCTGCCTGAATACATCTGGGTTAAGTGGAAAATTGTGTAAATTAGATTTTTCGCCTGATGTTCCTAAAAGCTGCTCTGTTTCCTGACCATGGATCTAAAGAAAGACATAGGTTCTCAAAACATTACTGGTTCCATAGGATGAACACACACTTGTGCACACAGGCTTCCACATACACAAAGACTGACAGACTAGCCACAGACAGACAGACACATCGACAGACTTGCATACATACCCAGGCCCAGAGAGAGTTCCACAGTAAGGTAAAGCAATTGAAGGCTGATAATGCATAGGGCCTAAGGGGCTGATTCAATAATACCCAGCTTCTTATAGCCCACGTGGAACAAAATCCTCCCCCTGGGGTGAGTTCTGACACCGCGTCCAGTAGGGATTTGCTTCCTTCTGCTGAGGCCATGCATGGTGTTTTCTGCTAAATGTTGTTGCATCCTCATGGAACCCCCTTTCATCCTGTGTGCTCAAAGCTGAGTGTGTACTGAGATATTAATGTTGCCTCTGTCTGTTATCCTACTGTGCTTCCAGGGTGCCAAGCCAGTCTGACTAATGGCCAGAGGCACTCATACTTCTGTGCCCATAAAGGACTGATGAGGTCTCACCTCCATAGCAATAACTTGTCCCATTTGGTCTGTTTCACTGTATTCCTCTGACCCTGTGCCCACCACATTTACTGATCTGTGGGGCTTATCTCTGTAGTCCTACACATTGTCATTAAATGAACAGAGTACAGTTATTAAAGTGGTGGTTTGGGGGAAATCAGATTTGCACCATTGTTTCCTCATCCCATATACAGTCTATTAGCCGAGACTTTTCCTTCTTTAGTTTTGCAATCGAGCAAAACAGTTAATGTACCTCACATGGAATGTAATAGAAACCTAAAGCCACAAGTTAGCATTGGACAAACTGCAGAACTCATTACACAATGGTATCAAACTGTTGAGTCCAATCTCAAATAGGCTCACTGATGTGGTTTCCGATGCTGTTTGATATATCTTTAAAAATGGACAAAAGAATGGAAATTAAAGCTTCAGGATTTTAATTTCTCTCATGTGCAACACTGTGTGGCTGTGCTACCAAAATAATGACCAAAATAATCTAAATATACTGTGCTGCACAGTTTAATACTAAGAACTGTTTTGAAAAGTTTTACTATATTTACTAAATGTATTCAGCAACATATCCTATTACAATACGTTAAAGGTACATGTTCAGAGTACATTTAAATACATAAATACAAAAGAACAAGACTTCATTCTATCTGTTCATCTGTGTTAGTAATTCACAGTTTTCTCTGTATCATTTATCTGTTTAACATTTCATGAAAAATGCACCTATTCTATTAAAGTTTCATTACGTTTTTTATGTCCACTTCTCCCGAAATCCCCTGAGACCAAGTACTTATAACTTTAACGTTAAGTTTATCCGTTGTAAGCATGTCCACTACTGAGGAGGCTATAATCCCTTGTTCCATCACCCTCAAAGGAGCTCAGGAGCATTCAGATAAGTAACTGGATAATTGATATGTCTACTCAGGCTTCAGCAAGAATTTCAGTGTTTGTAAAGAAGCCCCACCTTGAGTTCCTCTTCAGAGCTTTGTTTACTAAGTGTGTTTGCTACAGGCTGTGTGTTGATTTTCACATAATGCCTTTACTGTTAATAAATGATAAAGCTAGGATCACCTGTGAATTTATTTATAACTACTGAAGCAGTGTTTTTTCCACTTCTTATGTTAGTTTAATGCTTAATCATCATGAGGTCTTTTCACAGCACTGGATAAAAGAGGAAGCTCAAAGAACACGAAGAGCAAGAAAAGTGGATCCATCAAATAGTATCAGCAATGTTATCATTATCATTTTTCAAAGGCTTAGACTCAAAGACGCAGACAGCTGCAGACAGAAAAAAAGTTCCCTGACTCACAGCTAAAGCTCTGAAGCTGCACAGTGTGTGTGTGTGTAGGAGGTCAGGACTCACAATCTGACAGTGAAGATGACATGTTAACATGTTTAAAATTGTGTTTGCTAAATACACATATTGTTGTAGTTGAAAAATGGTATCATTTTAGGAGAAGCAGAAAAACCTTATGATGAAAATTAAGGGGAAAAGAATTTGGGATCATTTCTATTGATCGTTTCAGTACATTTTCACTGGTTCAAAAATTACAATACAAAAACAAAAAAACATCAAAAGTGGAGGTAGCAGGTTTTATACCAATAGCATAATCACCAGCATCACATTTTTAATTTGAGCAGACACTCTCACTTACAACTTTTTAAATAGTGGGTAAATGTAGGAAGTAAAAGAAAATGCAAGAAGATGAAAAAGGTCGCACAACTGAAACGGGTGAATTGACCCCAAACACCTCTTGGCTAATCAATTACGTATGAGTAAGGGTAGAATTGTGGAAATTTGATTTCCCCTCAAATGACCTAAATCTTTTTATCTACAGCTTATCTTTCAGTACAATGAATCCTGCCTTGTTTGTCTCAAGGGCTGAGCATCTGCGACTTGATACGGATTTCCTATCAGGCAAACCGAAAGAGGTGACAGTGCGAGCGTATCCGTGCATTTTTAAATGACCAATTACAGAGAAGTGTGTGTGAGTCCACAGATTCTGATCACTGGCACCCCTCGAGGCTGCCGCCTCAACTCAAGACTGTGCTGATTATTCCCATAACCCTGTGTTGCAAAGCACATCAACAACTAATTTGCGGATGATGGCACAGCTATTGGGCTAATTAACGACAATGGCGTGGCGGAAAAGTGGCGCCACAACAGCCTGCCTCTGAGTGTCAACAAAACTAAAGCTCATTACTGGCTTCAGGAGGCACGGAGGGAGTCACACGCTGATCAGTGCTGATGAGGCAGACGGGGAAACTGATCACTGCTTCAGATTGCTACGGGGGTCCAGAAGCTGCTCCCAAAACACTGTCACTGACCTGAAAAAGTGCAACAGCATGGCTTCACTTCCTGAGCCGGCCCAAAGCGAAAAGGCATCCGCAAGCAGAGGCCATTTACAATATACTTTAAAACATTTATGATATACTGTAAAGTTAAACCAACCTTACACTGAATGGCCTGCAGTCTGGAGCAGCGGTTGATACAGAATGATACAGAGGTTCCAGCTGGTCTAGTTGTGCAGATAAAATTGGTCAGCATTAAAGGGAAGGTGTTATGAAAAAACTCCATTTTCCAAAATAAGAGTGGTGTAAGTGTATGTTAAAGTTTCAAGAAGTTTCTGCCTATGGAAACTAAGCTGCAAATGCAGAATGCTTGGAATTTCTTGTTTTGTGATGTTACAAAAACCAACATTATTTACATATATTTGCCTTTTTGCCCAATATCCTGAGGATATAGTGTTTCGGGCCAAATTGCTTTTTTTTAATGAGCAGCAGTACATGTCAGCCAATCAAAACAAATTGTAAATATCATTAAGCTGCAGTGAGGCAGATTTCATGTACATAAACCAGTCTTAAAGTCATAATAACAAATAGGGATAAAAACAGGTTGCATGCGGCTACGTATAGAAACGGTGACTGTTTTTGGTACATAAACAATATAAGTGAAAAAAGTCAATACAAAAAAAAAAAATGTAGTATGCTGGCAGCATTCCCACAGAAAAAGCAAAGACTATTTTTCTTTAAATGTTTGGGTATGTGATACTACTTTTGTTTACATATTTACCACTTTTAAGAAACCCCATTGGGAAACAAATGTTTGTTTCTCACCAGTGATAGCTTGAGCTCTCTTGACTCTGGAGTCTGCAGTTTGTTAGACTTTTGCAACTCAAGACGAGAGTATCTACTCCAGTACAAATATGTTTCTCACAGCTCTGCATTTCTAGCTAACTAACAAGAGTGTCCTCATTCACATTTATTACTGTGAGCAATGACAGCATCGTAGCTAACTTTTTCAGAGCTAGAGAAAAATCATTCAGACTACACCGGGCACAACACTTGACATGGTCCGATATAAAGCAGTTTTGAGTGCCTGAAAAATCTTAATCATTTCTTGTTCACTGGTGAGCACTGACCAAAAAACTGCTTCCATATTTTCTTCTCTGTGTTCCTGCCACAAAGAGCCAGCAGTTCAGGGTTGCCAGATTAGGAAGTTTAACATTTGAATGCAACTTGCTGCAAATATAATGATTTTTGTCTGTGATTTTATTGCTTTATAATGCTACATTTTATTTCAAATCAAATTAAGCAAATATATACACTACTACTACTACTACTACCAGTACTATAACTACTACTACTAATAATAATAATACTATAATAAAGTGTTTTCTCTCCATTCAGTTCAATTATTATGTGAAATATGGCTTGAATCTGAGATACATTTGATTTGATGGTTTAATCCTAAAAGATATGGAAATCTTTTTTACTTTTGTAATAACATTAATTGCATATGATTCAAAGCACTGCTTAAGTAATTCTCCTGAAGTTACTTCTATTAAACTTAGAAGGTTAATAAGTTTGGGGAGATCTGGGTTTAAAGTCAGTGACAGTCTCAGGGACACCGTTTTTAGGTCTGAATTGTGAGCTTTCTGGCATCCTTACAACTACAAACACTGACAAGCGAAGTAATAAGAGTCATCCAATAAAGCATACCAGAGTTCTGGACATAAACTGTTCACTGTTATTGAGTCTGGCATGAAGTGCAGACTGGTTTCTAGCTTCCAGCAGGACACATAACAAACACAGCTGTAAACACAGTATACACTCTACAATCACATCATCCAGCACTCATTCTGTCTTGGCTGACTGTTTTCATTCTCATGTGACTGTATGCAGTGCCTAACATCCATACTTTTCCTTCACCCAGCTATGTTCTAGAACATATGCACTGGTTATGAAAGCTTGTGTACCATGAGTTATAGTTTATACTGGACTTTCTGGCATGTTTCTGCATAGTCTTTCAGTAAGTGGACAGTGATTAAATGTGTGTTGTTTCAGCTCTGTCCAGCACATTTATTTTAAAATGAAACAATGCAGTTGAAGTCCAGATTGTACATTTGTACTGACATACATCCAGCTGGACAGTTTGCTGTATTATGTTTTCTTGGCCAGCTTCAGTATTATGCAAAAATCAGAGACCACTCATTAATTTCCAGTCAGCATCAGATACAGAAAACGACACAGAAGATTCAACAATTAAATTTTTCTTTCACCTTCTGTCCGCCTTTTGATTTTATTACAGCTTCTATTGTTTTGAAAAGATCTGCAGTTTTTTAGGCTTTTTTATTCTTCAAAGTTCAGCGGGCTGCCTCTCATCATCTAAATGAATCACAATTACAAATTTACAGATTACAAATTTACTAATTACAAATTTACTTGTTTCAGAGTTTTAGTGATAATTAGATTTTTCTTTTCTGAATATGGGCTTCTGGAGTTCCACAGTGTTGAGCTGCCTCCTCACAGTGGAAGGATGGACAGAAACATCCGTGGATTTTTTCAGATCTGAAGCCAGAGTGGGGCTTGATTTTCTCCTCTCTCTCAAAGATGAAAGCATTACGTTGTGTTTGTCTGATGGTGACCATTTTGGTGGTGGCTAATGGGTCTTTTCTTGATATCTTTCAATATTTTTTTGAACTTCAGTTTTGGAAACTCCTGTTGTTGTTTTTTTTTTTAACTTATTTTCCTTCTTGATGTGAGTGGATTACCTTATATCTAATACCCTCAGAATCTTCTTTAGTCTTTTCAGATGCACTTGAGACAGAGATGAGTAAGGGGGTGCGCTCGCATAGATGCTTGTGTAATTGTTCATATGTCTTTAACTGAAACATAATGTCAGTGAGAGCTTTGGGAAGAGCTTTCATTGTGAGGACACAGCTGTTGGGTGTAAGACTGGAAAGATGGCAGAGTTGCAGTAGGTGTATATATATATTGTGCAAAAGTCTTAAGCACTTGGGAAAATTATATTTAAAAATATATTATTCTGAGAAGTTTAGAAAAAACAATTAATACCAAAAGTAAATACAAATAATAATACAATAAGTAGTGCTATTTATGTTTTTGTTCAACCATTTCCAAACATCTCCCCAGTTTGCTCATTGCCAATTCCGACCCACATTGCTATACTGCAGTACTGGGAGGGTGGGATTTGTGAAAATACTTAAAATAAGCCACTGGACAGCTCAACACGCTTGGAGGAGAATGCTAACAACTAATTCTGCCATATCAATATATCAATAGGTGCCTACACTGGCTAGCAACACATTGCGTCATGGGGAGGGAAGGAGTTCAAAAATAAAAAAAAATTAAACAATGGTCTCTAACTATTGCCTATGCGCTTGCATCATTGGTTCATCGGTTCAACAGCAAAAGGTTTAGACAAGGCTTTTTTTGCACTTTTTGCTGTCATCTGTGAGGAACAATGAAATATCAATGTCAGTAAAGCAGTTCATCACTGAGGCTGAAGAATCAGAATATATCATTCAGGGCCACAGATGAATCTCCAGGTGTGGAATGCCCTGATGAGCTGAGCAAAAGCAAATCTGTTAGACCACAGAAGACCACAGTAGTGGATGACTGAAGAATACAATCATGAATACTGTTATCTTTATAGGTCAGAAATGACAGTGCTAAAAATGAGTACCAAACATGTATAGCATGGCATGCCCAACATGGCAGTATTAACTTGGAAGGCCCAAAGCTGGCCTGTGCCTCACTACAGTCCACTGGAAGGCATTGTCAGTCTACCTCAGACATGTGCACATAGCTTCCACCACAGTAACGTGATTTGGCAGGAACTTGGACTAACATGAAAGCAGTCCGAGGAAGGAAGGCAGGGTAGAAGCATCAGTTGGTGCAGGAGCACTGGCAGTGACCTGTATACATTCTGTGTCAGGAAGAAGGCCATCAGCTGAAGCAAAATGCCCAAGGAAAGGCACACTGGGCTGGTGGAAACAGCACTTCTCTTCATTAAGCTGCAGGGCGGCGGATTTCAGGCAGTGTTAGACAGCTTCAAGGGCCCTATCATGGGCAGGCATGTCATGGTCATGGACTATGATGTCGTCCAAGTAGTTCTTCACTCCTGGCAGGTCAGTAAGGACGATGCTCATCATTTTCTGGAATGTAGCAGAAGCTGAAGTCAGTCTGTAGGGTACACAGCAAAAACAGAACAGCCTGTCATGGGTGATGAATGTTGGAGGTCATAGCTATTTTCATGCAAAAGCACTTGGTAGTAGGCGCTGGTCAGGTTAGTGGCACCTCTGAGAGTAGACACTAGTTCATCCATATGGGGCAGCAGAAAGGCATCCTCAGTGACTGCTTAATGGGGCTTGCAGAGAACAACGCACATACGAATTTAGTATGACTTTTTCTGTGTGTCAACAATCGCTGACACCCATGCCAAAGCATCAGTGCGTTCTATTATGCCAGTTGCTCGCAGACAATTCACTTCCTACGACACTGCGTTTCTAACAGACAATGGCAGATGAAAGAGTTTTTTGGCGTTCTGGTGTGATGCCATCATCGATTTTCACACAGTGCCCAAAGTTCTCTGCACTGACAAAAGCAGAGGTAGGTGTAGCAGCACACTCCAGCACTGTGCTGTGTTATTAGAGCCCTCCCCAACAGTGGGGTCCCATTGTCCTCAGTAAAGAAGGCACCCCGGGCTATGCAGTCATTTAACGACACATTCATGGACAAGCAGTCAAGGACAGGGGTGTGTGTTCCAGAGTAAGTCACAAGCTTGACTTTGGGCTACGTAAACAGAATGTGGCCGAAATGGTGCATGTAGATATCTTGCTATGGTGCAAGATGGTCCACTGTGCAGGTCTATGAGTTTAGAGCAGATATTTCTACAGTACATATGATTTAATTGGTTGCAGCATGCTCTGTTTATAGCACTGTGACAATGCAAAAAGTGACATTGTCTGCATGTTGCCATTGCTGCTGGGCAATATTTTGCATTGGCTAAGTTTGTCTCTGATCCACAGTGGCAATATGTTTTTTCTCTTCCTGTGGTGAACAGAAGCAGTGGTACTGGTAGCATTTGCCTGTTTCCCTCTCCCTTTTCATTTGAAAATATGTTGCACAGCCTGTGCTGGAACGGCATGTGTATCTGTAATGGCCTTGGCTTGATCTGCAGCAGATTCTATTAGAGTAGCCAAAGTCAAAGCTCTCTCAAGCGTAAGTTCAGGTTCTCAAATATTCTTGGGATCCACATTTTCCATAAGCTGATCATGTATCATTTAATCTGTATGTTCCCCCATAATCCCAAGTTGCAAAAATTTTGTGAAGGGCTGCCATATACTGCAGAACTGTGTCATGATGCACTTGTAATAATTTACAGAAAGCATGATGTTCTGCTTCCGCATTATAGTCACAGATGTATCATGTTTAGCACCTGTGTTATTTAGTTAGCTACGTCTGATACAGTGAATAGAAGATTCTTTGTCCCTCCGTACTAAGGCATTGTAGCAGGACAGCTATTTTTCTGGTAATTGGCCAACCGTATCCATTCATGATGATGGTAGTGTTGTTTTTGGCGGCCTGTTTTAATTTTAGTTTTAGTCAAGTCTTTGCATCAAGCTGTCATTTTAGTTTTTATTAGTCTTAGTCACGTCC